>JAFIRS010002241.1:0-237689 GCA_018342105.1 Gonioctena quinquepunctata | reverse complement strand
TCAATGTCCATTGATATTATATGGAAGTATGCATGGATTTTCAGGTGAATATCATTCAATGTTCTGCGTGGTATTTGCCAGGAAAGTAGTTGTTTTTCACCTGAGATCTACCATTTTCTGGTTCAATTTTATATTGAATCCTTTATGTGAAGAAAACCGTTTAATTCGATTTTTCTATTCATTCCACTTCACATGGCACTTATCTTTCACTATATGCTAGACGGGCTTGCCATCCTACTGAGAAGGAATCTTTTATTTAGAAACCTATCGAGGTGGGAGATTTTCGATGTTTCTTTCGTCACTAGGTACCGCCAGTTAAAGTTTATCTTTCCGGCGTACCTATAGGTGTTACAAGATCGATGATGGTTTGTTTACGTTGTGTCTCACTTCAGCCAGAGTTCTTTGGACTTTTGGCTGGTTGACTACTCCGTACTGATGAGGGCCAAGAAGCCTGAAACCGGTATGCGGATTGTTAGGTGAACACGACATAAATTAAACATAATCGAGCTTATCAGAAAGAAACATTTGCATTCAATGTCCATTGATATGATATGGAAGTATGCATGGATTTTCAGGTGAATATCATTCAATGTTCTGCGTGGTATTTGCCAGGAAAGTAGTTGTTTTTCACCTGAGATCTACCATTTTCTGGTTCAATTTTATATTGAATCCTTTATGTGAAGAAAACCGTTTAATTCGATTTTTCTACTCCAAAGAAATGTTCGACAAACTGTGTTCAATTTTCCAGAAAGACAATCAACAACAAAAACGCAGCTTACTACAATAATTTTTCAATTTTGTATATCAAAAAGGTTCAGATCTATCAATGCATATTAGTAAACTTTTTATATGGGATGCTGAAGAAAGAGAAGTCATCGTACGCAGAGATGTTCTATTTAAAGAAAAACCAAAAACTAACACAAACGTTTGTTCTAATGAAATTCATACGAGAAGTGTCATGAACATGTCAGATGACAGTGATTATGAAAACCATGACGACGAAGAAATTTCAGAAAATGAATCACAGGGTGATACGAATTTGAGAGAGGAAATAGTAATAGATAGTTATGAACCAGAAATACAGGATGATGAAGAATTGGGAGAAGGAAATCGACGAAGAATCATAAAGAAACCTAAGAAATACGGTGATTTCGTAATGTTAACAAACCAAGAAGCAGTGACAGGACCAGGTAAGGATAAATGGATTTCCGCTATTGAAGAAGATGAAATAGCATTGAATAAAAATAATACATGGACTTACGTGGAAAAATCAAATGTAGTAGGACATAAAGTATTATCAACCCGATGGGTTTTGAAAATCAAAGATGACGGATGGTACAGAGCAAGACTGGTTATAAGAGGATGCGAACAGAAATATGAAAATGATTTCACAGGAACTTTCAGTCCTGTTGTGAATAGCTGTTCTATAAAAAATTTATTCGCCCTTGCTGCCACCAGAAATCTACTCATCAATAAATTTGATATAAAAACTGCATTTTTATATGGAGAACTGAACGAACATATTTTGATGCACTTTCCAGAAGGTTATGAAGAAACCAATAATGTTTGCCTATTAAAAAAATCCCTATATGGACTCAAACAGGCCCCTCTCAAATGGAATCAGAGATTTACATGTTTTTTAAAAGAGAGAGGACTCATTTCTTTGAAGGTTGATCATTGTATTTTCAAAAATGGAGAAGGGACACTATTTTTGGCCATATACGTAGATGATGGATTATGGATGATGGTTCACTACAAGATTTGGGAAAAGTATTTGAAGTTGTCAAATCTGAGAATCCTAGTACGTTTCTGGGAATTGAAATCGTAAGGAAGGAAAGTTATATTGGACTCCGACAAAAGATTACGTTACAACAATTTTGAGGGATTTCAACATGCTAGAAGCAAAACCGGCACCCACACCTATGATTACCATAGATAGAAATCAAATAAATGGAAGAGTTGAAAAAAATTTCCATTCAGAGAAGCAGTTGGGAGCTTACTTTACCTCATGAATGAAACTCGACCTGATATATCATTTCCAGTAAGCTTCTGTAGTCGAAAAATGGAAAATCCCACAATTCTAGACGTTCCCAATCTGAAGAGAGTTATCAGGTACTTGAAAGATGAAAAAGATGAAGGAATAAGATGTACAGAGGATTCAAGATTGACAGAACTTATTGGATATTGTGATTCGGATTTTGCTGGGGATACTGAAACAAGGAAAAGCACAACGGGCTATGCCATATTTTTCTGTGGTGGACCAATAGTATGGTGTTCCAGGAAACAGCCGATTGTTGCTTTGTCTACGACCGAAGCCGAATACATTGCAGCAGCAGACTGTACTGAAGAGTTGATTTATCTCAAATGATTAATTGTGGAGTTGATAAATCAGACAATTGAAACAAAACTAAGAGTGGACAATCAAAGTTCAATAACACTCATTAGGAATGACAGTTCAACGAAAGGAGTAAGCACATCGACGTCAGATACCACTTCATCAACGAAAAAGTCAGCGAAGCAAATCAAATTGGAGATATTTTTACGAAGCTCCTTGGGAATCTAAAATTCTTCAAGCACAAGAAATTTTTGGTTGATAAAATTTGAATTTTTTTTAGAAATGTAATAATTAGGAGAAGGTGTTGAAAATAATTATTACATTATTTAGAGATACACCCTATCACCCTATGTGACATGTTTATAAAACATTAGAATGAGTTCACTTGTCAAGAAAAGTCAGTTAGACGTGTGTGAAAATAATTTCATTAAAAAAGATCTTGTTGATCTACATAATAGTTTATTCCAGTTATTAGAACCCTCAACCTACATAATCTCAACAATCGAAACATAAAACAACACAGTTGAAAAGGGCAACATTATCAATTGAAAATTTAATAGAAATATTTTTCTGTGAATTGAAAAATCCATGATAAAAATGAAGTTATTTGTTGTGAATATCTAACAGAAAACAACTAGTTCGCCGGCTAAAGCCACGCTGGACATTGAACTACATCTGATAGATATTCTGAAAGGAAAAATCTGGAATTGAAAATTTGCATTTTCATTCAGATAGTAATTTGATTTTCTATTCCAGTCTTAATTAAAAGCTCATATAGACATTCACAGAAAATAACTTCATTTTTATCGTGGATTTTTCAATTCACAGAAATATTTTTCACTTATAATTGCACGAGAGGTTTGTATTTTATCGGGTAACTTTAGGTTGTTTAATGAGAAACTGTTGCCTAGCAATTATACGAGAAAAACTGTGAACTATTAAAAACGCTCCACCTTCGGTGTCGCGTTTTTGGGTTGACAGTTTTTCGAGTCAAATTGCTGAAGGAAACAGTTTAGAATTTGAACAACACACATTCACCTGATATCGATACAAACATCGAGTGTAAGTCGGCAGGACAATTCAATGAATGAGAAATTCAGAAACATATCAATTCAAACTTTATTTATGAAACATTGAAAATAAACACATTTTTATTTGAATGTACAATTATTAAGAACGCAGTTATTGAAATTCATACTAGGAACAGTGATGTCGCTGCGGGTGCCACAGCTTATCGTTTCTGTAGTAGATGTTGAAGTTTTTTCTTTTTCCAAACGAATTTATTGAATAATGCTCGAATGATACTCTTTGTCAACTCGAGAGTATGGTTTTATTGATGATGAATTGCTGTGTCCTGTTATTTTTATTGGAGCTTGTTCTTCAATTCTGCTTTTACTTAATTCGCTAACTGCTGCCGCTCGATTTGAGTGATTTGTAATTTTGACTCGTTTGACATCTATACCAATACGTTGTGCTGAGCATTTAGTCCATTTGAAAATTTCATTAATTCCAATCGGCACATTCTTATACCAACCTTTAGAATTTTTCTCCTTCCAAAAGTGATTTGGTGTAAGAAATACTCTATCCAATGTTATAAAAGTGTCTCGTTTGGAAATTTCATTAATTCCAATCGGCACATTCTTATACCCACCTTTAGAATTTTTCTTCTTCCAAATGGGATTTGGTGTAAGATATACTCTGTCCAATGTTATAAAAGTGTCTCTTTTTTCCATTAACTTTTTAAATAAACTTATTGGGCGAATATCTTCCTCAAATATATATATATATATATATATATATATATATATATATATATATGTATATATATATATATATATATATATATATAGGCCTAATCCATTTGCTGTCACATACTTTATTGTTACCGCCTTGTCTCGTTTCCGAAAATAGAGGATTATACTCGATACGTCCAGTTTCTTTTCCATTATTTTCAATTTCAGATACGAAATAAGTGATTTTGCAGAAAGCTGCTTCTCCTCAGCGCCAAGCTAATTCAAACGCCAAAATGTGATATAATTTCTTTTGAAGTCCTTCCGGTTCATTTTCCTCATATAATCTGGCCATTGAAAATACTTCAGATTTATTGAGAGCTGATGCACTAGATTTTCTCTTTCCGGGTTGTGCTTGTAGGATTTTACGTTCAGCATTACGTGCAGCTCGTGATGAATTAAACTGAACGTCGGTGAAAGGGTTAAATACAATGTTGATCTCGTTATAATATTTACTTTGTAGCATTTTAGCGGTGGTGTTCCAAATTGTTTTAACTACCGCTTCTTTGTAGTCTTCTCCGTTGCCCTTTCGCATATTGAATGCCCATCCTTGCAATATTACATTCAATTTATCGATGGAAGTATCCGGCTCAAATTTATATCTTTTTGCATCGCAAAACGTAGAAAATTGTCGCCAAATTGATGATTGCGTCGCAACTGTATGAGTAGGAACACAGGTATTAAAAATTTGACTAATTTCGGCGTTCGTAGACTCACCGAATCGACTCATTGTTAGTGCTTAGGAATTCAATAAGTCGTGGACAAACATGTCAAACTATTTATTTTGGCAACCAACACCGCGATATTTGTTGAACAAATGAATAAGTGAAAAAACCACTAGTGCATTTGTCGCTGTAAAAGTTGCAGCTAACTTTTGCCGCTGTCAAACTGACAATTGCACTGTGGCATATGCGATTTTTTATATATGAGTTGAATCGTCAATTCAATATTCAATTGAGAATGTTTTCCTTTTCAACATGAATACCCCATAAGAGGTTATCTTGAACGATGGAAGATAGTGACTGAAGTTTATCTTTCTGTCGCAGATGATTCCACATCTGATTTTATGAACATCCTGTCCATATTCCAAAACGAATCAACACAGTTGAAGTTATGAATGAGTTAATTACATAAGAGGTGAAGTAGTTTTTTTCAATATCACGAAAAATTAGTTTCTATGTAGTATTTTGACAAATCATAGAACTGATGTAATGAAAAATTAGAGGAGTATGTGAATAACGAGTTTCAAAGCAAACGTTGAAAACCCCGATTTTTTTTCTTCATCAAAGATTATTCATATATTTCTATTAGTATCGTACAGAAAATCATATGAATTTGACTGATATGTCTATGATATGGTCCGGAATACTTCAATACTTTTTAATTCATCCAAATGTACAACAATTTTGTCAACCTTCACATTTATTGCAATACTGTTTCGTTGGTGTAAATAATGATGGGATAATATATGGATTGTTTCGATGAAATAATAAATATCAAAAATGGTTTAATCCATTCCAATCAATATTGAGTAGCATTTGGAAGTTGTCGTAAAAGCACGTGATACGAGTTTATGAGAATAATTAAAAGGTCCACACGCGCTGCGAACAATCTGTTTTTATTTGTATGAAGCGACTTCAGTTTTGACGCCAAACAAGAACAGGACAGGAATGACAGATGAAACCAGAATGAACACTTAGAAAAAGAAAATACTTCACTGACTACATCACTGAAAAAAGGAATTCAACTTTACGACTAAATCATAGAAAATTGGTGCAAAACGTGAAATATGTATGCATTAGAATTGAAACCTTAAAAATAATCAATTTTTGCTGCAAAGTCATAAGCCTAGAAAAAAACAACCTTCCTCCGGGCAGCTGTAAGCTCGGCCGCTTAAGGATTTATAATTTTCTCAATTAAAAGACCTCCCAAAATAAGGTATGTAATCTAGGCCGATCGTAAAACTGATGATACCAAACCTTAGTTCTGAGAACTCTACGGGTCTGCCATGTAACCTATGTTTGTAAACTAACCTACTACTGAGAATCAGAATCAGTTTTTCAACATCCTAATGTCACATTTTGGCAAGGAAATAAAAACACATTTTGAAGGTTATATTACTTATATTCCAAAAAGGCATATATTAACGGTATATACGTACATAAAATATATACAAATCATAGATCATACAGTTATTGATAAATTGATAATATACAATTCCACTTAACAATAACACATATTGAAATTAAAATAAGTAACATACAAACAAAAATATATATATTATCTCAAATTATTATTTAGAACTTTTTTATTGTAATAATGTGAAGCAAGTTTGAAAAAATGCAGCGTACTTATTTTCTTAGCGTTGTAGTCATTGATAATACGGTCTAAATACTCCTCTTTTTACAAGCTTTATATTAGCTTCACTTGTATGTTTGTAACCGACTCCTTTGGGCGCGATTTTGACCCACTTCCAGACGTCCAAATGATTTGAAATTTGGCAGGTGTACATTATTCCGGTGACAATGCATTAAGAAATTTGTGTGTGAAGAAAAAACAAAATGGCGGCTCCAATATGGCGTACGAGTTTTGTGATTATGGTCCGATTTGCTTCAAAATTGATATCCGAGAGTTTTTGTGGTCGGAGATCATGATTCTTTTGTAAAAATTGAAAAATTCAAGATGGCGGCTTTAAAATGGCGGCCGAGTTTTGTGATTATGGTCTGATTCTATTCAAAATTGGTATGTGGGGGTTTTTGAAGTCGAACATTATGATTATTTTGTAAAAATTTAAAAATTCAAGATGGCGGCTTCAAAATGGCGGCTGAGTTTTGTGATTATGGTCTGATTCTATTCAAAATTGATATGTGGCGGTTTTTGTGGTCGAATATTATGATTCTTTTGTTTGAAAAATTTGAGATGGCGGCTTTAAAATGGCGGAGAGTTTTGTGATATGGTCTGATTCTACTCAAAATTGGTATGTGGGGGTTTTTGGGGCCGAATATCATGATTCTATTGTGAAAATTGGAAAACTCAAGATGGCGGCTTCAAAATGGCGGACGAGTTTTGTGATTATGGTCTGATTCCATTCAAAATTGGTATTTGGGGGTTTTTGGGGTCGGAGATTATGATTATCTAATTTGATAAGATTATTCCATTTTTCAATTTGCAAAAAATTGATAAAAATAATAGTTTAAAAAAAATTTAAAAAACACGCTTTTATAAATAAACTACACTAAAAAGTAGGAAATAAATAGTAGTTAAAAAAAACTAAAAAACACGCTTCAACAGAAAACCAGACTAAAAAAATTTAAAATAAGAAAAAAATTTATTTTATTAAAAAAAAAGCGTGGGGTGCATGGTATCAATAATTATATAGTGCGTTACACACTGGGGCGATACCATGCACCCCACGCTTTTTTTTAAATATTTTTTTTTTTTTTTTATTTTTTTAGTCTGGTTTTCTATTAAAGCGTGTTTTTTAGTTTTTTAAACTATTATTTATCTTTTTGTGTCCGAATTTGGTACATATGGCTTGTCCACCCTTTGAAGTTTTACATATATTTCACATTGATAATTTAATGAAAAGTCAACAAAAACAAATATCGAAGGATGAGGGGCGTTAAAATAGTTTTTTAAATGTGAATGGAATGATTCACAGGAATAAGTGCTTCTATCGGCCCTTGACGTTTTAAACGCTAATAAATCTGGAGGATAGATTGCACAATCCGCCACATAATTGTCCACTAAATAGTCCGCAAACGTTTGAATTTTCATTTGTTGAGGCTGAATTGCAGCTAACGAAAGAGCAAATGCGTCTCTTACTTCCTCAGGGTCAACAAACATAAGTCTAAAACAGTATCCTAAACATTTTCCTCTTTCTGTTTTATTTCTGTATTCTTTGGCAACACCAACTTCTTGAATCTTACGCCACCAAGATTGTGATAGATAAAATCTACATCCTATTAGTTTGACTTGCGGCCAGACAGTACAAGCTGCATTGTGGATAGATTTTTCGAAATCGACGACGATTTCCTTGGGGATAAAAGAGAACGAAAAGTCGCTGCAGCACTTCTTCACGTGTTCAACACACTTGTTGCAGAAAAAATTTAGTGTAGTAGTCAAATGTACCATCTACGTAGATTTTGCTACATTTGCACAGATTCTCCAAATTTGTAACACAACTGAATACTAGAATATGAGAATCTTCGTCATTCACCAACAAGAACTTCTCACCTCGGTTTGTGCGATAATTTGTATTTGTCTTTAGTGCATTATGAACTTCACTTTGAGATTTAGGAAGCACAGGAAGTAACTTTCTTCTAGCGTTGTATATATTGTGTTTTATGTAGGTTAGATCCTTTGTCTGAAGAGCTGTTGTACCTTCATCAACCATAACTGAATGTGAAATTTTACTTGGCCGACTGCTGATATCGTCAACGGCTTTTCTTTTAGCTGAGCTTGTGATGATATTTCGTCGAATATCTTTAATGTTGCAGGCACCATGATTGTGAGTAGAATATGATGTCGAGATGATATAATCACTGTCCACGGTGTTGACACTAGCAAAACACTTTGGCTGTTAGCACCTCCACTTCTTCTCGCCCGTTTTCAACTCTTCTTTAAAATTGTATTTGTAGTTGTTTATTATTGAAACAACATTACCACGCTTACTTTTCATGACTGATACTTGTATATCCATAATCGGTAAAACGCAAACGACTGAGGTTCACTGGACAAATCTAAGATGCTACTGTTTATCAATCAACCTCGACACTTCTATTTGTATCCAAGGTGCAGAACTTGTTAATTATAAGGGGATGAGTTGGTATTTCCAAATTATAAATATATTATCTGAAATCTACGTAGATTACCTGGCAAGTAATCTTCCTCAAATAAAGTGTCATGATAATTGAGGCGGCCGAGTTTATACATACCTGAAATCAGGTACAACATTTTGTCCGGCCGAGATAAAATACTCAATAGTGAGCATTACCCGATAATCGGCCCAGTTTACAATCGCCCCTTCCTTCCCATCCCATACGTTTACAGATTTGGAAATTAAATCGTGGACAATGGAAAGGATTATGAATACATGCCAATAAATTATTTCGAAATATATATTCCCGAGGCGAATTTTTTCTTGGTACCAATCCCAAATTTGAATTATAGATTGGATTAACATTTCAAACATTTCGAAACTGCCATCGGCATTTCAGATCTTTATTAAGGACATCTGATCCTGGAAAACGGAATCGCGTGCAAATCTACGGTTTTCTGCGATAATCCAAAATTGATTGTTGCATTCACATTTTTAATCGACGACAAAAAAAGGAGGTTCTCTAGTCGACGCAAAAATATATTTTTTTTATGTATGACCACGCATAACAATTCACAGGGTAGTTTGATTTCGATGATTTTTTTTCCATTTGATAGGGCATACTTCAAAGTTAGTCCCTGTTGAATTTGAAAAAAAAATGTCACCCTTAAGGGTAGAAAAATAGGAAACATTTATCGTTCACCCACTGAATTTTTACCCGTTAACCGACTCTACCACTCAATAACTTTGTACTGGGTTATCCGATTCAGATGATCCTTTCTTTATTGGATAGGGTGTACTTGAAACTTGGTCATACAGTGCTCGTCTAGAGTCCGTTCCCCCCCTACTAATTTTTGAACCACCTGGTATATGGCAACAAGATTTGAAGGGCCTAAATCGGAGATAAAGACCTACTTTTTCATGAAAAAATCACAGCTAAAAGTTTCAAAATGGCCACTGAGCGCCATCTCCAATAATTTTTTTTAATATAATATATTATTCCATTTTCGAAATCTGCTCATAATTCTCAACAGTTTTCTCTCATACACTTCACTCCTGAATTCAATTGTTTTCGAAATATTAACGTTTGAAAAGTGACATTCCGGTTTAAAATGAAGTCATGATTTTGGTCACTTCCGGTAAAATATTTTGCTAACTAAACAATGTTATTAATCGGTAGTTAAATCTCTTGATGAATTCGACCGATAAGAGGCGTAAAGAGAGTTTATTAAGGATAAACAGTACCGCTTATCGGAAAATCTCAAAGCCTACGAGTGTGTTCTGTAAATTCGCAATGAAAACAAATTAGTTAGCTAAAAAATTATAATTTATTTTTGAATAACACTTTTATTTAACCCCAACAAGTTCATCAAGTGTTCAATGTGGCCCCCTCCTAAATCTTGACAATAACTTGCCCTATTATAAATAGCTTGTCTCACGTTGATGAAAGTCATCTATTTCTTCACATGTATCGATTATTCTGTGTTCCAACTCTTCTTTTGTTTGGCATTCAGTGGTTCAGATTTTTTACTTCAGATACCTCCAAAGAAACAAATCTAGAGGTGTAAGATCCGGAGATCTTGTTGGCCATTCGGTACTTCCCCTGCGACCTATCCATCGCCCAGGAAAGTTTGTATCGAGGAACTCTCTAGCAATGTGATCGAAATGGGGAGGTGCCCCATCCTGCTAAAATATGATTTCACTGTTTTCAAACTCTTCCTAATTGTTTAATATGATTTGTCTTATTCGCGGTTCAATTTCAGTTTCTAAAAGATTTCTGTAAAGAACTCCTGTAAGATTGCCTCTGATGAAAATCGGTCCAACAACGCGATTGCCCAAAATCCCCGCCCAAACATTCACCTTTTTAGGAAACTTTGTGTGTCTCTCTCTAAAAATATGCGGATTAGTATCGCTCCAGTATCGAACATTCTGTTGACTTTTCCATTAAGAAAAAACGTGCATTCATCTGCGAAACATACACGTTTTAGGAAGCCCCGTTCTCCTTCAATTGTTCTTGTCACCCACTCACAAAATTCAACCCTCCGGTCTGGATCAGCCTCCGAGAGGGCATGCAGGATTTTCATTTTATAGGGATGAAACTTTTCTTTTTTTAGAACTCTTTGGACACTTTTTGAACTTACTTCACAGGATTCAGCAACTGCAGACGTCGTCTGAGTCGGATTGATTACCATTTCAGCAACAATTTCTACCTTTCTTCCTTCTGAAAGAGGCGGTCTTCCTGATCTTGGAGCATCTTTCAGAGAACCAGTTGCTTGGAGCTTATTCAAAAGTTTGCGCGAATATGACCTCTAAATAGGATTTTCGGGAAATCTATCATTAAACATAGGGACTGCTAGATGATAATTTCTTCAGCTTTTCCAAATATCAAAACTGCTTTAAATTTATTGTCTAAACTACGAGCCATGCGATCACACTTTTCATAAAAGGATTTAGGCGCTCAACGGACTATTTGACAGTTAGCAGTTCAGTTTGACAGTGAACAAGATGTTACCGCGACAACAATTTTTTCCAATAAATTTGATTGAAAGCAACATTAGTGTTTTTGGTTGGGTTTGAAATGACCAAAATGTCACTTTTCAAACGTTAATATTTCGAAAATAATTGAATTTAGGAGTGAAGTATATTAGTAAAAACTGTTGAGAACTATGAGCAGATTTCGAAAATGGAATAATATACGGGGCGTTCCATTGATTTTTCTTATTGAAGATGGCGCTCAGCCGCCATTTTGAAACTTTTAGCTGTAATATTTTCATGAAAGAGTAGGTTTTTATCTCCTATTTGAGCCCTCCAAGTTTCGTTGCGATATACCAGGTGGTTCAAAAATTAGTAGCAGGGGAACGGACATTAGACGAGCACTGTATATGAATTTGGAAAGGAATTATCCATCCCTAAGGGTAGATTGATTGATTTTTCATCTGTGAACCGATTCTGTTGAAACTTGGCACACATATGTTGTTCTGATGACACTACAATATAATGGATACCTGGAGTCAATTGAGTGGGTAGTTATTAATAAATTTTAACCACAAAAAATATAAAAATAAAAACTTTTTAACAAAAAAATTAAACCGTCGAAAAAAAAACTGAAAGGCAAAAAATAAAATAAACCTTTTTACTTTCAATAATAACTGAGCTCCCAAACTAATGTGCGTAACTGATTTTGAGTCGGCGCCAAACAAACAATCAACGAAGATCATTGAATATCTACAGCCCGCTGCCATCATTTTACGCTTTACCTAATTCGATTGTGTTTGCGACAAAAATGAATGATAGTTTTACTCGGTAACCAGCGTGTGAAAAGAGTCTCCCTCTGTCAATGTAACGTCAAGAACGCCTGCCAAGCACCATACGAATTTTCTTAGTAAAATAAAATTTTTACAACGATAAGAATTTCAATAGGAGTAACATCCACCCTGGAAACATGTTCTAGCCGAAACAGATTGCTAGTTTGTTTAGCGCCGACTCAAAATTTGTTACTCACAAAAGTTTTTATAATCGTAGAATTTGTTCGTGAAAAATAAAGAGTGACACGTGATATAACTTAAGATTAAAAATCGTTCAATGTTAGCAAATGGACTATCAACAGAGTATTGGGATACTAATTGATTTATACAGAAGGAGGTTGTATGCACTTGTATGAGTTTTGTTAATAAATTTAGATTGTAGAATAAAAATATATTTATTCTCGTAGGCGAATCTGCCATAGGCTATAGTGCACAAAAAATATTTGTATTTGCAATTCCCAAACGTCCGGATCAGATCATAATTTTCTACAAATATAATGTCTCATAAAATGAGAACATGAGTTCATATTCTACAGTTACTTTGTATAAATTCTGACAAAATTGCCCCTGAAGATGGTCGTTTAACCAAAAACGTTTGGGATTTGCAAGACAAAATATTTTTGTGCACTATAGCCTGAAGGCAGATTCGCCTAGGACAATAAACATATTTTTACTTCACAATCTATATTTATTAACAAAAAAATTACAAAAACTTGAGAGTTGTCAAGGGACACCCGGATGGAACGAAGTTCCTTTCGATTAATTAGTGAAGGAATTGTAATAATTTTTTTTTAAGTTATAATTTTTTTTTAATATTAACAAATATAATGTAATATAAACTTAATCAGTAGGCTCAATTTTAGTACATACGTATTGATATTGTAATATCAAAATATAATTTGCTTTTAAATTTATTGAAGTTATGACGCGTACACTTGCTAAACACACAATAATGGAGAGATTATAACGCGTATGACTTGGTTAGCACAATAGTAAAGAGAGGTTATAATGCGTACTTGCTAAAAATACACAAGAATTTATTATTGTCTGTATAAAATCTCTACTTACCTAACTCCATCAGCAATATCCGGAATTTGTGCAGAAACACTGTCAGGATTCATCATTGTTATTATTTTTTATTATTTATTATGTACAAAAAACCTGTATACACTCAGCAAAAATAAACGTCGCGACACCACACTGTTCAATGCGAAATAGAAAGACGAAACGGAAATAACTGGCTTGCTTTCTATGAGAGAAAGAGAGAGAGAGAGAGAGAGACAGACAGAGAAACACGCGCACGCCGCACGGCTTACAACTATAGCAAAAAGTGTCGTTACAACTTTCGGTCTTAATTTATTCCGTCTAGCCCCCTTTCGCAACGCGCGATAAGGAACTTCGTTCCAAAAACTAATTGATTTGTTTGAAAATATGAAAAAAATTACACCCAGAACTGAAAGATCTGCTCAGAAGCGTGAAATTTGTTGGTTGAAATTGTAACATTCTTCTGATAATATCAAACAACATCAAACTAGACTACCAATTATGTAAGGATTCAGATAATATTTGATTTTTCAGTGAATAATGTTGACACTTATCCATTTGATAAAATAATAAGATACCTTCAGGTTCTTCATCTGCTTCGCCATCAGTATAAGATACTTCGTCCCGCATACATTTATTCTATAGGCCGATTTCAGATCTGCGTTGAATCTCACAGTTGCAGCCATATGGAATATGAAATTCGTGTTCTCTATAAGAGTTCGCCTATCTGAATCACATAGGCCAAGATCGGCAACACTACAGTCTCCAACTATGGGTTGTATTTTCTCCCTGTAGTTTGGACAAAGGTCTTTCATCCTCTTGAAAATCTGAAAAAAAATCCATAATGTCATTTGCTCTATCGATAACCATTGACGGTCCATTAAAAATGGAGCAACGTTTTTTATGAATGCATTTCGAATAGTTTACAATGAGTGGGATTAAATAGCTATTTGTGTATTAAGAGCGCAAAGTAATACTTTGCCGCTTGAGAAAAAAGCGGAGCACGGCAATGTTTTGAAAGCGGCAAAGTTTTTGCGCTCGAATTACACACAATATTTTTTCTACAATCGCAGATTTTACAAAAATAATGATTATTGATAACCTCAAATTTGACAGTTCAGATTTTAAAACGTGCGAGCATTACTTTGCGCTACACATGTGTGTAATTGTAAAAAAAAATAATAAAAAATTATTTAATACCTATTTAATTAATTATTTACACATTATTGTGTCACTTCATGATTTAAATCTATGTATAACAATATCTGAATGTTTTTGGAATTCTCCTAATACTTCTTCCCTCTTTAGTGGTGAAAAACCAGGCGAATTATTATTCGGTATTGAATGTCTGTGTTTGATAACATATATGTAAAATTGTGAAGCGATTTTATTCATTCTTATTCTGGGAATATTATTATATTTGTAGTAGACTCCTCTGAATGTTGTTGAACAAACCATTTTTCGACATATGTTTTGTCGCAGTTGTCCGCTCCGCGTCGTTCGGGTCAACGGCAGTCACGTGCGGGAAAGTATAACTTGTTAGGAAAATAACTATATTTCCTCTAAGTTTAATACTGCTGGAACGTTTGAACTTCCGCTCGACCACTCTGTCTCAAAGAATATATGTGTATTTCAGTTTGCCTTGAACCTTGACAGCAATAGGTAGTGTATCAGTAATCCATGTATTGTTTTATTTAATGATCCAAATCTGAATGGGATTTTTTGCAAATACTTTGTTGTTTGGAATGATTCGTTGTTTAACTAACATGATATAAAAAAATATCATTTTTTCATAGTTTCCGAAAGTTCACTTACAAGAATTATTTTGATTCATAATTGATAGATAACCATACGAGGTGATGTAAACAATAATTCACCTAATTACCTTGTTATGATAACCTTATACTTGTTTGTAGCGTCCAATGATATCACGTTCTTTTCATTGATCGGAGTTATATATATACACTGAATGAATTAGATCATTATCATCCAAACAATGGTGGTTTTTATTTAATTGATCTAACAGGGCTATACCATTAGGTCCTAATAGTCACAACAGGGCAATCCCATATTGCCGCTTACAATCCTAAAGGGACGACACAAACTCCCTTCAACATAGCCCTTCGAGCCGGATAATCAAGAAACTCTTACAATAGTTGTTAGAAAAACATTTCGATATTCTTATATGAATGGCCAAACCCATATCTTCAATTTTATCCCGACGCGAAGCGAGAGACAAAAAACCGACAGCTAAAATCTAATATTTTTCCCGTGTATAATACACTATTTTTTTCTGTGACGGGAAAAACGACGATTTAATATTGAAAAAAACAGGTTTATTACATTTGAATTTTTAAACTGGTAGGCTGTTGTACTTACAGCGACAATTAGACCTGCGTTGCTAAGGAAACCTTTAAAGTAATCAAATACCTGTCAATTTAATTTTGTGATTTGATTTAAAAATTGAGAACTTAGTGGTTGTTAAGTAGTTATTTTGAATAATATAAAGTTAAAAAATGTCTGATTCCGGAGTTAGTAGATGTAGCGAAAGTAGTGTTACAAAAATTATGGCCAGCTAAATCGCGGAAAATTTACGAAACCAAGTACTCAAGATTTATGGAATGGAAGATTAAAAAGACATGCAGTTCTTTCTCGGAGACGGTGTTATTGGCTTATTTTTCGAACTGACACAACAAAAAAAGGCATCAACAGTGTGGTCGAATCAATCAATGATTAAAAGTATGTAACAATCCAATAATAATGTAGACATTTCAAAATATTTCAAACTAATTACATTTCCAAAACAAAATGGAAAAGGTTACACGCCAAGAAAGCTGCGATTTTCACGAGTACACAAATTAGTGATTTTATAATTAATGCTTCCAATGAAGTTCATTTAATGGCCAAGGTTGTTGTTGTATTTGGGATTGCACGAGCTTGTCGAATTTGTGAAATCAGCCAGGTAACATTAAATTATATTGAATATTCGGGAACGTTATTAATTGTGAAACACGAGCAAACAAAGAATGATGTGAACAGGAGATTTGTAGTTGCTGAAGAATATATTAAATTTTACCGAATGTACATAGCCCTTCGTCCAGCAGCAGCAAAGGATCGTTTTATGCATATCGCAATGGAAAATGTATCAATCAGGTTGTGGGTAAAAATCAGTTTTATAAGGTACCTGAAACAGTAGCTAATTTTCTTCCACTTGAAAATGCTAACTCATATACAGGTCATTCATTTCGAAGATCGTCTGCTACACTTTTATTTGAATCTGGGGGAGACTTGATGACACTAAAGAAACATGGCGGTTGGAAGTCATCAACAGTCGCTGAAGGGTATGTTGATGAATCGGTAGTAAACAGGACAGAAATAGCTAATGAAGTATTTAGAACGTGTGGCAGTGCTGAAATAACACCCGATTTGCGACCAGGTACATCAACGGCAGTTATGTGCATGGCAAAAAAAAATATAATTTCAACACAAGAAAATTCGACTGTTGTCCGGAATAGTTAATTGTACTTTTGATATAAAGGAAATGTAACTTTTGTTTGATAAAATATTCAAAAATTAAATATCTACCTTTACTTATGTGTATATATAAAAAAGTAATTTCAAAAAGTGATATTTTGTTACCTGTCAACAGAGATAAAATGTCAAACTTTTTTCCCGTCACAGAAAAACTATATTTTTTATACTATTAAATATGAATGTAAAAATGAAAAAAAAATGGTATCAGTTGAACACTTGAAAGAATGTAATTTCGTTGGAAAAAAAAATTTCATTGATTTTGATAATGTACCGCCGATTTTATTATAAACCGAATAATTGTTCACAAAATTACTCCATAATTTTTATGCTTCCTGGAGCACATTTTAGATGTCTACTCAATAATATCACGATATAAATTTTGTTTGAAACTAGATTATTTTGTTGATTATAAATTAATGAAGTGAACAAAATATGAGATATCAAGGAAATATTGTCAAAAAGTTTTTTCATCGATATTTCACATCATTATCAGTTTTATGATTGAAATTACGCTACTTGTTTGTGAAATATCATAAACAAATGGATAGTTGAATATTTTTCAAAAATGTATTGATTGATTTTTTAATTTGGTTTTCACGAGTTTTTTTTTTAAAAAAAATAATTTTTTTTTATTGTAAAATTTTTAATTATTTATTTTTTTAAAATATTTTTTATTATCAATGTAATTGTTTATTTACTTAACAATTCGTTATAAACAAACTTTGATTGGCATTCTGTTTTTTTAACGGTAAAAAAAATGACCAAAACGACTATTTACGACAAACACTTCAATTTTTTTGTAATTTTATGGAATTTTCTAGATATCCTCCTCTTCGAAACCCTGTTTTTTATTTTCTCTATCATCAATAGTGTTTAAACTATCGCCAAAAATTTAAGTCCGTTTTATTTTAACATTTTTTATTAAAAAAAATTGCAAACTTCTCAGAATGACATTTCGAATCGAATGAGCCATCGCTCACAATTTTAGTGAATGTGGAAGGATTTTTCGCAGGAAACTATCTTCTCGACTAGACTACAACTCAAGCTCGTCAAGTCACGCGCCATGGGACGCCGGCTTTTACATAGTTGCATTTAGGTTTGCTCTTCAAATAGTTTCACACGCTGGTACTATTTTGGTAAACAAACATTCTGCTGATATATTTCCACTCGAGGACGTAATAAAATTTAATCATTTGCGTACTGAGCAAACATTTTAATTCTCCGTATATATAACGAACTGAGTAACCTTTATATTGTATGCATCTACAGATTTCCCAGTAGCGATAATAAATACTTTTCGACTTCGAAAATGTGTTATCTTAAGTCCCTGTGAATGGCAACGTATAATAATCCTTTGAGAAAACATTTCAAACCGGACTGCTGCATTATTAACATTCCACACTCGAAAGAACGGAAGGACCTAAGGAAATTGAAAACAAAAAAAGAAGATGTACAAAAGGCAGCTGAGAAAAAAGGGAGAAATGGAAAAATATTCAGCAATAAAGGATTCGAGACAAGCAACATGGGTTGATTTTATTAGCAGGATAGTGAAAACCTACATAGAAAATGAAACACTCTTCAATAGAACTTGCAAAAGAATGAGAAAACCTGAAACGAATATGATATAGAAGGCAATCTACATTGAAAAGACGATGACATTCGGGCAAGAAGAGAATCATATTTGATAGAATAGCACGAAGACCAAATGATGAAGGAACGCAAGAAACCATGAGGGCAGACAAAAAAATTATAATAACGGAAGAAATATCAAGAACAGGAAGGAATAACACCAAGAACCGATGAAATAATCACAAGAATGATAAAATTCCTTAGTGAAGATGGCAATGCAAAACTAATGCAAATGCGAATGCAAAATAAGAAGAAATAAAAGGGCTCCTAGAAAACTGAGGAAAAGGAATCTTCCTACTACTTTTAAAAAAGAATGGCAGTCAGGACTGTGCGATTAATAGAGGCGTAAGTTCAACTAGCGTAGAAGTATATGCCGAAATAACAAGAAACATCTTGAAAAAACAGATGAAACTGTGGGGGATACACAAAATGTATTTAGACAAGACGGAAAAACTAATAGAATTCACAAAGATCAAGACATTTCCACAATAACATTGGTCCAAAGCAGAGGTGTAACCGAGTCCAATTCTATATGATGTAGCATTAGAAGAAGCGATAAAAAATGGAAGAAACAGAATGAAGAAATAAGTGAGACTTTGGAAAATGACAATGTGAAGTCTCAGGGAACAGAATTATGCAAACCACATGACAATACTAGCAGAGATCTATAACAAAATATAAGAACAATCAATGAAAAACTCATGAAAATGAGCATAAAGATAACAACATAAGAAGCTTTATCGACGATAATAACTAACAGAGGAAAAAAATCACAACAAATAGTAGCGGAGATAAAATATTATTTATTAGAAAAACAGTGGTGTATCCTTATTTTGATTTGAAATATTGCAGGGCATGTTAACAAGGACACTGATGTAAATGGAAATACCTTTATCCTGGTAAACATATATTTTCATGCATGTTTTGTATGTAACAAAATTGAACAAAAGAATTCAAAGCGGTATTAATGATATGGGAGAAAAAAAGCAGTTGCGGATTAATGTTCATACCATTTTTTTATTATCAAAGGATCATCACCCTTTAGGATCAGTATTCAATTATGAAACAACGTCTACATATGATATAGAAGCCAATTATTTCAGAAAAGAGGACCTAATGGCAATAAGATAATAACATTTTATAGAATTGCAGGAAGATAAAATATATGAAGAAACGCTCGAGGAAAACAGAAAACATGAGTGCAACAAAACTTGAATTAACGGAAGGAATATCAAGAACAGAAATACAGAAAGCTCTCATGGAAATAACAAACAACACCAATGACCGGTGAAATAATAAAAAGGATGACAATGAAAAACTAATGCAGATGCAAAACCAAATAAACACAAGCCTCCTAAGAAACTAAAGAACGGGAATAGTCCTACCACTTTCTGGAAAAGGTGACAGTCAGGACTACAAGAATAATAAAGGCCTGACCTCAACTAGTGTAGGAGGAGAAGTATATGCTAGAATGAGGAGTGAAATCATGGAAAAGCATAAATGAAACTCTGGAGGGCACACAAAATGTATTTAGACAAGGCAAGGAAAAACTAATAGAATGCACCAAAATCGAGACATTTCCCCATTAACGTTAGTCTAAAGCAAGATACTGAGTCCAATTCAGAACAATGTAGTATTAGAAGAAGCGATAAAAAATGGAAGAAACAGAATAAATAAAGGGTTTAAAAATGTGAAGTCTCAGGGAACTGAATTATGCAGACCACATGACAAGACTAGCAGAGATCTATTACAAAATACAAGAACAATCAAAGAAGAACATAAGGAAATGAGCATGAAGATAACAACATAAAAGGCTATATCGATGATAATAGCTAATAAACAAAAATAGTGGCGAAAAAATATAAAAGTTATATACTTTTCCAGCGACCTCCCAGTAACGAGTCAGTTCAATCTACACGTAATTCAACTTATCTTTCAATGCATCATTGTGATATATGCAACCAAACATACACCGAAATCGATCGTTAATAAATAATAAATGGTCGATTTGATCCATTAATGTATAACTGTGGTAAAGGCAACTAAACATACACGAAATCGAATATTATTCCAATGTCAAATCATATTACCTTCGCGCTGTCAAATTTATGTATTTTAAAATCCAAATATTGTAAGTTTTTTCGTAGTTGAATGAACCATACCATACAGGATGACTTTAACTCACATAAAAAGCTAAGAGGACATTCTGGCATATATAAAAGAAAAAACACAACAGTGTTGCATAACGATGGTGGAAAGGCGCTGTTAACAAAGGAAGATAAGTGTAATGAATGGCAACAGTATATCCAACAACTGTTCGAGGACGAGACCCGCGAAACGATAGAAAATCTACTGACTGATTATATGGAAGAGCATGGTCCAAGCATTCTCAAATCCGAAGTTCGAAAAGCAATACATCAATCAAAATCAAGGAAAACTCCAGGACCCGATGGAACTCCTATAGAGCTGGTAAAACTATTTGATGACGAAATCATATCTGTTCTGACGGCATTCTTCGACCAGGTCTACCAAACTGGGAAACTTCCCAGCAACTGGCAGAAATCGACCTTCATCGCCTTACCCAAAAACAACAAAGCTAATAGATGCAACGACTTCTGATTAATTAGCCTAATGAGTCACACTTTGAAAATACCCTTAAAGATACTTCTCAATAGAATATACGCCAAATGTGAACACAACATTGGCAAAGAAAAATTTGGATTTCGTAGCGGACTAGGCACACGCGAAGCCATTTTCTGCATGAGGACACTACTACAGAAGAGTTGTGAGTTTCGAAAAGATATCTATATATGTTTTATTGACTTCGAAAAAGCGTTTGACCGAGTCAAACACACAAAACTTTTCCAATGTCTAAAATCATATAACGTAGACTATCATGATATGCGCCTTTTGTTAAACCTGTATCATAGTCAAACAGCAGTGGTCAGGCTAGAAGATAGCGTTACAGATGAAATACCAATAAAAAGCGGACTAAGACAGGGATGTGTTCTATCACCACTGTTGTTCAACCTTTATTCAGAGAACATATTTCGCGAAGCTTTACATGGCAGGACAGAGGGAGTAAAGATAGGTGGCGAAATTATAAACAAAGTAAGGTACGCAGATGACACTGCCATCATTGCAGAAAACAGGAGGACTTGCAAATGCTGCTGGATAGAGTGCATGAGGCTGGTCGAGAATGGGGTATTGATGTTAACATCAGGAAAACGAAATGGATGACTGTAGGTAAAATAAACATAGAACCAATTCCGATTACAATCAACGGACACAACATGAACTGGTATCACATTTCAAATATCTGGGTAGCTGGCTGAACAATGACATAACGTGCGACGAAGAGGTAAGAGCATGGATTGAAGTGGCACGTAGTGCATTCAGCAAATGGAAACCAACTCTCACTGATAGAAACCTCACAGTTCAGACACGGTTAAGAACACGCTGTTACGTATGGAGCATTCTTTTGTACGAATGTGAGACATGGACGCTTAAAGCTGACATCATGAATAAAATAGAAGCATTTGAGATGTGGTTCTATCGGAGAATCCTCAAGATCCCTTGGACTGCACATACCAGTAATGAAGAGGTACTCAGAGAGCTGAATAAGGATCGAGAACTCCTGAACACCATAAAAACAAGAAAGGTCAGTTATTTCGGACATATAATGCGAGATACCAAATATCACATCCCTCGCCTGATTATTCAAGGAAAGGTTGAGGGCAGAAGATGGATAGGTCGCAAAAAGCTTTCGTGGCTACGAAATATTAGAAACTGGACCGGACAACCAAATTGTCATGGAGATGGCCCACGCTTGAAGACAGGCACGGCACCGAAAGAAGAAGAAGAACGAAATGGATATCGAAAAATTCACGTTGACCCCAGGAACGTGGTCGACGGAAATTTTTTGTAATCAACTCGTATATTGAAATGGCGGTTAATGATCTCGAACATTAATGCGCTCGCTTCGCTCTCGCGTTAAAATATCTCGATCATTAATCGCCACCATTAATACATTAGTTGGTTAAATAACTAATAAATATTTGGGAAGAATAATGAGTAGTACAGAACTATGAGGGATGAAATAAACAAAATAATTAAAAAACAATATTTTGGAGCAATGTAGAATAAGTTCTCAAGTGAGAAAGAAGTACCGAAGAAAATGAAGGCGAAAGATGTCAGAATGAATGACATACAGTAACAAAAAATCGAGAATTAAAATGCCATGAAAATGCGGAGTCAGACAAAATGAGATAAATAATGAAACTGATAATATTGATAAGACGTCAGGCGTGGTTTAGTATGTGAATGGGTGACCACCGGACGAAGAAGTTCCACATTAAATGCCCTAAGAAATGTAGCGTAGTAGCATATTCGCAGCTGTAGGCGTCTTATCAATGAGCAATAGATAAGACGATAGATATGCCGTCCTTCGGAGTGGGACGTTAAGATGTCGGTCCCGAGTTCATTTAATGTTGAGCTCGTTGAAGAACCCTTCCTCTGAAACAACAGAGGATTCGGCAAAAATTTCGGGGTGGGAGGAGTGTGCTCAGCGGCGTCGGTAGCAGAAATAGGCCGACGTTAAATAAAAAAAGAAAGAAGAATATTGATGAGAAATAAATATTATCATTATATGCGGAAGACGCAGGGATTGTTTGCTTTCATACAAGGTGTTATGTAATAAGTATCCGATGTTTCACAGAACGTTTCCTCAGTTATTTATGAGGTGAAGAGTTCATATAAGCATGGGTCCGCAAGGCCTTCACTTTTAATATACAGGGTGTCGAACAGTTCTCTCTTAACGTGTGAGCAGGAGATTATTTTATAGGTCCATTATTTATTTCGGGAAGATTGAACGCAGAGAGATATCGTCATTTTTTTGAAGAAGATTTGCCTATATTACTGGAAGATGTGCCGCTTAGACTACGAAATGAATGTGGTTTATGCATGACGGTGCCCTGGCACATTTTCGCATCCAAGCGCAAGAATTTTTAGATCAAACTTTCGGCAACCGTTGGATAGGTCGGGGCCCTCTAGGTCACCAGACTCAACAGTTTGGATTTTTGTCTCTGGGGACATCTATAATCCTTAATTCACCAAACACCTATCCAAAATGAAGAAGAATAAAGTAATCGAATAATTAACTCTTGGTGAACGATTCAAAATACTCCAGGAATTTCCCAAAGAGTGCGCGAAGCAATGAGAAGATTGCATGCGTGCAGGCAGGAGGTGGACATTCCGAACGTTTATTGTGATTTTCATTCAGATTTATATCTAGGGTTCCGTTGTTGATTGTTGTTTGAAAATAGGCGTTTGGAATGTTGAATTAAAAAAAAAGTTTTCAAAATTGTTTCACTTTTTGACAAACACACAAGCATTGATCGATCAATTCACATCATGATATCTCGAAAACGGCTGCTTGTAGCGACTTTTGAAAAGTATACTTTTTTTACTCAAAAATGATAGAGGAATCGATTTTTTTTCTAGAAAATGTGATACATACATGCACGACAAAGTTGTTACTCCCCAAAAGAGACAAAGACCTATAGGCGGCGGCCCCTACAATTAAGGGCCAAACTGAGATCAAATTTGAATTTGTCATATAAAAAATCCCCAAATACCAATTTTCGTCCAAATATCGACATTTTTTAAAAAATTATTCACGAAAAACCAACATAAAAATAAATGTTTAACACCCTGTATATCAAAAATGAAGGCCTTGCGGATTCAAGCTTATATGACACTTATTTATTTATTTATTTATTCATAGTAGTAATACATCCAACAGACAAAAGAGTCCAATTATAGGAGTATATAACGTAAAATTTGTGTAACACAGTATACTTATTCTAGGTTTATATGTTAACAATAACTTATAAGTAACAATACTTTTTTTTATTGGTGCCCCTTTTTACCCATTTAAAGCACGCCTCAGCGTGTTTAAATCGAACTTTAAAAAACGCGCGTTTTTTAAAGGTAACCATGACAACATCAACAAATCGAGAAACGTGAAGTCTAAATGACAAATTTTTGATTATTGATCTGACAGGAGTACCTTGTAACGTCAGATAAAATATTACTAACAATTCGTTCATTTATATGTGCTCCTCCATCCATTTGATGAACTTTTCATATTCTTTTTTATATATACCACTGGATTTTCGCAGTATTAACCGCGATTCTGTCTCACTATTCAAAAAATCGATATTAGAATCATTTATTTTTGAGCTCTGGTGACAACAAATATTGATCTTTGGTAACAAATTGCAAATGAATGTTTTTCTCATTTCCATGACAACGAAAGGTATACTGATGTCACATCACGAATTCAACCTTCTTGCATTATTAGTTCTTATTTCTATTTTTTGTAGTAATAATACCAGTATATATGATTCCAAAGTGCACCAATAAAAAAAAATAACGTAAAGTATTCGTGGATAACTGCTCTTAAAAACACTTGCCGTCGTGCTCGAAAAATCGCGCGTGTTTTAAAGCCCTTTTTATCCACTTATACTTTAATATACTATTCTGAAATTATATTTCAATTCGAGATGATCCTATATAAAATTTGTTTGAATTGGGATGCATTTGAAAAGAATATATCCACTGAGGGAAGATTGTTTAGACATGTACACATATGATTTAGACAATTATAGAAATGATGTTGGGAATTCGGTACATCAATACGAAAGGTAAGATTCGTTCTAGAGGCTAAACGGGGAATATTGAAGTTCAATAAAGATAGTTATATTGATGAATCGATTTCATTGTGTATAAGTTTATGAATGAAAGTAAGGTCGGAAATTTCACGACGTTTTCTCAAAGAAACCATATTTAATTCATCCAAGAAAAGATTATACTCACAGTGTCTTTCTGGATATGAACCATGAACTTTGAAATACATGAATTTCATAAATCTACGTTGAACATTTTCTAGTTTGTCACTGTATTTTGTATAATGCGGGTTCCATATCTGGCTGCCGTATTCCAATTCCGATCTCACCAAAGAAAAAAATATGCATTTCATTGCTTCTAGTAATTTGAATTCTTTGTAATTTCGTATGACAAATCCAAAAAGACGCATTGATTTACTTGTGATATCCTCTATTTGTGACGAAAACGTTAATTTCGCGTCAAACGTTATTCCTAGATCCCTACATTCAGATACCTTCGTAAAGATGGTATCCTTCAATAAATAATTGTGGACAATTGGAGATCTACGTGAGTATGCCATAATTTTGCATTTGCTAATGTTCAGTGGTAAGTTATTCGAGTCACACCATTCAACTAAATTATTTATGTCGTGTTGTAATGAGGTACAGTCCGTAGGATCTCAAATTTCTTTATAAATTCTCATATCATCTGCGAAAAGAAGTTCTTTTGATTTTATGGAGTCACAAATGTCGTTTACAAACATAAGAAATAAAAGTGGCCCCAGGTTTGAGCCCTGCGGCACCCCAGAACAGGCGATAAACTCAAACCTTTTTTTCCCTTCATATTCAACAAACACATTTCTGTTCGAGAGGTAACATTTCAGAAGGTTTTGGAGTTTCGCAGAAATTCCGAATCGACTTAGTTTTCTCAGAAGTAATTCATGGGAAACTCTGTCGAACGCCTTACTGAAATCAGTATAAATGAGGTCCACCTGATTTTTATCATCTAAGGATTTCGAAACATATTGAGTAAGTGTACATAGATTCGAAACAGTGCTTCGTGCTCTCATGAATCCATGTTGGAATTCCGAGAGAGATCTGGAAATTTTATTATAAATTAGATCCGACAGGATGATTTCAATAAGTTTTGAGAAGACTGATATCAGAACAATTGGTCTGTAGTTGGTAATATCATTTGCCTTTCCTGACTTATGAACATAACACCCTGTATAAAAAGGGTTTTCAATAATTCTTAATATCCTACTGCGAATGGGATTCGATATTCTTCAAATGACAATACGACTTACCTCATTTTGAAATAACTCCTCAATAGTTTGATGTATTGTTTCACACTGTCTATGCCTGACCAAAACATAGATCGTGCTAACTTCAGTCGTTCTCAACAATTTCTCCAACATAATTTTTCCCATGAAGCCAGTGCCACCTGTGATGAACACTTTGCTAGATTCGAAAGTTTTTTTTATTCGAGAAATCTCCATTTTGTCAGAACTATTTCCGTTCCTCTAACAATTTGTGTAGCGATCTATACCATTTCGTCAGTGCAAATTCACACGCATGTGTTCGTTCGGGATACAAGGCGAACTGAAAATCTTTTTCAAACATCTGACGATTTATGGTATTTGAATAAGGTGAGATAAACTTTTATCATCGGAATAGGAGAATTTCGTCTGGGAATAGGTAGGTCATTTGAATTTACGTTCAATTCAGCAAAATGAAATGAAATGAAGCCTGCACGGACATCCTAGCCTGTAATTGTTCATCCCAATGCCTGACCACAATGTGCAAGTGCAAGAAGAATGGACTGACTTGCACCAAGTTGTGCCTCCGCTCTCGGCAATGTTTGAACTCTTTAAATTGTTGATTTCCTATCTTCCTTGCAACCTTGCCATAAGCTCAAAAACACTTGAATGATTGTTTTCGTATCTTCTTGGCAATTTTGCAGTAAACAATGTTTGATCTCTGACATGGTCATTTCCTCATCTTCCTTGCTTATTTCCGAGCAACAAAATTTCTGCGGCAATCTTGGGCGCCATCTTGGGAACCCATGCACTCCAAACTTAAGGTAAGTACATGTTGAGTATTGCAATGTGTTCGGCACGCGAGGAAAGCCCTAAACAGACGTTCACATCATTATTTCAAGCCAACGGACAAGGAAAGATATAGGGCAACAGAGTTTTGGTCGCCATCTATACTGGACTTCGCTTTGGCAACAGGCAGATTCATATTCAGCGAGGTCGAAATACCCTTAAATGGTTATTTCCCCAATTATTACATGAAATGCTTCTTGCATTGTTTTTTATTGAAAACTTGCCTGGATATTTGAATTTTAGGATGTTTGAATTATGCGAAAAATTGTTGAGAAAATGCGAAAAAAACCAAGTTATTTAACATGTTTTTTTTGGTAACCTTCCACAGTCTGAAAATGAAAATATAATCAGGAAATTTAGAAAAGACACTTCACTGAAGATAATAACAAAACTGAATGCCAGTGTCATCATACAATTACCCAAACTATGTACAGATAAAACAAATTTCCAATTCAAAAACGAAATTTATCAACAGCAGTTTGGTATGGCGATGGGTTCTCCTTTGTCACCCATTTGAAGTAACATATTCATGGAACACTTTGAAGAATAATTCGTTGAAACTTTCCACTATGGTCCAAAAGTATGGTGAAGATACGTGGATGATGTTTCCGCTATCTGTAATCGAAGTGAAGAAGAATTAAACAAAATCTTGGATGATATAAACGAACAAGAACCAACGATCAAATTCACGTTAGAATCAAAATAAAAAACCAACTTTCCTTTTCAGATGTCATGATCCAAAAATCATCATCCCGAATGGAAACATCTGTATACAGAAAGAAGACACATACCAATCGATATCTACACTACAACTCAAACAATCATGCCAGTGCGAAAAAAGGCATAGTTAAATGCCTCCATAATCGAGCCCAGTTTGCAATTCCAACAAGAATCTGCAGGAAGAAATAAACCTCATGAAATCTGTTCTCAGGGAAAATGCATATCCGTATCAGTTTGTGGAAAAACAATTACTGAAAACAACAATCCATCAAACATCCAATTAACACAACTAACAAGAGTACCACCACCACCTACACATTTCACAACCAACATAATACCTTATGTCCCCGGATTATCTGAGGAGATCAAACGGATTGGACAAAGGTATGCTGTGATAACATCATTTAGAACATCTAACACACTGAGATCTATACTAACATAAACAAAACCAAAAAACGTCGAAGAAAGTACCAAGAACTGTGTCTACAACATAATTTGTTCGTGTGGTGATAGTTATATAGGTGAAACGTCAAGACCATTAGAAGTGCGCCAAAATGAACATCAGGGTTACATCAGAAATCGACAAATAACCGGATCGAAAATTGCGGAACATATCCTCACATCCAATAGCGATCATACGATTGAATGGAATAGAACGAAAATTTTGATGAAAGAACCACATCAAGAGAGGAGAAAAATGAAAGAAACGGCTTGTATCTTCTTCCCAATAACAACTGCCCTCCCAAATTCTGTTGAAATAGACCATACATGGTTACCTCTACTTAGAGAAGAAGTGAGAAATGGCAGAATGCCAATAAACTCTGAACTGAACAACACCCCATATATCAAATGAGCAAAACGTCACTATCAAATTATTTAGCGGATCTCAATTGACATCTATCATTTGAAAAAGCTACAAAGACTCTGCAAGAGGAAAAAATGAATTATTCAAACTATTGAAGGAGATTTAGGAGATTTTGAGAACAGGGGCAGATATAGTCCCCGAAACGTCAATCAAAAACTACATAGAGAAGTATCTTCCTAATTTTTACTATTCTTTCCATAGGCGAATTCAGAATACGGCAAGTTACTGACTAATTGAATAAGTTTTCTTCAGGAAATATAATTTGGTGAACGCAGTAACTTATCGGGGTGAACTAATTAGTTTGCCCTTTCTACACTTGTATAGTGTTTCCTGAAAAAACTATGTCAAGAAACGTTGTTCCTCCACGAAAAATCACATTCATTAAAAAATTATTTAATTATTCAAATCAAAAGTAAACAAATTTCATAAAATATTTTTCAAAATATTAAAATAACGTCTTAACTTTTTGTAATTATTTAAAAAAAATTACAAATTTGGCAGATGTAGCCAATCGACAGGAAACAATATAACGTCATTTTATTTTCAAAGCAAATGCTTTTAGTGAACTGTAAATTTGCGGAATTTGAATAATAAAAAACCTCTATGATGCGGAATTCAACGGTCATACTGTATTTGAATTATGGATGCAATTTCTCTCAACCTAGATAAGCCAGAAAAACCACTTCTGCTCGAAAAAAAATAATGTCCAAAGAGAAAAAATATATATTTATTTTAATATTGGTATGCAATTTAAATTAGTATAAAAACGAATGAAAATAATTATATTAAATTGGAGTACGGGAGTCGCTATATTGAATGCAGGTTTCGTTTATTTCATCGAGTGGGTGTTATTAATAAATTTGGAATATCAGAAATTTAATTTTAATTTTTATGCATTTGTTCCATTAAGAGTGGACAACCTTCATGTCAACGTATTCAATTATTATGTTACCAATGTATGAAAAGCTCTGAAATTACTTCAATTATCCGACTATCCTGAATATACTTTCCAAGCCCAGGGTGATATCAAAAAACGGTTACAATATTTTTGCTTAGATACAAAAACTATAATTATTGTTAACTTTCGGACCGTTCCTTATTATCACCCAATAAACCTACCAAAAAATGTTATTTGTGAAAATCCCTTCTAAATCCTTCAATGATCCTTTTCCATATAGTTCACTGAAATTTGCTTTCAAACAAAAATAGGCAAAGTTATATATGAAGTAAAATAATAAATCCCCGACAATGGTCGGCATTTTCGATCAAAGTGCAAATTCTATTATGTTTTATCAGGGGTGGTTGATGAACCTCATCCTCATCCGACTAAGAATGGATATACTATACGTAGTACCCCAAACACGTTGTTGTGAATCGCAGTTCAATTGTTAGTATTATTGAATTGATTTTCAGAGATGAAACAGGAGAAACTTGTTGGAGTCTCACTCGAATTTTGTTGACGTCCAATCACCTGTTCAATCGTCAATAAAACAAATTCAAAAGGGTATTATTCAAACCAATCTAGTCACTAACAGAATATTGGATCACAATTAAATATTGAAGTACAAACCAATAGACTACTAGAAATGTCAAAATATATATGTGACGACGTAAATAAATTATATACAAAAACAAAACTTTTCCATGTGCAGAACGTGAGTACCTTAAATCTCAGTTTAAATTTCACAAAACCATGGTTTTTTTTTCTTTCCAACTCATAACAGTTTTATAAATGTATGACTATTTTACACGCTTTATATAAGCTTCACTAGTATGTTTGTTTGTTTGTTTGTTTGTAACCGACTCCTTTGGGCGCGATTTTGACCCATTACTAGGCGTCAGAATGATTTGAAATTTGGCTGGTGTACATAATTTCGGTGACAATGCATTAAAAAATTTTTTTGTGGAAAAAAAAAACAGGATGGCGGCTTCAAAATGGCGGCCGAGTTTCGTGATTATGGTCCGATTCGCTTCAAATTTGGTATCCGAGGGTTTTCGTGGTCGGAAATTATGATTCTTTTGTCAAAACTGAAAAATTCAAGATGGCAGCTACAAAATGGTCGACGAGTTTTGTGATTACGGTCTGATTCTATTCAAAAATGGTATGTGGGGGTTTTTGGGGTCGAATATTATGATTCCTGTGTAAACATTGGAAAATTCAAAATGGCGGCTTCAAAATGGCGGCCGAGTTTTGTGATTATGGTCTGATTCTATTCAAAATTGGTATGTGGGGGTTTTTGAGGTCGAATATTATGATTATTTTGTGAAAATTGGAAAATTCAAGATGGCGGCCGAGTTTTGTGATAATGGTCTGATTCTATTCAGAATTGGCATGTGGTGGTTTTTGGGGTCGGAGATTATGATTACCTAATTTGATAAGATTATTCCATTTTTTTATTTGCAAAAAATAATGAGAATAATAGTTTAAAAAAACTAAAAAAACACGCTTTTATAAATAAACCACACTAAAAAGTAGGAAATAAATAATAGTTTAAAAAAACTAAAAAACACGCTTTTATAGAAAACGAGACTAAACAAATAGGTAATGAGAAAAAAATGTATTTTATTCAAAAAAAGGGTAGTGTGCATGGTATCAATTCAAATTCAAGATGGCGGCTTCAAAATGGCGGCCGTGTTTTGTGATTATGGTTTGATTATATTCAAAATTGGTATGTGGGGGTTTTTGGGGTCGAATATTATGATTCTTTTGTAAAAATTAAAAATTCAAGATGGCGGCTCCGAAATGGCGGCAGAGTTTTGTGATTATGGTCTGATTTCATTCAAAATTGATATGTGGGGGTTTTTGGGGTCAAAAATTATGATTGTTTTGTAAAAATTGAAAGATTCAAGATGGCGGCTTTAAAATGGCGGCCGAGTTTTGTGATAATGGTCTGATTCTATTCAAAATTGGTATGTGGGGGTTTTTGGGGTCGGAGATTATGATTACCTAATTTGATAAGATCATTCCATTTTTTAATTTGCAAAAAAATAATGATAATAATAGTTTGAAAAAACTTAAAAAACACGCTTCTATAAATAGACCACACTAAAAAGTAGGGAAATAAATAATAGTTTAAAAAAACTAAAAAACACACTTTTATAGAAAACGAGACTAAAAAAATAGATAATAAGAAAAAAAATTATTTTATTAAAAAAAGAAGCGTAGTGTGCATGGTATCAATAATTATATACACCTAGGGCAGTAAAGTAAGAAATGTCTCAGATCACAGGTAATTGTTGACCGAAGCGATACCATGCCCCCCACGCTTTTTTTAAAATAAAATAAATTTTTTTCTTATTTTCTATTTTTTAGTCTGGTTTTCTATAAAAGCGTGTTTTTTAGTTTTTTTAAACTATTATTTATTTATGAACATTTTCAAAAAGCGACCATTTACGTTGGACGAGAAACTCACACAGGTTCTCAAGGAAGACCCGGACTCCATTGAACGGGCTCTTTCCAACCAGTAACTAACTCTTTTTCCTTTGTCCAAAATCATATATGGATAATGAAGTCCGCTACTACTTTCATCATGACGATGATGACTATTATTAATGTTTTTTAATTTAGCAGCATTCGATTGATAGAAAATTAAGAAGCATGTTAATGAGTTCCTATAAACATATGTCCGCAAGTTATTCGTTTCTGAGATGCAGATGCAAGTTGAATTCTAATTTTTTTTGTGAATACATTTCAAACTGATTGTGATATACGAGTGGAGTTTGATATCTGGGAGTTTTTCAACGACAAAATCAAATTTGATGTTTGTTTGTCTCTTTGGTGGAGGTGGCGCCACCTCCATGTCTTTTCAGTCATTTGAAAAGTCATAACTGTTTTGTACGTACCTGTAGCTGGTTTTCTAGTGGAAAAATAGATTTTTCTAATATTTTTGTGTAAAAAATATATTCTTGGTAGAGGTCATTGCGAGCAACTGTTCGAGTAATTGGGATTTGAAATAATCGATGCAAGTGATTTTAAATGACAAGATTTTTCAATTCAATATTAATTTAGTTAAAGATTTTTTATTTCATTTTAAAATAGGAATCGTGTGTTATTAAATTGAATACTAATGATAATAACAGTGATTAAGACCAATTCAATATCAAAATAGTTAGTTGAGGAAAATAATTAAAGTAATTGTTCAAAATTGCTACATTGCACAATTATGCGTGCGTCGGCTTGTCGTCTCATGAACCACATACACGTCCCATTATACCTGGTGTACTTCGGATAGCCTCACATCCAGTAATGATTCGTTGACGAAGTTGTTATTTGGTTTGTTTTTATTGGCACCGTATAAACTAGGACCTTCAAGTGATCCCACAAAAAAAAATTATTGGATTTAAATCCGGGGACCTATGGGGCCATAATTGATTTGGAACTCCAGCGCCTCGACCAATCCATCTGTTTCTGAATCGCTGATTTAAAAAATCACGAACTATTAAAGTAAAATGCACTGGCGCTCCATCAACCATAAACCATATTCTTTGTCTCAGTAAAAGTGGAATGTCTTCAAGTAATTCAGGCGAACTATTTTCAAGAAAATCATGATGATAATTTCCATTAAGAGTCCCTGGAAAAATGTGGGGAACAATCAAATAATCCCCAACAATATCAATCCACATATTCAATGAAAACTGGTGTTGAAACCTGTACTGACCTCTTGCGTGAGGGTTTTCGTCACACCACACATGATTATTATGAGAGTTCATGCGTTCTTTGAAAAATGTGCCTCGTCAGTGAATAATATCCCTGCGGTAAATTGAGGGTTTTGTGCAATTTTCTGCAGTATCCATTGGCAAAATGTTACACGGGAAAGGAAATCTCAATGCTCGGACACGCTGCGTGTGATAAGGATACAGCTGATTTTCTTTAAGAATCAACCAAACAATTTTGTGATTATCGTTCAGATTTTGTGCAATTTTTCTCGTGTTTGTCTGTGGATCTTCTTCGATTGTCTGAGGAACAGCTTCTTCAACTTCTGATGTCCTAGTAGTCGACGACTTGCCTGTCACTGGAGCTTTTTCAAAGGATCCAGACTCCATAAGCCGCTGAAAATGGTTTCTGAATGTCTGGTGTTTCGACGCTCGGTGATTGGGGAATCTTTCATTATAAATACGTCTAGCCTCGTAGCAATTGCCATCGGCGAGACCGTATACGTCGGTATACATCGGGTGTGCAGTGCTTATCGAACCGTATCAAACGAGGGAGTGGGAGTAATCGCTGGAATGCCACCTATAGAACTTCAAATCCAAGAGAAAAATGAAAAATACAACGAAGTACCCGGAGACACGGCTAGAGTTAATTCAATGACACGCTGGCAAGAAAAGTGGAATCAGGGAAAGTATGGGCGCTGGACCTGGAGCTTCATCCAGGACATACAAAGATGGCTTGACAGACCATTTGGAGAAGTCAACTACTTCCTCACACAAGCATTGACAGGTCACGGATGCTTCAGGAAATACCTTTTTGAACGGAGGAGAACAGAGTCGAGTGATTGTGTATACTGCCAAGCAGTTGACGATGCACCACATACCTTGTTCCCATGCCTCAGATGGGCTGACACAAGGAGACAGTACGAAGACTCAAACAATAGGATATTCGACGCCCAAAACATGATGGAGGGATTGATGGAATCTGAGGAAACGTGGAAACAAACATATAGAACTGTAAGAGCAATAATAGAAACCAAGGAAAGAGGAAGCAGAATTCCCTGAAGGAAAGGACAGCCCTCACACTGAAGTAATGCGAAAGCGAATTCCGGTGTGGGGGGCAGGACGAAAAGAGGGAAGGGGGGAAATTTTTCAGTCGGTAGGCGGTTCCTTAGGGACCGAATCCGATACTGGCCAGCCAATAGAACAACAGGCTGGTGCGTCTTCAGAAGATTTTTAACCCCTTCGGAAAAAAAAGACCGTATACGGAAATCGTATCAGCGGCCATTTCGCTATTCGTGTAACATGCCATTTGAAAAAGATTGGAACACAAATACAGAAAACAACTTTACTGTCACAAGAACGGATTGAAATGACATGACAAGTACTTACCTGAATGTTATTTATTTAAAACGTAAAAGAGTCCAAAAAAACTATGTAACAAAAAACAAGAATGTTTTTTGACTACATTCAAGTGTTGAATGTAGAAGACCATTGAATGAAAGAAAACAAATGCATTGGCGTATCTTCTCCGATATTTACTACTCAGAGGCGACGGGCCCCACGGAAATAATTCAAATGCATCGATTATTTCAAATCCCAATAACTCGAAAACAGTTGCTCGCAGCGACTTCTACCAAAAAAAAATTTTTCACACAAAAATGCTAGAAAAATTGATTTTTTTACTAGAAAACGTGATACATGTACGTACAAAAAAGTTATGACATTTCAAATGACTGAAAAGACAAGTAGGTGGCGCCACCCCCGCGAAAGAGACAAACTAACATACAATTTGATTTCGTCATTAAAAATACTTCCAGATACCGAACTTCACTCGAATATCCCAATTATTTTGGAATGTATTCCCAAAAAATAAAAATAAGAATTCAACTATGACACCCGGTGAACCGGAGAGGAGATCCCTTGACTGTCTTCCGTCTTCATCATCAGATTAACTCCGGGCCTCAATTATGCTGTAGTGTCCTCAGAACTACATGTGTGTGCCAAGTTTCAACAGATCATGTTAATTCAAATGGGACCAACTTCGAAGCATACCCTATACAATACAAAAAATCATCAAAATCGTTTAACCCAGTACAAAGTTATGCGTGGTAGAATCGGTGAACAAGTAAAAATTCAGTGGGGAACCAACAATCAGCCCCCATTTTCCTACCCCTAGGAGTGTGTTTTGTTTAATCCAAATGGGACCAACTTCGAGGTATACCTAAACCATTGAAAAACAATCCTCAAAATCGGTCTCTTCTGTGAAAAGATGCGTAGTCATATATAAAAATGAAAATTATAAAAAAAAAATAAAGACAAGCACTTAGAAGGAAAAAATTTTTGGTTCTTTTTTTATTGAAAACCAATAAATTCTTGTTTAAATTTTGTTTTGTTTATTCATTTGAATTTTTTAGTATTTTTAGTTGAGTAATTTCAATATGATTTATTTTTGACAAAAAAATCATAATCTCCGACCCCGAAAACCCCACATACCGATTTTGAATAGATTCGGACCATAATCACAAAAATGGTCCGCCACATTGGAGCCGCCATTTTGTTTTTTTTCCCTAACGAAAAATTCATAATGCATTGTCACCGGAATTATGAACACCTGCCAAATTTCAAATCAGTCGGACGATTAGAAGTGGGTCAAATTTAACTTGATAGATTTTTACAGAAGACACCGGGATAGGTCAAACTAAATGAAAGCTTGTAAAAAAAAATCTTCGACGCTAAAAGCCCCACATACCAATTTTGAATAGAATCGGATCATAATCATAAAACTTGTCCGCCATTTTGGAGCCGCCATGTTGAATTTCGACAAAAAAATCATGATCTCCGGGCCCGAAAACCCCGCATACCAATTTTGAATAGAATCGGAGCATAATCACAAAAATTGTCCACCATATTGGAGCCGCCATAATGAATTTTTTAATTTTGACAATAAAATCATACTCTCCAACCCTGAAAACCCCTAGATACCAATTTTAAATAGAATCGCGGACCATAATCACAAAAATATTCCGCCACATTGGAGCCGCCATTCTGTTTTTTTTTTCCTAACAAAGATTTCATAACGCATTGTCACCAAGATTATGTACACCTGCCAAATTTCAAATCAGTCAGACGATTAGAAGTGGGTCAAATTTAACTTGAAAGATTTGATTACAGACAGACACACAGACAGACACCAAAACGGGTGAAACTGAATACAAGCTTGTAAAAAATATACGCGTTCTCTGGAGAACCTCCTCTATTTTTTTCGTCGGTTATAAATAATTGAAATATTCTCGGGGACGTTAATTACGGAATGAGAGACGTACGCAATAAAAAAAAAGAACACATGTGGATTAGGCCTACTGGGGATACCACATTTTAAAAAAACGCGCCGTTCACTCTACCTCATGGTGGTGTGGAAATGACTTCACTTTGAAATTACAAAATTATAATTAAACTAGCTGATACCCCCGACTTCGTCCGCGTGGAATTTATATTTTTTCTTATGTTTCACTTTGTCTCCTTCTATCTAGCTTATGCCTGCGGCTTTGGCAGCTTCCCTTTATCCTGTTTCCCGTTATCTCATTCCTCGTTATCCACCTCACCCATTATCCCGTTTCCCGTCATTCCGTTTCCCGTTATACCGTTATCCTGTTAACCCGTTATTCCGTTTTCCGTTATCCTGTTATCCCATTATCCCATAATCCCATTATCCCATTATCCCGTTTCCCGTTGACCCATTATCGCGGTATTCTGTTATCCCGCTATCCCGTTTTTGCTTTTCGCGTTATCCCATTAGCCCCTTATCCTGTATGTATTTCATCCCGCTATGATGACGGGAATGGAGTATGTGACAATAAAACCACATTTCTTCATAACCAAGTGCAACCAATAGAAGGTGAGCTCCCATTTCAAGTATATTTATGTATATATATATATATATATATATATATATATATATATATATATATATAGTGCCGCTGGACCGTACCATAGTATCGCGCGCTCGGTTTGTCATCGTCGCCAGAATAGCTCGCAGATGGTAGATTTTTTCCTACTTACTTGACCCTTATCGTCATATTTTGGACAACTCACACAATATCTTGATAAATTGTAGCCTATGTGTTATTCTGATGTATACGCTATATTATTGTAAAGTTTCATTCAAATCCATCCAGTAGTTTTTACGTGAAAGAGTAACAAACATACTTACTAGGATAGTACTACAAATAATTTCTCAAATTGAGAAAAACAAGCAGTTGGACAATTTTTTATCAGCACGTTCACGTTTCCACCGATGTAGGGAATTAAGTATCCTTCAAATATGTATATTTTTGTCGTAGGATCAACCGTTGGGGAATTATTTTCAAAAAAAATTTTTTTTTACCGGGTTATTCAGTATAATTTACCCACCTCTTATCATCATTATTATTGCCTAGAGAAAAAAAAGTTATATGTAAAAGTTGTGTGGTTATGACTGAATTTCGATAAAATGCCATAAAAAATACAGTAGCGTGCAGATTTCAAAAATAGAGAGTTTGCGAAAGGAGGTTTTACGAAATGCTTATAGACAAATTATACCGTACAGAAACTGTGATTTATCTTGGTGTTTGCGCATTGAGTGTTTACCTTAGGCTCAAAAATATGAAAAGAAATAAAGAACATAACCTCAAAATTCAATTTGCGAAAAAAAGAAGGAATGGCTAGCTCGACTTTCAACAATTTATTTTCAAGGAGGACGATGGTGTAATCGAAAATTATCTTCTCTACAAATTAATCCAGCAAGAATTAACGGAAAAAAATGCATGTTTAATCGTGTCGCCTTTAATATATATAATATACCAGAAAATAATTTCAAATATATGTTTCGTTTCGACAGAGAAGACATTTACGAGCTTTTCAACGCTCTGCAACTTCCACGTAGATTTGAAACCTTTGATAGACAGTTATTGGGGGTAAGCAAATTATTCATTGGAAGCATAAGTGAATTCTAATAGGCTTTTTCATTTAGATGACAAATGACTAACTTTTCACCTGTCAGACCCAACGGCATTGACAGCAATTTTTTTTTAAGGAAATAAAATATTTCCGAGTTTTTCTATGGATAGTTGACTTGAATTTACATGGAGAAGAAAACTCACTATTAGAAAATATTCGTGTACATTATTTTATCTACGAATGAAAGGTTTTTGGCGGTATAACATAGGTAATAAGTACTCAACCTACAAAGAAAGTTACGAACGCCAATGTATGCAGGTGCATTTGTCATGAAGTTGACTGTTGACAATGTGAAAATACCGCTAATTTTGAACTAAGCCAATCTCAAATTGTCATTTCAAAACTAACCAATAGCCAATCAGTCTTTGGGTCTCAAAACGAGCGCGTGCGCCTTGAAAAATCATCTAAATGAAAAGGCCTATTGATGTTTGTTTCAGGAGTTGAAGAGTTGTGTCTTTTACTTAGGCGCTTTGCATATCCAAGTAGATTATGGGATATGCATTCCTTTTTTTACAACAAAATTGAATATATTTGTTTTCGAAATAAAATTGTCAAATGACAACTAATCACAAACAGCTTTCATCTGTCATGTCATTTATAAGTGAGTGTTTTTGATTGGTCCCACTATTTTCAGAAATAGTGTATGGGAAACAGGTTTTCCTTACGTGTATACTTATTACGTTATACTTATAACGTTATACTTATAAGCAAAATCATAAGCATAACATGAGGTTTTATAAGCGAAGAAACCCCAATGCGCAAACTCTCTAATATAACATTTGTTACCCCTATCTTATACCGTTTTTACACGCTTTATATTAGCTTCACTTGTATGTTTGTTTGTTTGTAACCGACTCTTTGGGCGCGATTTTGACCCACTTCCAGACGTCCGAATGATCTGAAATTCAGCAGGTATACATAATTCCGGTGACAATGCATTAAGACATTTTTGTGTGGGAAAAAAACCAAATGGCGGCTCCAATATGGCGTAGGAATTTTGTGATTATGGTCCGATTCGCTTCAAAATTGGTATCTGGGGGTTTTCATGGTCGGAGATTATGATTCTTTTGTCAAAATTGAAAAATTCAGAAAGGCGGCTTCAAAATGGCGGCCGAGTTTTGTGATTATGGTCTGATTCTATTCAAAATTGGTATGTGGGGGTTTTTGGGGTCAAATATTATGATTCTTCCGTAAAAATTTAAAAATTCAAGATGGCGGCTTCAAAATGGGGTCCGAGTTTTGTGATTATGGTCTGATTCGATTCAAAATGGGTATGTGGGGGTTTTTGGGGTCGGAGATTATGATTACCTTATTTGATACAAATTATTCCATATTTTAATTTGCAAAAAAATAATCAAAATAATAGTTAAAAAAAACTAAAAAAACACGCTTTTATGAATAAACCACACTTAAAAGTAGGAAATGAATAATAGTTTAGAAAAACTAAAAAACACGCTTTTATAGAAAACCAGACTGAAAAATAGAAAATAAGAAAAAATATATTTTATTTAAAAAAAAGCGTGGGGTGCATGGTATCAATAATTATATAGTACATTACACACCTAGGGCAGTAAACTAAGAAATGTTTCAGATCATAGGTAATTGTTGGCCGAGGCGATAACATGCACCCCGCGCTTTTTTTTGAATAAAATATATTTTTTCTTATTTTCTATTTTTTTAGTCTGGTTTTCTATAAAAGCGTGTTTTTTTGTTTTTTTAAACTATTATTTATTGAGTTATTATACGTCGAATAACTCGGTTGGACAAGTTGTTACTGTAAATACTGCGGGATTGTTCAGTTATCCTAGTTGTTTCATTTATGTAAGAAAAGAAGCCCAGTTCTGTTGGGATGTTCATGTACAGTTGTGTGCATAAAAAAGTCGAATAAGGTTTGTATGATGTTCCAGATTTCATAAAAAAGTAGTATACGTACAAAGAGAGTAAACCTCTGATTGGGAGGTACTAATAAGCTCTAGCCAATCAGAATCTCATTGCATCAACCCGTCATAGTGACGTACATGGACATGAGTACAGGTGGCCTACGTAACATACAGAGTGGTCCAATATACATTCAAGAGCTTCTAACTCTCAGATACCAGAGGCGGAGTGCGCTAGTCCGCCACTGTCCAGAGAGAATGGTGGTTATGACATAACTCACAAATGATCTTTCATCTCTTTCTATTAGTGTCACCATAGTCTCATGGGGAATAGACTCTCCTATTCAGATAACGTTTACTCTCTTTGGTATACGTACACATTTGACGAAAATAGTTTCAATTTTGACACTACTTGTCAAAGACTTGTTAAAGTCGATAAGAAGTTTAATTGAGATTGACAAGCCTGACTCACATAGCCTATATCTGCTGTACGACTTTTTTATGCACACACCTGTACGTTACTTGAGTATTTGTCCAGAAGATTGAAATTAATGTCACCTAGAAAGATTTCAAGTTTTTTTTCTGTAGATATGACAAGTAATTTCTCAACTCTTCAAGATCAACCTGCGAATCTGTCGATGGGGGTATGGGATGCCGCTATATTGAATTTTTCATTTTTGAGTTCAAGAGTTATACGCAAAATGAAGTACAGTGCTTCTTAAAAGTCCCCTCCCCCCTCTTATTTTTGGAACGATTATACATAAACAAGTGAAATTTGGAAACTGAATATTGAAGGTTGTAAACTTCCCTACTAGTGATGATAGATGACGAAATCGTCAAAGATGACTCACAAGGCCATTTTGACCAATAATTTTAAATGGAACCCTACGGCAAGCGACACCTCTTTCAAAAGGTATCGGAAAAACCTATTCAATGATATCAATTTTGTTTGTGTTTATGGCAGTTTTAATGGCTCATTAGTAAACATTAAAATTTAAATTCCGTTCAGTATGATATTAATTACAGATTTAAGAATCAGTATCTACTACAAGAAATTGCTCGAAGTGACCTGCATTTACTTCCTGACAGTGAAATATCCTATTTTTAAACTCTTCTCGTACTTTTGCAAATGTGTCTGCGGAAACAGCCTCACATTCTGCAACAATACGTTGTTTTGAAACGTCAATATTGTCAGGTTGAGTGGCGTAAACCTTCGATTCGAGGTACCCCCCACAGAAAAAAATCCAAAGGTGTGAGGTCCGGTGATCGAGCTGGCCATTCCGTTGAACCTCGTCGTCCAATCCATCTACCACGATACTCCTCATCCAAATACCGTCCTACTGCACCGTAATAGTGTGGAGGAGCACCATCCTGTTGGAATGTTATTTCCAATTCGCCAAATTCATCTAGATTATCTTCCAAAATTTCAAGGATTAACGGTTCTATTGCGTGTTGCAACAGCTCCAGATGAACCTCACCAGTTAAATTAGTATTTGAAAAAAGAGGCCCAACGATGTGGTTTCCCAGAATACCTGCCCAAACATTCACCTTCTGGGGAAATTGGGTATGTGTTTCAAGAAACAGGTGAGGATTTGCGTCACTACAATACCTCACATTCTGTGTATTTACATTTCCAATTAGATAGAAAGTACTTTCGTCACTGAAACAAATTGTTTTGACATAGTCTGGCTGTTGGTTAATTTTAGTTTCCATATTTTCACAAAATTCTAGTCGTCGGTCTGAGAGTTGATGAACCATTTTTAATTTGTATGAATGAAATTTGTTTTTTTCAACATTGTTCTTGGACTGACTTCACAGGTAGATGCAACGTGAGTTGTTGAAGGAGTAGGATTACCTATTACTTCTGCCAGTATATCAATTTTTTTCTCATCAGAAATTTGTGGTCTGCCAGATCGTTTCGCATCATTAATACTACCCGTCGTTTCAAACTTACGAAGAAGCTCCCTTAAATAAGTCCTCCAAACGGGGCGATCGGGAAACCTCTCATTAAAAATGCGTTCTGCTGCATGAATATTTTGTCCAGTTTCACCAAAATTAGGATCGCTGCTACTTTATTAACCGACGAAACCAAAAAGGAGGAGGTTCTCTATTCGACCCGTATATTTCATGTTTTTCCATCATATTTTTACTGAGGCGTCCGATTCAGAAAATTCTTTTTTCAGTGGATAGGGTGTACTTCGACTTTGGTCCCATTTGAATTCAAAAGATGAAATCCACCCCTAAGGGTAGCGAAATGAAGGATATTGATCACTCACCCTCTGAATTCTGGTCCGTTAACCGATTCTATCAGGCATAATTTTGTACTGGGTTCTTCGATTTGGATGATTCTTTTTTTAATAGATAGGGTATACCTTATATTTGGATTTCGGAAGATATTAGCCATCCTTAAGGGTAGAAAAATAGGGGATTATTGATGTTTCACTAGTGAACATTAGCACACACATACGTAGTTGACAATGACAGATCGCTACTGACATTATTCTTGTTCCGTCAAAATCAGTATATTTTATGAGAGGATGGAATGATATACAAAGTAATGAAATAAACTAACCAGAACAACGAAAATAATTTATATTACAACAAATAGTAAAAGTAGATAATCATATTATTTAACTGGTAATAGTTGAAGTAAGGTGGGTAAGTAAGTATTTTGGAAGTAATCAAAAAACAAGTAGGTAGTGATTGGTAGATTTTACCCACAAAAAATTGAAAAATAAAAACTTTTTAACAAAAAATTAAACCGACAAAATACGGAACTGAAAAGTAAAAAATAAAAACTTTTTAACAAAAAATTAAACCGAAGAAAAAATAAACTGAAAAGCGAAAAATAAAATAAACCTCAGTCTAAATGATAATTGAGCTCCTAAACTAATATAAGTAACTGATTTTGAGTCGGCGCCAAACAAACTAGCAATTGAATTAGGTGAAGCGTAAAATGATGGCAGCGCGAGATGCACGGCTGCGTTTTGATGACTCCTTTCATAGATAATGATCTTCGATAATTGTTTGTTTGGCGCCGACTCAAAATCAGTTACTTACATTAGTTTAGGAGCTCAATTATCATTTAGACTAAGAGGGTTTATTTTATTTTTTGCTTTTCAGTTGATTTTTTCATCGATTTAATTTTTTGTTGAAAAGTTTTTATCACCTAAAGCACGTACCATTTTGCTTCTAGAAGCACTTAAACATTCGGCTCACAACAGTTTAACAAATTATTAAAATGTACAAAAAATTGGACAATTACAAAAACGTCGAATAAGGGAGACTAACAAAAACGTCAGCTTATTTGACAACTATCCAGAGGCGGAGCTTGAATTTGGAATTTCAATATTGACTGATTTAATTCATCACAGCTTTGCGAGTTGCCAAAACTGCCATAAACACAAACAAAATTAGTATCATTGAATAGGTTTTTTCGATACCTTTTAAAAGAGGTGTCGCTTGCTGTAGGGTTCCATTTAAAATTATTGGTCACAATGGCCTTGTGACGTCATCTTCGACGATTTCGTCAGCTATCATCACTAGTAGGGAAGTTTACAACCTTTAATATTCAGTTTCCAAATTCCACTTGTTTATGTATAATCGTTCCAAAAATAAGAGGGGTGGAGGGGACTTCTGAGAAGCACTGTATATTAGCTCTTAGCTCTTTTATATACACTATGACACCATCATTTTGATTGTGTTTGGATGTGTTATAGTGAAGTGTGTAATTGGGTAATACAAAGTCCCTCACCTGGTCTTCATTTCTCGTATCTGATAATACAATAATGTTCTCTTTTTGTCCTTCAAGATAAAGTTTTTTTTTATACTTCGTATGTTGTAGTGAATTATATCTATTATGCCTTCCTTTTCTCCATTTGCCCTTTCCTCTATGAAGGTTTTGAGGTTATTGTAAGTTTTATTTTCTATTTCACTCTGGGTATCTAGTATATCAAGAAATTCTAACATATCTTAAATACAAACAAAATAAAAATAATATAAAATAAATTAAAAAGAGACAAATTTTGTGTGTATCCTTAGAATGAAGGATACCAGAAATTTTGGATAAAAATGTAAAGTTGCTTACGCAATTCGAAGATAAAAGATACATAACTTTACATATAGTTTTAGGAAATCAATTTAATTTTGGCTATTGTATGTTTTTTTAGTGCCATTTCTTTAACGGAATTATCAAAATTGTTCACACTGAGAAAGAAAAATTTCCAGTATATACAAAACAACAAAAATAAACGTACAGCAAAACGTGCATACAGGCCGTTGTATCCAAATCGTCCAACACTGTCAGAAAATACATTCAAAAATATTTTCCAAAAGGTGAATCATACCTTCAGTTTCAGTAGAAAAAATCGTGTATTTCAAGAAAACCAGCTAGATATGCTGCTTCATTTCGAAGGTAAGCCTATCAATATTAATTCGCGAATAGACTTTTCTAAAACATTGTATTATTTTTTTTGAAAATTCTCAATCTAGTTTGAAAAATGTAACCGATCAATTGGGTTAAAGTTTTAAAAAAATGCAACGTACTTTGAAAAACTACAAACCATATAAAGTTCTACCCGTACAAGTTTTAACAGAGACTCATAAGGGGATTCAACAGTTGAATGAAGATCCCGATTAATTAACTAAAATATTATGGACTGATGAGTCATCTTTTTCTATGGCAGGAGTTCTCAATAGGAAATATCGAAGGTCGTGGGAAAAAAAGGTAAACAGAAAAAGTTTGGTGAAACAAATAAAGAAAACAGGAAGCGTTTGGTTCGGAATTTTTTGAAATAAAATTGTTGGCCCTATATTTTATGATTATATATTAACAGGAGTTACCTATCAACGAATTCTTTCGAATATTTTTTCACTATTTCTTATTTGTTACACCTCAAATTTCGGCACAAATCCAGTGGCATAGTCAGATTTTTATTACAAAATCGCTTCCACCTCAAATCGCTCACATCACCATACTTTCAGGAGTTATAACTGTAGAACGGAATGAGCAATTGACTTCGGATTTTCACTGTACAAGTTCACTGGTGTTCTACTTTGTATCGGCAGTGTTGCCAGATTTTTAATATGTCTATAATCTGAATAAAAATTATAAACAAATACTTTGTTTCCAAAATTAAAGTTGTTGTATCTTCGTTGTTAACCAATATTTTTTTATGAAATTTCGATAGTTTCTATTCATAGCGACTACAAATCCAATGGTGTAGTCAAATTTGGAAATAAAAATTGCCTTATAAACTTTTGCTGGTTTTGACTAATAAAAAAACCATAGAGTGCCTTGGAAATGAAACTAAAATTATAAAAATTCGTGTCAAAATACTGTTTCTGATGCCCAATATTAAAAAAAAAATTTTTTTTAGATTTAATAAAAAATTTCTACAGGGGTGGTTCTATTTTAAATGGGTCACACTGTATAAGAAGACGTTTTCAATTATGCATTGACAATAATGGTGGACACATTGAACATATTTTATGTTATCATGTTATCAAAATTTCCTAAATAAATCTTTGTTATCTATTTTTGTGTGAATATTTGAACTTTTTCTCCCTCACTGTAAACTATTTTGATAATTCCCTTGAAGAAATGTCACTAAACAAACATAATATAGCTGTTAGACTAGGAGGAATCGGCGCATGAGTACCGAAAACTATTCCACCTCAATTTTTTTATGCGATCCTCTTCAAATTGCCCTACTGATGATATAAATGCATGTTGCCATGGGGCAACCCCGTGCCATATTGTTTAAACCGAAATTGTTTGAACAATTGCAAGGAATTGTTATTTTTCAAGCGGACAATTTTTTTTTATTTTCTTGATTGAAATACGAATGGAAAAGGTTCTATGACTTTTCACGATAAAGTTAATATTTTTAGAGATATTAATTTTTAAAGGTTCAAGAAATCTCATATTTGGGTACTTTTGACCCATGAAAAATATATTAAAAAATAAAATAAAATCGAAATAATATTTTTTTTTTTATATTCTTTATACAATAGTTAATAACATTCTTAATGAAGATTTAGAAAAATTTCATTGATTATACCTGTTTTTTAATTATCAATTTCGCGCGCTCACAAGTATGCATCGCTTACCTTTAAGTATCGCCTTCTCTCTCTGACTCATGCGCTGCATCGGCCTCTCTGTTTCCTGAATCATTATTTATCATTTATCTTAAAAACTATTAACTTTTTTAAGATTGTTAAAGAGAGCAATGTTATTAACAATTAAATTGTCTACAATTTGTTATTGACAAATTTTTTTCTGGAATCAATTTTACAAACGTTATTAAGCATGAATCGGAACATGTAATTAAAATCACTTTTTTATCAGTTTATATTATTTTTTTGTTATTATCATAGTAATTTATGAATTTTTATCAACAATAATAATATATAATGGTATTTAAAATTTTTTGGAATCACAATTATATATAAATAATGAAAAGATATTGGTAAGCACTCAAATGTTCGAATTGAAAAATAATAACATAAAAAATACTTATATGTATATGTATCATGATGTGTATATGATTTTGCCTATGTAAGGAAAATATTTTTTTTGTTTTTTATTTTCTCAAGGTTACTCTTTGTATAAAACCTCAAGATCTTCGTTTGTTCTTGTGACAAAATTGTCGATTATATCGATATAGATATAGAGCATTTAAAATATGATCTTAAAAAACCGTGCAATTGTAAGAAAGCCTGTAAAACCAAAGCTTGTTACTGTAAAAAAAATAATATTAGTTGCATACTCTTATGTGGCTGTGATTCAGAAGACTGTAAGGATATAATATATAAAAATGATATTGATAATAAATAAATACCTTTTTTTAAATCTTGTTTTATTATTTCATACTTCTACACCTATAACCTTCGTTTGAAGAAGTTATTCAATGTAATTACTTTCTGGTTTAATGACAAAAAAATAATGTAAACTGATGAAAAAGTAATTTTAATTACATGTTCCGATTCATGCTTAAATAACGTTTGTAAAATTGATTCCAGAAAAAAATTTGTCAAAAACAAATTGTAGACAATTTAATTGTTAATAACATTGCTCTCCTTAACAATTTTAAAAAAGTTAATAGTTTTTAAGATAAATGATAAATAATGATTCAGGAAACAGAGAGGCCGATGCAGTGCATGAGTCAGAGAGAGACGGCGATACTTAAAGGTAAGCGATGCATACTTGTGAGCGCGCGAAATTGATAATTAAAGAACAGGTATAATCAATGAAATTTTTTTAAATCTCTATCAAGAATGTTAACTATTGTATAAAGAATTAAAAAAAAAAAATTTTTTTTTTTTAATATATTTTTCATGGGTCAAAAGTACCCAAATATGAGATTTTTTGAACCTTTAAAAATTCATATCTCTAAAAATATTAACTTTATCGTGAAAAGTCATGAAACCTTTTTTATTTGTATTTTAATAAAGAATATAAAAAAAATTTGTCCGGTTGAAAAATAACAATTCCTTGCAATTGTTCAAACAATTTCGGTTTAAACAATAAGGCACGGGGTTGCTCCATGGGAACATGCATTTGTATCATCAGTAGGGCAATTTGAAGAGGATCGCTAAAAAAATTGAGGTGGAATAGTTTTCGGTACTCATGCGCCGATTCCTCCTAGTCTATGTCATTTCCATAGCTCACTTTAAAAATGTTTCCTCTCATAGGAAAGGTATTTACAGTAACAACTCGTCTGAGTTATTCGATGTTCAATAACTCAAAAACGGTATAAGATATTTATATGGAATATTTTTGAAATCAGGAAAAAATTATCATTCCCAAAATTCAATAATATACAGGGTATTTCCTGAAATCTACACGCTACTGTATTTTTGATAGCATTTTATCAAAATTCAGTCAAAACCAAACAACTTTTACATTTTTTTTTTTTTCTATAGGGCAAATAATGATGTTGAGGGGTGCATGACTTATAGTGACTAACACGATACCTTTAATCCAAAATGGGGGACCCAGAACTAAATAACATATACAAAAATCGTTACTACCCCACTGATTCTTGTAACTTTTAATTCATATAATCATAAGAAGACTCACCTTTTGTTCGAATAACTCATCTAGAAGTTGCTGAGCCGTTTTATCTTTCTTCTCTCTTATCAATAGGTAAAACTTGTCAACTCTGGTTGACCTCAATAATTTCTCTATCAGAATTTTTCCCATGAATCCAGTGCCACCTGTGATGAATATTCCGCCCAATTCGTAGAAGTCTGTGATAGGAGAAGCCATATTGTCTTCGGACTGATGTTTCCGTATGTAGTTCCTGGCATGAACTTGATCTAATCTAGAATAATTCAAAGTAATTGGGTTTTAATACTTCTACCACCTCTTTTTTCATGAACATTAAATTACCGCAATTCAATTGAAATATTTTTTATATGAGTACACCCACTATTCGCGTATTATCAGTAGAACACGTTACGGCAGAGTCGGACTACAGCAAATTCTAATGTACAGATAAAGCCCAATTGCGATTCACCATATATAAGGTTCAACATGCGGGCATGTTGTACACTAGTTTTGTTATTTAGTTTCATGAATCACCACCTCCACCTCCACTTCCCAAAAATACCGAAATATCTTCTCCCGATCCCAAAAATTACTTTTTCGTGCAATCACATGCGGAGTGAGTATTTCGCGTTCTCAACACAGTCCACGGAATTCAATTTCGCGGCCATTACCCATAGCCGCCAAACCAGACGTCACTTCCAAATTTGATATGTCTAAAAAACGACAATGACAAGGACTTTTTTTTAGTCGACGAAACCAAAAAGGAGGAGGTTCTCTAGTAGACGCGTATATTTATTTTTTTAATTTTTTTTATGTATGATCACGCAAAACTTTTTACTGAGACGTCCGATTCCGATAATTCTTTTTTCAGTGGATAGGGTGTACTTCGAAGTTGGTCCCATTTGAATTTAAAAGATGGAATCTACCCTAAGGGTAGCAAAATGAAGGATATTGTCACTCACTCTCTGAATTCTGGTCCGTTAACCGATTCTATCAGCTATAACTTTGTTCTGGGATCTTCGATTTGGATTATTCTTTTTTTATCAGATAGAGTATACCTCATAGTTGATCATATTTGGATTTCGAATGGAATTATCCACCCTTACGGGTAGAAAAATAGGGGATAACTGATTTTTCACTTGTGAACATTGGCACACATATGTAGTTGACAATGACAGATCGCTAGTGTCATTATCACGATAAATATATTCTATGAGGGGATGGAATGATATACATAGTAATGGAATAAACTAACCAGAACAACAAAAATAATTTATATTACAACAAATAGTAAAAGTAGATAATCATATTATTTAACTGGTAATAGTTGAAGTAAAGTGGGTAAGTAAGTATTTTGGAAGTAATCAAAACAAGCAATTAGTAATTAATAGATCTCAGCCACAAAAAATTGAAAAATAAAAAACTTTTCAACAAAAAATTAAACCGACGAAATACGGAACTGAAAAGTAAAAAATAAAATAAACCTTCTTAGTCTCAATAACTAAGCTCCTAAACTAATGTAAGTAACTAATTTTGAGTCGGCGCCAAACAAACAATCAACGAAGATCATTAAATTACTTCAAAAAAATTATCAGAATGTCACCGCGCAACTCGATGCCATCATTTTACGCCTTACCTAATTCATTTGCTTGTTTGTTTGGCGCCGAATCAGAATTAGTTACTTACATTAGTTTAGGAGCTTATTTATTGAGACTAAGAAGGTTTATTTTATTTTTTACTTTTCAGTTCCGTATTTCGTCGGTTTGATTTTTTGTTAAAAAGTTTTTTCAATACAGCATTAATTTTTAAATTAACGACAAATACATACTTATATTATTTTTCAGGTTTAAAAAAAACTGGAGGCGCCTAGTTTACAATACTTTTTAGCTCTGGAGGAGTGAAGATACTAAAATATCATTATCATTCATATTTGCGTTTTGTCAAGAATTGTAAAATATTTTGTATATATTCAAACATATAATTTCCATAGCAACGCTGGTACTATGTTAATTGAATTGAACTGCTGTTTTGAAGCAATAATCTATTCATTTGCAATTTTCCAGTTTAATAATATAGACGATTGCACGAAAAATAGTGTGTATGCCATAGCCGCGAAACTTTTTAGCGACCTCAACATTATGCTGCCTCGGCCGCAAGCGGTCTCGGCGATAACTTTTCTAAAAAGGTATTTCGCGGCCTTGGCATATAAATAACTATTTCGTGCAATCGTATGCGAAGTGAGTATTCAGCGTTCTCAACATAGTTCGCGAAATTTTAATTTTGCGGCCGTTACTCATAGCAACGTTTGCCAAATCAAATGACAGTTACAAATTTTACATTTCTAAAAAAACGACAATGACAAGTATTATATTTTATTGAATACAGCAATAATTTTCAAATCAACAACACATACATACTCCATCACATTACATTATTTTTCAGGTATTAAAACGGAAAACGTCGAGTCTACAATACTTTTTAGCTCTGGAGGATTGCAAATATCATTATCAGTATCAGACATATTTGCGTTTTGTCAAGAACTGTCAAAATATTTTGTATATATTCAAACATATCATTTCTATAGCAACGCTGTGACTTTGTCCATCAAATTGAACTGCTGTTGATTTTCAAGTAATTAGTACCTATATTAAAGTATAAGTGGATAAAAAGGGCTTTAAAACACGCGCGATTTTTCGAGCACGACGGCGCAGCCGGAGTGCTCGAAATAGAGCAAGTGAAAAAACTTTGTTGATCGAGGGTTTCCGGTGGAGATATTCCATTGGAACGAAAGAGTGCATAAAACATGTTATTTGTGCAACCATAAAAAAATTAAAATCAACCTCCTCATGGGGGTGGTTTAAATTCGAGATTTATGGAAGAACTTTGCTGACTGGGGGTATTCAATAAATATATTTCATTGAAACGCTGGAATATCATGGCACAAAACATGTTATTCATGCTACTACAGGGAAAATTAACATCAACTACCTTGTGAGGGTAGTCTACACTTGCATGCGATTTTTCGAAAAACTGCTAACCGAGGAAACAAATAATAATAATAATAATTCATTGCATGAATATAAATAAACAACTGAGTTGAATTGAGTTTAATTGTTACTGTGTGCTTAATAGAATTACGTTGAAGGATATACCTAATTTTCCATTGCAATAAAAGAAACCCAAAGAAACCATGGGCGGTGTATATGGGTATTTATTCTACAATAATGATAGATATTTGATGTTTGATGGAACAGTACCTAGCACTTAAGATATTGACAACATGTACAACGGTAGTTTCTTCTCAGATAGATAGATAATCCTAGTGCCATATCACATGAAAATTTAAGAATTGTGGTAGATTAGTATATAGATATGAAAAATATAAGAATGTGCAAAATATAATATGTATGTATGTAAAATCATAAGAATGTAGGAAAGCATAATGTAAACAGTGTGAGAGAAAAAAAGATAAACAAGAAAAGGTTTGATGAGGGAAAGTTCTACCGAGGGGAACCGATTCAATTATTTTGTGTATTTCTTTTCGATCGGATTGTTGTATATACGATTCAATATATTTTTTGAATATTTTGAGACTATTTATTTTCAGAAGATAATTTTTATAAGTACTCTGTTTTTGTAAGTATAGATTAATATGTTGTAATAACATAGTTGTCTCAGATCTAATACGTGACTTTCAAGAAAAACAGAATCGGATGGATATAATAGAGGCTTTTTATAAATTATTTTCAAGATTCTCTTCTGAAGGACATCTGGCTTTCGCAAGTGTGGCACCCCAGCTCAGTATACAATATTGCAAGCGTGATTCGACCAGAGCATGATATAAGTGTGATATAAGTGGTAATTCCACCTGAGTTGAGAGTCGATAGATATACCAAGATATTTTCAGTTATTAGTTGCATTTATTTTGACAACAATTTGATTTACTTTTAGTTTTAAAATCAGGCAAGTGATTTTCATGGCTAGCAAAAGGGACGTAGCAAGTTTTCTCAAAATTCACTGATGTTAGTTTATGGCTAAACCAGTCGAATATATTTTCCAAATCTTGTTCAATTTATCTTTTCAGGTTCTCCCAAGAATCAGAAGTGTAAAGAATGACTGTATCGTCGGCGAAGCTATACATTTTCCCGCAGATTTCTGGGTAAGTAGGTTATCAATATAGATTGAAAACAGCGTTGGCTCTAGAACAGTTCCTTGTGGGACTCCATATGTTAGTGTATTTTCATGGCATACAGTTTCCCCAATTTTTATCGATAACTATGGGAGAATAAACCTTATAATGAACAATTCAGTCTAATGATTATTATACTTAAAAAATAAAATAAAAATAGAATTCGAATATATACATCCAATTGAATAATTCTGGCAGAATCCTTATATAAAGTGAAATATATATCAGAATTCACTAGTACAATTGCAATGTTTCTTGACATGTTTTTTGGGTAACCTTCCACAGTCTGAAAATAAAAATATAATCAGGAAAATCTATACAAGTGTAGAAAGGGCAAACTAATTAGTTCACCCCGATAAGTTATTGCGTTCACCAAATCATATTTCCTATAGAAAAATGATTCAATTAGTCAATAACTTGTCGTTTTCTGAATTTACCCAAAAAACATGTCAAGAAACGTTGTTCCTCCACAAAAAACCACATGCATTCAATACTTAACAATTGCAATCTTATCAATATTCGAAAAATATTTCAATGAAAGGCAACTTTAACAATCAATGGTGAATCCCGACGACTATGGTCACATTTATGAGGGGACTAAGGCGAGTTTTTTCTATGGTGGCACAAATAATATGTTTCGTGATATTAGCGAAGTTCTTCGAAAAATCGTAAGAATGAACTACCCTTATGAGGGATATGTTGTGTGATCATTATCTACCGTTTCAATAAAATAGCTTTACAAAAACTCCCGGTCAGTAAAGCATTTTGAAAAGCCACGACATATTATCATTAATGATATATTTTATTTTATCATGGTAATCCCCGATGGGACAGTAGAAAATGGAACCTCATGGTAGCATTGTGTTATTTGGAACGAAAATCGATTAGGGCGAGGGTTCGGGGAGGCCGCCTGCATCGGGGCCAGTGGCGCCTTTTGTCGACCAGGCGTTGGGATCGGGAACGTATGGAAACCCCTGATTGCTTTTTCTGGCGGGCTGCAGAGGCACGAAACTTCACGCACCACCACACCGCGCGAAATCACACGCACCGCTGCACATGGCGGAATTGCACGCATCATTGCGCTGACAGTCATATAAATTGGTAAGTAGCACCTAAACTCGTCAGTATTCACCTGAAGACGATTGCAGATACAAGCATTCGAAACGTCGTGAAAACCTTTCAAATACATGGACGATGGACGTCCGAAACTATAGTAATCAAGTAAATGATAGTTGATATTAACAATTATTAAAAAGTCAAATGTTCCGGCGCTTTATTATATGTACATTAAAAGAATATGTAGATAATCCTGATTGATGTAATTTTCAATCGTTCCGGAAGATATCAAAATGTTACAATGGACCCTAAAAAAATAAAATCGAATCGATTTTTACTCACCCCATATAACAATAGAAAAATATTCTTACTACAATGTAGACGAACAGCGGTAATGCCAAGCCATATAACTAACAACTTCAGGTGTATGCATTCCGGGCAACTAGATAAACACCCGTTTGACCATGAAGTAGACCGTAAAATAACGAGATTTAAAAAACGGTGCTGAACATGGAAATAAAAATTACCATTTGAACAATCAGAAATATTCGAAATAATATAAATTATGCAAAAAACTCACTTGAAGATAGGATACTAGATGATATTATAATGAGTTGTGAAGAAAACATTAAGTCAAACAATAACCTCTTCGAAACGAGCAAAGACAGACCCTTGAAAAAATACCCGGAACTAAAAAACGAACAACATTCGATGGATATGAAAACACAAGATAATTGGATAAATAATTGTACAAATATAGAGATTCCGAAGAATGTAAAAACCATACTGAGTCTAGGCCCAAAATTCGCTTTGCCGGTGGATACACAAGAGATACCAATCCCCACAATTTTAAAAGGTTTGGAATATTTCATCAGTTGCCTTCCTAGAATGAAGGAGAGAAAGATGTATTGAGAGGGACATCAACAAATATAATGACAAATTTCTATAACAATCATGAGAATAAAAATAAAGTCCATAGCATGTCGCGGGATTATAATGAGACGAGGATTTTTTTGAAACAACACCCGGAAATAATTATAATGAATTCGGACAAAGGAAACTCTGGGGTCATTATGTAAAAAACAGACCATTTAGATGGCATGAAAAACATTTTGGAGGATGACACTACTTATGAAAAAATAGGAAGGGATCCAACCCACAAATTCCAATCCGAGGCCAATGACTTGGTGGACACTTTAGAAACAGGAGGGTACATTAAGTTAGAAGAGGCGAAGAAGTTGAAGAAACACATTGCAGTGGCTCCTTGTCTATAAGGATTGAGAAAAACTCACAAACAGGATATGCACCTTAGACCTGTCGTAAACTGTATAAATTCCGCAACGTATAATCTAGCTTGCTTTATTCACCAAATGCTTAATAATTAAACAACAACCTTCCAATACAGCATTAGAAACTCCATGGAGTTCAAAGAATTCTCCAAAGATATTGTTTCACTGCATAACCATATCCTGATCTCTCTGGATATTGTCTCTCTTTTTACAAAAATTCCGAAAAAGTTAGAGATATTTCAAGATCAGAATGGGAAACAATTTCCGCATATACAGACATTCCAATGAATCTTTTTTTTAGAACCCATCGACTTTATTTTTTATTCCAGCTATTTTATATTTGATGGAATATTGTACAAACAAAAAGAGAGTACAGCCATGGGAAATCCGGCCAGCCCAGTGATAGCAAACTTAGTGGATAATTATATAATCACAAACATAACTTCGAAATTGCCTTTTGATATAACCTTCATAAAATATTATGTGAACGATTGCATTCTTGACATTCCAGCCGATAAATCAGAAGAATTGAACATCTCTAATAGTTTCAACCCCAACATTCAATTCACGTTAAAAATAGAAGAGGAAAATAAACTACCGTTCTTAGATCTTCAGATCACAAGACAAAACAATGGGAAATTACTCCAGTAATTGGTACATGAAACCTAACAACTCAGGTAGAATATTGAACTATTTGTCAGAAAACTAGTTTGACCAAAAGGTGAATACAGCTTCCAACTCAATTTCTGGAGCAATTACGCTCAGTGATGATTGCTTACACACGGAGAATATAGGCAAAGTAAAAAACTTATTAAAAAACAACAACTACCCTGCGAAATTAATTAACAGCATCATCAATAAACGCTACAGAACAGATAGGCAAGAGATTATCCTCAGAGAAAGGTGTCACTTTTTCAAATTTCTTCTTATTGTTGGACTCTCATACAAAATCAAAAATTGTTTATCAAAGGATTTCACAAGTTCGCCTTTTACAATTTAAAAACAACAGGAAAATTATTCACTCAGTTAAAAGACAGAATACCGACGGAATCAGATTCATATTTGATATATAGGATTCCCTGTGAATGCGGAAGATGTTACATAGGACAAACTAAAGAGTAGTTAACAACCAGAATGTACCAGCATAAATATGACTTTTACGAAAAGAATAAAAATAAAAAATAAAAAACAGCACTTGCCGCTCACCATTTTGAAGCATCTTGTAATTTCGATTTCTATTCGGTGAAATTCTCTAGAAAGAGAGACATCTTATCCAAAGAGATTGTTAGGAGAAATGATCCAAATTAACCTCCAAGAAAATGGTGTAAACCAAAAAAGCGACACACAAAATTTGAACAAAATATATACACATATTCTAGAACGGTACAAAAGAGAGAACAGATTTCGTTACAATAGATAAATCAGTTTTTGGTTTTTATAGCTACACAGCGCTCGAATGTTTCAGGGAGATGTTTAGTTGCTTATTGACCATACACCAACGTACGTCTATATTTTAATGTGTCTGCTTGTTTTACGTTAATTTTAAAGTTTGTAATGTGTATTTTGTGCCAATGTGTATTCTACAGGCAGGAATTTATTTCGATTACCACCTCGCAACAATTGTCTGAAGTTGAATTCATAATCAGGATTAATTTAATTTTAAACGTGGGTCATAGAAATTAAGTTCCGTTTTTCGTCTAGTACATGTACCTATTGTTATTTCAGCTTTGAAAAGGAGATAAACGATTCCGAAACGTGTTGCAATAAAAAAATAGTTTTATTCCCTGGTCCCTATTCCCGTGAAATCCAACTAAATTTGAACATGTGGTACGAAAAATTATTTTAAACAAAAAATATGGGATTTTTCGAAAACATCGGTCAACAATATGGAAATGACTGTAGAAAATTGTTGAAGAGTTGGTCATATTGACCATACACCAACGTACGTCTATATTTTAATGTGTCTGTGCTTGTTTTACGTTAATTTTGAAGTTTTTAATGTGTATTTTGTGCCAATGTGTATTTTACCGATAAGAATTTGTCTCGATTACCGACTCGCAACAATGGACCTTTTTATGCACTATGTGAAAACACTGTAATTAGAAAGTATATGTGCTAATATCACTTGGGATTTTTTATTTTATTTTTCTGATGAGTAGTTTTTCCATAATTCGGAAAAAAGTGGTTTCGTGACGTCACGTTCACTAAAAGTTGATTTGGCATCGTTGTATGAGTTGCGAATCATGGAATTGTGACGTAATGACATTTGTTATTTGATACTTTGATAGGTTCGTTCGTTTGCTTCACGGAATAGAATATTATCAATCGTTTTTCTCTCTTCAGCTCTTTTTCTTGCATATATCTGATACGACTGATACGAGACACGAGATATGCAGAGAACTGCTGCAAATGAACAAGCTCGTCATGAATGTTTGGTATTGAAAAATTTCGGAAATTATTTTCTAATTTTGATAACTATGAAAATGTCTAAAAAGTGCTATGTGCACGGTTGTCTGAACACCAGTGAAAGTGAATCAAACTTTTGTAAAAAGCGGAAATATATGCTTTTGTGCAGAACATTTCTAGGTGAGTACGTCAAGGAACGATCTTTAATTTCACTCAATGCAAGTTTGCAAAATCATCGATCAGTACTGTATTTTATATCCAGTCCTATAAACATATTGTTCTTTGGTTCCAGCTGAAAGAAGATACTACGAATTAGGAATATGCTAGAACAAGGGGATCCAAATTTATGTTGAAGCAAGATGTCTGTCCACATATGAACCTGAAATGACATTGGTCTGACAATGTTTCATCATAAGTATATGACCTACCAACGAGGAAGAAACCCAAACCAAATGAAAACATCACTCCTTCAGCTAGTAAAACTGTGTTGAGTGACATTACATCCATGGGAAATATTTACTCAAGAGTTTCGAATAGTTCTTCTCCTAGCAGTAGCCCAGCTAGTACATTATCCGATTCACCAAAATAACACCACCAAAAAAAATTGAGTATATTCCTAGTCAGTCTTCATCCGATCCTGATTGTGAAAATATCGAAGGACAGCAGCCCAGCGCCTATCTATTACACTTATAGAAAAGAAGAGTAATATTATTTGGGGCTCCCTGAAAATGTTTACCACATTGTGAAATACATTACCAAAATTGAGTAAATTAAATATATGGATGTTCTGATAAGTTTAAAAAAGATACGGGTTGGGGATGTATACTCTCGATTGGCTGATGACTGATATGAGTAAATCAAGTGTTCACAAGATTTTCACAAAATCTGTGCCTATGATGGCAAATTGTTTATTTATAAGAGCTTATATATTGGCCTGAAATATCTGAAATTGAAAGAAATTTGCCGATCCCTTTCAGAGCTCGCTATAAGAAAGTTAATTCAATTATTGTCTGGAAATTGGAAAACCCTCTGATCCTGTTCGTCTGTCCATGACTTGGTCAGAATAGAAAAAATGCAATACTGTAAAAATTTTAATATCCGCTACTCCAAATGGCACAATACAATTTATTTCAGGAGCATACGGTGGACGAATTCTTTAACAACTTTGTCGATAAGAATAATTTCTTCTATTTTGATTGATTGAAATTCAAAAATACTTTGAATAACTAGAATGTGCAGTATTATGTCAAAGTTTTCTAAGGTTTGTTGTCATATTCTCTTCATGAATGCCAATATCTTCAGAAATATTTTTTTTTCTATAGCTTTGTAACCATAGGTAAAATTTTTACCATAGAAAATGTAAGCCTGTATTTGTAAAAAATAGATTAGTATCCCTCAACAAAGAATTGGTGTGAAATAAGTCAATAATTTTTCAAAAAATTTACGAAATTTGTATGAACATACTTCAAGTCTATTCATTCTAAATTATTAATTATATTTTCAGTAGTTCAAACTTAATAAATATTTGACTCATCACATGAAGGAAACACTAACAGGTACCGAATATGAATTTATTTATATTATAATAAAAACAGATAAACCCTACATGTATATTCACAGTATAATGCATTTATGATTGATTATATCTAAACAATCACGAACGTTTCAACTAAGAACCAAAGTTCTTAGTTAAAAGTTGGGCAACTTTCTAGTCATGGTTCTTAGTTCTTGTACTAGGGGTTCCATAAACGCGCTCATTGATTTGCTAGTGTTGAATCCTTAGTTATTAGTTCACTTAGTTCTTAGGAACGTTGCATAAACAAAGCATTTCATAATCCACCCTTGGCAAATTTTCCGAACCTGCTTTAACGAATCCTTGTTTCATTGTAAACACACCAAATCGTTTATGATATTGAGAAATTAATAAGTTGATAAAAATAAACAATAAACATTAACCTCAAATGTCAATATGATTTTAATGGGAACTGTCTTTAATATTTGCGGTGTTGCCAATGGTCGCTCTTCATCAAAAGGAAGGCCCGTTCAGAAACTTTGAATGTTTTAAATGAAGAAAACCGTTGTTGAAATGGGTTTTTTTGTTGATGAGTCTATCAATAAACAGTGTTCAATTATATATTAATGGTGTATATCAAGCAGTGAGCTATATTTTTGACAGGAACAGTAATGCGTGTTTCTGAACGTTGATTATGGAGGGGGTAGTTTTCGATGAACGTGAGGTCACGGGTACACTTTGAACCGCAATATCTTTTCGAAATAAAAAATATATGATGGCATTCTAAGTCAATTGGACGTTTCATATGAAATATGATCGACCTATATAAGTTTTGGAATTTTTTTTTCGTAAATGTAAAGGTCCATTGTCTGAGGTTGAATTCATAATCAGGATTAACTTAATTTTAAACGTGGGTCATAGAAATTAAGTTTCCCTTTTCGTCTACCACATGTAACCATTGTCATTTCAGCTTTGAAAAAGGAATAAACGATTCCGAAACGTTAGCGATAAAAAAATAGTTTTATTCCCTAGTCCCGATTCCCGTGAAATTCAACTAAATTTGAACTTGTGGGACGAAAATTTCACGTATATTGTCATATATATTTCGGTATTCGGTATTCATTAATTCCTGAAATTCTCCACATTGGGTCCTTTTCAACTGACAAAATCAATAAGGAGGAGGTTCTCTAGTCGACGCGTATTTTTTTTATGTATGACCACGCATAAAAACAAAAAAAATTGAAAAATAAAAACTTTTTAACAAAAAATTAAACCGACGAAAAAATCAACTGAAAAGCAAAAAATAAAATAAACCTCCTTAGTCTCAATGATAATTGAGTTCGTAAACTAATGTGAGTAACTAATTTTGAGTCGGCGCCAAACAAACTAGCAATTGAATTAGGTAAAGCGTAAAATGATGGCAGCGAGATGCACAGCGGCGTTTTGTTTACTTCTTCAAAGTAAAATAATGATCTTCGATAATTGTTTGTTTGGCGCCGATTCAAAATTAGTTACTCACATTAGTTTAGGAGCTCAATTATCATTAGGACTAAGAAGGTTTATTTTTTTTTTTAAATTTTTAAATTTCGAAAGTTTTGTTTGATTTTGGGGTAATCAATTCAATCAATTCCGCGTATTATGAAGTTATAGTTTTCCCAATATCAATTGAAGAAGCCTTAAAAAGTCTTGCAGCGAAATCCTGTGAGCAGCAGTAACGGAGATGACTAATTTTATTTAGATATTTCAATATCCTAAAACGTATTTCGATCGGCACACACCAAGACTACAGACGCTACTGGTTTTTAATCTTTCAGAGTGTTAAAACACAAATATAACGCGTGATTTATGACCTCCCATCGTAATGCACACCTACAAGCATTGTTGTCCGACTTGATTGGCCCCGACGAATCGGTTGTAGAACAGACAGCAGTCACTCAAGTCAACGTTGACCAGCGGGCTCTTTGTGTCGACGGAGGCTGTATACAAGTAGTACATATTATTTTTGTTCCGTTTCTTCGCATAAACGCTCGTGTTAGCGAAGTGAGTTTTTATTTGCTCCCTATAGAAACAGCTTCTGCAATTGATATTGGATGGACTACACAGCCATGGGAAATCCAGCCAGCCCCGTGTTAGCGAACTTAGTGGTTATTTATATAATTACAAACATAACATCGAGATTGCCTTTTGATATAACCTTCATAAAACATTATGTGAACGATTGCATTCTTGACATTCCAGCCGATAAATCAGAAGAAATATCAAACATCTCTAATAGTTTCAACCCCAACATTCAATTCACGTTAAAAATAGAAGAGGAAAATAAACTACCGTTCTTAGATCCCCAGATCACAAGACAAAACAATGGGAAATTACCCAGTAATTGGTACATGAAACCTAACAACCCAGGGAGAATATTGAACTATTTGTCAGAAAACTAGTTTAACCAAAAGGTGAATACAGCTTCCAACTTAATTTCTAGAGCAATTACGCTCAGTGATGATAACTTACACGGAGAATGTAGGCAAAGTAAAAAACTTATTAAAAAATAACAACTAATAATGCTATACGCCTGTAAATGATTGGATTTTGGGCATCTCCACCTTTATACCGGGTGTCCCAGTATACCTGTTCCAATGGATTATCTCAGCCATTTCGGAAGATAAAAATTTGAAAATTTCATGATCTCCAATTCGTTTAAGGAACCTTCAACTGAGAAAAACAAAAATTGAAAGTCACTTCCGGTTTGACCGGAAGTGACTCTTTACTTTTTTATTTCAAATAGCACCCTGTATATTTTTGGCAATTTTTTATTTCTACTCAAAATTATCTTTCCAACGATGTATCACACTTTGTATTTCACATTTGGTTTGATGGAGAAAACGTCAATTGAAATTTCAAATTAAAAGAATTGCAGTAGGCTACGATATTTTGTGTAATCTTGATTTTGACTTCAATAATAATTGAAAATTCATGAACAATTTTGCATTCGAGATGATGAAGAGAACGTCAAATTTCAAATTATTAGAATTGTAGTAGAACTGGAAGAATTAATAATTCTTAAATGAAAACCTTAGTGTGCAATGATATCATTAAATTGGATATGATACTGATTTATGGAAAATGCGAAAATAATCGTCGGGCTGCCCTACGTGCATACAGAGAGAAATACCCTGATAGACGAATGCCAAGCGCTATGTATTCCACACGCTTGGCTTTGAATTTGGCAACAAGTGGATCATTCCATAGAAAGCTTACTGTCTTTAAAAGAAAAAATGTTACGGACGAAGATTACACAAAATATCATAGCCTACTGCAATTCTTTCAATTAGAAATTTGAATTGACGTTTTCTCCATCAAATCAAATGTAAAACACAAAGTGTGATACATCGTTGAAAAGATAATTTTGAGTAGAAATATAAAATTGCAAAAAATATACAGGGTGCTGTTTGAAATTAAAAAGTCAGAGTCACTTCCGGTCAAACCGTAAGTGACTTTCAATTTTTGTTTTTCTCAGTTGAAGTTCCCTTGAATGAATTGTAGATCATGAAATTTTCAAATTTTTTACTTTCGAAATGGCTGAGATAATCCATTGGAACAGGTATACTGGGACACCCGGTATATTGCTTTTATTGATGCATGTTTCAGTTCATCGAGAAAAACTCCTGTTATGAAAGATTTATTGATTAATTTAGCTAATGGTTCTGCCAAAATATTTTTTAGTTCTGCAATATCTCGTTTAATCAAACCTTCTGGATCAGAGCATGTTTCTTTAAGGGTATTAATTATATCTATTATTTCATATCCATCAGTGGGGAATAGTAACAATGTTGAATTCTTTTCTTCTGCTGTATTCTCACCAATAGTTGAAAAGTGTGAATTCATTTTCTCTGCTATTTCTAATTCACTATTGATAATTTGGCCATTTACCATGAATGAATGAATGAAGATTCAATATCTGTTTTTTGTTGACTTTTGATTTGATTTTTATACAATAATTCATTGTATCCCATAGGTTTTTTGGATTACCTTGTGATTCTTCAAAGTTTTTATTGTAATATTCAGTTTTAGTTATTTTAATCATGGCATTAACTTTATTTCTCTGAATTTTATATTTAGTGAATAATTCTTCATTTTCTAAATTCTGTTTATGTATTTCGAATTTTTTATTTCTAACTTTCATTTCACGAATTAATGGATCAGTAATCCAATCATTGTTTTCACGTATTCTCATATACATTTCGGTGAAAGATAGATCTTCAGCTTCTAAAATCGTATTCATTAATTCCTGAAATTTTCCACATTGGGTTCTTTTCAATCGACAAAATCAAAAAAGGGGGCTCTCTAGTCGACGCGTATTTTTTTTATGTATGACCACGCATAAAAGCCAAAAAAAATTCAAAAATAAAAACTTTTTAACAAAAAATCAAACCGACGAAAAAATCAACTGAAAAGCAAAAAATAAAATAAACCTTCTTAGTCTTGATGATAATTGAGCTCCCAAACTAATGTGAGTAACTAATTTTGAGTCGGCGCCAAACAAACTAGCAATTGAATTAGGTAAATCGTAAAATGATGGCAGCGAGATGCACAGCGGCGTTTTAATTACTTCCTCAAAGTAAAATAATGATCTTCGATAATTGTTTGTTTGGCGCCCACTCAAAATTAGTTACTCACATTAGTTTAGGAGCTCAATTATCATTAAGACTAAGAAGGTTTATTTTATTTTATGCTTTTCAATTAATTATTTCGTCGGTTTAATTTTTTGTTGAAAAGTTCTAAAATGATCAGAAAGTATTTGTTTGAATTTTGGGGTAATCAATTCAATCAATTTCGCGTTTTATGAAGTTATCCTCCTCTAGGTGCCAGAACACAGCAGATTAGAGGGAAATGAACGAGCTGGTACACCGACTGGCACTAAGAGGAGGATCAACACCATTTCACAGACTAGGAGAATTACGTTTGCAGGAAAAATTTCAACAAAGAGGAGAGCAGAATGGTGACTAGGCTAGCCGAAGAACTCAGCGAGAGCAACCTCAAATCTATAACGGTATATCGTAGACTCAGATAACCCTGATGAAACACATCTTGATGTAATGCGATGATGCTCGCCACAGGAGCCAAGAAATCTGGCATCATACCAGATATACAGATCCCCTCAAATTACTCAGTGATTTGAGGCCGTAGCACAACCACCACCATCACCAATACAGTTAAACCTCTATTTTTGGACACTTCCATATAAAGAACACCTCTATGTAACGGACAAAAACACACGGAATGCTGCGAACGTGTATAAACGACCCTCTCAATAGCGGACCCTCTATATAACGGACGCGGACATACAAATTAGATACCAAAAGATATTACCTACCTACTTACGTGTACGGATACCTGCGAAAGGTCAGGTATAAAAATTTGTCCGGTTGACTGGTTTCTTGTTTCGAGCTTAAGATAGGGTGGGTTTGGTTTGCCCACTAATCCTCTTTATGATAGGTAAGATGTAAATGAAAATACTTGTTACTGGATATTATTCAAATACAAATTTACATAATTGCTTCTCAATAGAAGACAAATAATATCAGAGTTTTTGATAAATTGTGAACATGAATTTTTCGAAAACAAACTGAGGAATATGAAGCAGACGACAATATTATCACATCACATCACAATTCACATCACACATGTAATTGTATTCCACAATTTCTTTAAATAAACGTTACAGTAAGTGGCGGTTTTTTATTCTTATCTATGTGTGAAAATGCCTATTGCTAAAAATTTGTACAGAAAGGATAGATAAAACTTCCGATCACTTTTATTAATTTTACATTTTTGAATTTACTGTAATAAAAGTTATTTATGTATCAAGGGCGTACTATAGGCTTTTATGGACCGCAGCGTGTAAGTAATAGCCCGAGCGATAGCGAGGGCTATTAACACGCCTAGGTCCATAAAAGCAAATTACGCCCGAAATACATACAAAATTTTATGCACGACTGGTATATTTGATGTCATGTAGATGGATACCTCTTTATATCTAGAACATGAAAAAAATACATCAAGGCTGCCGTGAGGATGTATATTCATATTATATCGGAAACAGAATAAATCAAGAAGTGATGGAATGAATGTTACCATGGCAACTCAGTCAATTTTTCGAAATAAGATTATATAGGCTATTAGCCATATTTGCTGTCAATTCAAATATTTCCACAAATAACTGTTCTAATTGTTTTGTAAATACTAAGTTATAATTCATTTTTTAAATTAATTTATGTTCATTGTTTTCGTTATATTATTGTTAATAATGTTTTGGGTTTGATTATATGATCCATCGGAATATAGATTTCTATCGATATGAGATTGAAATTCACTTCAGCGCCTGTTCAACGGTTCTATCGCCCGCCGGGCGATAAAGTAGTCCGCGGGCGCTAAAGTGCTACTTTACGCCCGCAAATCCGGGCGCTAAAGTGCTACTTTACGCCCGGTCGTGCATAAATATTTTCATTTTTCAATTTTGACACCCTGTACCTCAAAAATCAAAGATTTTGAAGGTTTATATTACTAAACCGATTTAAGGAATTTTGGGTAACTTTAATTTGCAAGGCATTAATCGAACTTCCTTCATATTAAAATTATTAAACCTCTTGATAACGGACACCTCCCAATAACGGACAAAAAAAATCCCCTTAGCTGTCCGCTATTTAGAGGTTTCACATGAACAAAACAAAATTAGAGGTGTTCCAAGCCTACTGGAACATCATAATTACACTGGGCACCGATTTAAAACTGGAGTGTGAAGATTACCTCTGAAAAACCGAATGAGTCGTTTTTTGCAAATTGCACGTACACTAATTGGAATCTACGTATTTCGAAATGTCATTAGTAGTGTACAAAAAATATATATTTCAATATATAAATATACAAAGTAGATCGTGTTTGGAATCTAGAATTTGAAACGATCAAATTGTAATTAAAGTAGAAAACATGGTAGCTATTATATAATTATTGAATCCGAAGAATTTATATAATTGCGCCTTCATATTGATTGGTACGTTGCACAGCTAATAGTTTTTTTTCGTGGGATGTCGGTTATTTTAATTTTCAATAATGGTTGTTAACAGTTGATGAACTACTATAATATTTCATAATCTGGAAGAAATGTTCCGGTTGAATACGTTCAAACTCCATTCTAGTTATAAAATCATTTACGAAAGAAATTCTGAATATCTAGGCGTCAGTAAAATCACACCGATTAGATTAGATTCGAGGGAATAAATATAGTTTGAAAAAACAAAAAAACGATTTTATAGAAAACCAGACTAAAAAAATATAAAATAAGAAAAAAAAAAATTTTATTTAAAAAAAGCGTGGGGTGCATGGAATCAATATTTATATAGTACATTACACATCTGGGGCAGTAAAGTAAGAAATGTCTCAGATCACAGGTAATTGTTGGCCGAGGCGATACCATGCACCCCACGTTTTTTTTTAAATAAAATACATTTTTTTCTTATTTTCTTTTAGTCTGGTTCATAAAGCGTGTTTTAGTTTTAAACTTATTTATTTCAACCTTTTAGTTTAGTTTTCTATTAACGCGTGTTTTCAGTTTTTCAAACTATTATTATTATTATTAATTTTTTTCAACTAGTATCCTCCAATATGGATTCAGAATCGGACCATAATCACAAAACTCGCGGCCATTTTGGAGTCGCCATCTTGAATCCTTCAATTTTGACAAAATAATCATAATCTCCGACCCCAAAAACCCCCACATACCAATTTTGAATAGAATCAGACCATAATCACAAAACGCGTCCACCATTTTGGAGCCGCCATCTTGAATTTTTCAATTTTGACAAAGGAATCATAATCTCCGACCACGAAAACCTCCAGATACCAATTTTGAAGCGAATCGGACCATAATCACAAAAATCGTACGCCATATTGGAGCCGCCATTTTGTTTTTTTTCCACACAAAATTTTTTTAATGCATTGTCACCGGAATTATGTACACCTGCCAAATTTCAAATCATTCGGACGTCTGGAAGTGGGTCAAAATCGCGCCCAAAGAGTCGGTAACAAACAAACAAACATACAAGTGAAGCTAATATAAAGCGTGTAAAAAAAACGATTGATGACTTATATATTACTTTGTTGTGATGAGGGATATCACAACAAAGTAATCTATAAGTCATCTTTCTCCTATCAGATTGGACTTGTGAATTCTGCTCAAGTCTGTGGAGTCGGGTCGGGATAAAATGATTAATAAAAAACTCTTTTAAAGACAAGCTTTTATTCAAATGCACTGAAGAGTAAAAAATAATTGCTTTGGATGTGTGAAGTAGGTTATTACGTGAGTTATAGATTCAAATTCAAATTGAATTCATTATTCAAATTCTTTATTTTCCTCCAAATGACAAAAAAATTTATAGGAATAGTCACTATCACTAACTTACTAACTACTACAAAAAAAATGAGAGAAAGACGAACAGCAGACGCTACATACATGTAATAAATTACATTAGGGCAGATAAAAACTCATCGAGAGTATAAAAGACAAATGCTTTCGGTCAATTTTTGAATACCATTTTCGCATATCTTAATGTTTGCTGGAAGGCAATTGAAATTTTGGGTCCGATGCTGTTTGGAGCATTTTGAGTAATATTACATCTAGGCGTTTTTATGTGAATCATTTGCTCTTGTCGCGTATTTTTCTTATGGATATCCTCGTTAACACTGAAATTGTTTTTGTTGGTGAATACATAGACTGCTTAATCGAATATGAATAAGCTAGTTAATGTTAAAGTTTTATAATTCAAGCAAAGGGTTCTGTGAGAACTTCTTCTGGAAGTATTGAACATACAACGTACTCTTTGTTGAGTTACCCCACAAGAAAACACCGAAACGTAGCCTTGCTTCCACTTGAGCATAATAAATGCTCATAATTTGGCTTTCATTAAGAACAACTCTCAAGTTTCTGAAGAGATATATGTTAATCAGCTCAGTTTTGATACTAATTGGTCACAATGAGCATTCCAATTGAGATGATAAGAATTCAACTGGATTATGGGTAATATGTATATTGGTGTTATTGATTTTCAATTGGAATGGTTCAATTTTGTTTTGGTAATTATAAAAACGAATTACCTGAGTTTTCTCTGCATTAAAAAATGAGTCTTGCCTATTGAAATAAGTGGAAGTATGATGCAAAATATTTTCACAATTTCTGATTAAGCTGTCTGTTTGTTTACTAGAAAACAATAAACTGATATCATCTGCATATGCTATAAATGGAGGAAAGTGTGATATTTTTCTATCTATATCATTTATATAAAGCAGAAAGAGAACTGGGCCCAGGATAGATCCCTGGGGTTTGCCCATCTGGACCACTCTCATTTCCGAATTGGAGAGAGAAGACGAGTTGCCATGGTTGAATGCGGCTGAGACACATTGTTTTCTATGATTTAAAAATGAAGATATCCACGAAAGTGAGATTCCCCTTATACCATAGCATTCTAAGATATCCAACCGTTTAGAGTGATTAACACAGTCGAATGCCCTGCTCAGGTCACATGAAACCGCAGCAGGGCACTCACCTGAGTCAATAGACTCTATCAATTTCACATAGAAAGTAAGTAAAGCTGTTTGGGTTGATTTCCCAGAGCGAAAACCATACTGCATGGGTATCAAGATATTATGTTGGTGGATGAAATTATTCAAACGCTATAAAAAAGCATACACAAAAACTTCTGAGAAGCTGGGGGAGGGACTGTTACAGGTCTGAAGTTTTCCATTGATGATGAATTCTCATTTTTTTGGATAGGTGTTACTTTTCCCACCTTCAGGGATGAGAGGAGAGTACCATTCAGGAATGAAAGATTCACAAGATATGTGATAGGTTTTATAGTAATATGTAGGATTCTTTTTACCAAGAAAACAGGTATCTCGTCAAACCCTGAAGATTTTTTGTTTTCCATTTTTTGCTTCATTAAGTTCTACCAAAGATTATATCATTTTAAGACGTACTACAATGATTGTGGATTTCATGTATCAATGCTTGAGGGGGAGTTTTCGGATTGTTTTCAGATCTATTTATTTTCATTTGGTAGCATTTTTTTTGATTCGTTGACGAATATCATATGTCTCTCCTTGTTTTCATTATATGTTTCGGACAGAGCGAGATTACTGTTTTTTAAAGAGAATAGATGTTTCAATGAACAGCTAGATTTTTTTACCCGATCGTCAAACCACATTTTAGCGTAATTGTTCGAATAGCATTTTCGTTTAGGAAAACTGGTTTCAGAATAATAGATGAAGGTATCATAAAAACATTGAAAGGCTTCGTCACAGTTGACACATTCATAAATGTTATTCCAGTATTCTTTTTTTAAATTGAACTCGAAATTATTTTCATTGAAACATCTCCATATTCCATGTTGATTTTGAGGGAAAACATTCGTCATTACTCTCTAAGAGCAACATGCGATGATCATATATCTCGCTATCAATAACATATCAGGTTTCTTCAGTGGTGCACTTAGAAAGACTTGGTCTATTATGGTGCATTTTGTGTTGGTGATTCTTGTGGGCCAACCCACCAACGGCCGGAGATTGAAACAGGACATCACACCATAATTTGAAATGGGCTTTGGAAAATAGGTCAAAATTGAAATCCCGGCATATATAAAAGGTCATGCCAGGTTTATGAAAACAGTCCATTATTCCACGAATATGGTTGAAATAAATAATAGTTTGAAAAAACTAAAAAATACGCTTTTATAGAAAACCAGACTAAAAAAAAAAAAAAAATGAGAAAAAAAATCATTTCATTTAAAAAAAAGCGTGGGGTGCATAGTATCGCCTCGGTGTGTAATGTACTATATAATTATTGATACCATGCACCCCACGCTTTTTTTAATAAAATAATTTTTTTCCTTATTTTCCATTTTTTTAGTCTGGTTTTCTATAAAAGCGGGTTTTTTAGTTTTTTCAGACTATTATTTATTTCCTACTTTTTAGTGTGGTTTATTTATGAAAGCGTGTTTTTTTAGTTTTTTTTAAACTTTTATTTTTATTATTTTTTTGGAAATTAAAAACTGGAATGATCTTATCAAATTAGGAAATCATAATCTCCGACCCCAAAAACCCCCACATACCAATTTTGAATAGAATCAGACCATAATCACAAAACTCGGCCGCCATTTTGAAGCCGCCATATTGAATTTTCCAATTTTCACGAAAGAAATCATAATATTCGACCCCAAAAACTCCTACATACCAATTTTGAATTTGAACCAGACCATAATCACAAATCTCGGCCGCCATTTTGAAGCCGCCATCTTGAATTTTCCAATTTTCACAAAAGAATCATAATTTTAGACCCCAAAACTCCCACATACCAATTTCGAATAGAATCGGACCATAATCACAAAACTCGGTCGCCATTTTGAAGCCGCCATTTCGAATTTTCCAATTTCCACAAAAGAATCATAATATTCGACCCCAAAAACCCCTACATACCAATTTTGAATAAAATCAGACCATAATCACAAAACTCGTCCTCCATTTTGGAGCCGCCATCTTGAATTCTCCAATTTTGACAAAAGAATCATAATCTCCGACCACAAAAACCCTTGGATACCAATTTTGAAGCGAATCGGACCATAATCACAAAGCTCGTACGCCATATTGAAGCCTCCATTTTGTTTTTTCTTCACACAAAAATTCCTTAATGCATTGTCACCGGAATTATGTACACCTGCCTACACCTGCCAAATTTCAAATCATTCGGACGTCTGGGTCAAACAAACAAACAAACAAACAAACAAACAAACAAACAAACAAACACACAAACAAACAAACAAACAAACAAAAAACAAACAAACAAACGAACAAACAAACAAACAAACAAACAAACATACAAGTGAAGCTAATATAAAGCGTGTAAAATAGGTCTATATCTCCATTAGGACATCTGTAACAGTACAAGATTATGTTTTTATGTTTATTAAGAGTGTACGAGATACCACCCATTTCGAAATGTTGTTCAATATAGTATTTTTCAAGGTTAATAGCATTCACTTTTATGTCGTGGCGTACCCATATCGCTACTCCACCACACATTTTCGTGGGTCGACAATAAAAACTCCCCAGACTGAAACCCATAAAAACTAGGTTGTCCCTTTCACCAATTGCTGTTAAGCATCAGAATTGAAGATTTGCGTAAAAACTGAATTCAGTCTGCATTAATTTTATCAAAATATAGGGTGTTTACATTCAGTAATAATAGGTTTGGATTAAATAGAAAAAAAAAAAGATCTACCTTTCTCTGGTTCAATTTTATATTGAATCCTTTATGTGAAGAAAACCGTTTAAATTCGATTTTTCTATTCATTCCACTTCACATGGCACTTATCTCTCACTATCTCTCAGGTTTGGATTAATTATGTGTATTTGTTTTCAGCCGTGAAAGTGATAAATGACTGATAATGGTACCAATTGGCCAAAGTTTTGGATTCATGGCGGCCTCGAAATTTTGTTCGTATATACCAACCTTAAAAGACGAGTATATAGCTGGGTGTTTTGATTTGATCGAGTCACAGGTGAACTCGGGGAAAACATATTTTAGCTGTCCTGACATTTCTTGAGGGGTGTTCGCTGGATCGACTCTGCATACATGTGAGTAGACCATCTTTGGAACTCCTTTGATTTTCTCGGATTTTTCTCCGACAACAAGATTTCGTCGTGATCTGGATTCTTTGAGTTGAACATTTTTCCATTCTTGGTTTTCTTCAATGTTTGTATTGGGAGGGTTGGCCGAGCAGTCGGCTATATTTATAAAATAGTTGAGGGTGGATTTTATCTCAGCCTGAGGAATAGCAGCACTCACTTCTTTTTAACTTATCACAGCACTTTTACTGTTAATTTTCGAAATGCGTTCGGGTTCACGTACAGGGTTTGGGTTGGATGTTCGTAGTTCTGTCGGAACTTGAGATTTTGTAGAGGAGAGAAAAGTTTTCAGTTCGAATGCGAAAGCGACATGCTTTTGAATCTATAACTCACGGAATAACCTTCGTCACACATCCAAAGCAATACTTTTTGACTTTTTAGTGCATTTGAATGGAAGCTTGTCTTTAAAAAGGTTTTTTACCAGTTATTTTATTTTGTGCTTTCAAGTACTCTTAATCAATGAATTTTTGTTGGAGCATCGTTATTATGAGGCATTTTTTCTGTTAGTGCTGAGTCTAGTCCTCTAATGAGGAGTCCATCCTGAAGATTAACTCATCCGCCATCTTGGAGATGCCATCTTCAATTTATAAAAATTCACTGGAAATCAATAATCTTCAACTAAATTCATAATCTCCGACCCCAAGAACCAGGACATACCAATTTTGAATCGTATCGGGACATAATCACAAAACTCGTCCGTCATCATAAATTTGTGAATTCTGATGGAAAATTCATAATCTCCGACCCCGAAAACCCCCACATACCAATTTTGAATAAAATCGGACCAGAGATCATCGTCCATTTTGCAGTCCTCATTTTGATTCTATGAATTTTGAAAAAAAATTCATGATTTTCGACCATGAAAACCCCCACATACCAATTTTGAATCGAATCGGACCATTAACCTAAATCTCGTCCGCCATCTTGGAGCGCCATTTTGTTTCTTTCTACAACAAAAATTCCATGAGTCGCATTTCAATCCCATAAGTTTTGTCAAAAAACTCTGAAAACCCCCACATACAAATTTTATATAAAATCGGACCATAATCACAATACTCCTCCGTAATCTTGAACTTATAAATTATAATCTCCGACTCCGAAAACCCCCACATACCAATTTTAAATCGAATCGGACCATAATCACAAAAGTTGTCCGCCATCTTAGATCCGCCATCTTGAATTATTAATCACAAAAAATGTCCGCCATCTTAGATCCGCCCTCTTGAATTTTGAATTTTGACAAACAATTCATAATCTCCGACCCCACAAAACCCCACATAGCAATTTTGAATCGAATCGTACCATATTCACAAAACTCGTCCGCCATCTTAGAGCCGCTATTTTGTTTTTTCTCTGAGAAAAATTTCATAATCGGACGACCAGAAGTCGGTCAAAATTTACTTGCAAGATTTGACCCAAACTAATAAACGAACGAACGAACTAACTGAGAAGTAAAACTGAATAAAAAAAACTTGTGAAAAATTGAGAAACTTCGACACTTACTGCTTGCCACCTTGCTCTACCGAGCTTCGGCAACAAATAAGAAGAGAAATATCAAAAAAATTCTCTTAACACAAAAAAGAATGATTAAAAGAATCAACTGTAACCGAACCCACCCCGGTCTTATATAGATGATTAATTTTCTGGTTGATTTTAATTTGTTTCATAATTTTTTTTTCTGTTTTTTTGTTGTGATCGTCTATACAGCCAGCTGCACTTCCCAGGTAGCAGGGTCTGCACTCCGTCTGTTCTCAGAAGATAGCTTGTTTTTATATATATATATATATATATATATAGAACTCAAATTCTCGTGATATACATGATTTGAATAGTCAGATGATAAAATCGGTGGCTGATATACTCGTAGTGCCTTTAACATCGATAATAAATCAAATGTTTTCAACTGGAATATTTCCTGATATTTTTAAAATATCCAGGGTCATACCCTTGTTTAAAAAGGGCTGCAGAGCCTCACCTGATAACCACCGCCCTATTAGCATTATTCCAATTATCGGAAAGATAATAGAGATTATCCTAAAAAATCGGTTGTATTATTATTTCGAAAGTCACTTCTTTTTTAGCTAATCCCAATACGGGTTTCGTAAAAATAGATCCACTACTCAAGCTGCTTACCAAGTCGTGACGAACATAGTCGAGGGTCTTGATCAGGGTAAACATAGTTCTCTAACCCTATGTGACTTGACCAATGCTTTCGACTGTGTTTCCCACTCTATCCTCATTCAAAAATTGAGTTATTATGGCGTAAGAGGCACTGCTCTTGATCTGGTTAGGTCTTATCTTGAAAATAGGTATCAGTGCGTCGACGTTAACAATATCAAGTCAGATTTAAAGCCAATTTGTCATGGCGTTCCTCAGGGCTCTGTCCTCGGACCGTTATTATTCATCATTTATATGAATGACTTATGTAGCTTTATTTCACCAACAAAATGCTCAGACAAATCATATACTAGTTTACCTCAAATGATGGACAGAAATAAAAATTTAGCAAACACTTGGTTCACAGCAAATAAACTGAAACTGAACGATGAAAGAACCCAGAATATTGTGATATCCTCAAACAATAGTGTTACTCTAGGAGACAGTGTTAATTTTCTAGGTATTCTTATAGATGCTAGACTTAGTTGGTCCAGCCATATTGAAGAGACTACTCGTAAGCTGTCTAGTGTTTTATTTGTTCTTAGACAGTTAAGGAATGCTGTAGGTTTGATGACACTGAAAATAGCATATCATTCACTATACCACTCAGTTTTTTCATATGAGGGTTTTGATTTGGGGGCATTCTACAAACTCAATCTCAATTTTCAGATGTCAGAAAAAGCCATGAGAATCATGGCAAACGTAGGGTATAGGAAACCTTTTCATTCAATTTGAAATCATGCCACTTCCTACATTATATATTCATGTTGTGTTGTTGGAGACTCACAAGAATATTGAGATGTTTCCGAAACACTCCCACAATCATGATTATTCAACAAGATCCGCATGTTTATTGAATAACACAAGACATAGGTTAGCAGTTAGTAAAAAAAACTCGCCAAATTTGAATTCATACAACTGTCTCCATCCTTCAGTTAAATCTTTGGATTTCAGAAATTTCAAAAATAATATCAAGAGATATCTTCTCAACCACTGTTTCTACACAATCGAAGAATATGCTGCTGTAGCTGGTCAATTCATAGTTCTTGAAAAATGATTCATGTTGTAAAGCTGTGGTTAGGCCTGTTCCCATGTTTGTTGATTTTCTTATATTCATATACCATTCAATTCCCAATCATGTGACACTGTGATCATTTCAAGAAATTTTGTTATGCCAGTTTTATTTATAAAATTGATTACTTTTCTTTGTTGCTCATTTCAAGTGTTTGACATAGTACCTATAGTATATATGACTGCCATGAATGTATTTTGTATATGAAGTGGTCAAATAAATTACTCTAATCTACTCTACTATATATATAAGGCCTTATATAGATAGACCCTAAAAATTATAGACCCTCAATTTTCCCACGTTTTGTATGTCTTCTGTTCTTTAGGATACCAAGTTCTATTCGACTAAAGAGAAATAAAAGACAAATAGAAGGAAACATATAATGAAGATCAGCATTACAATCTCAACTTGTGTTAGAAAATGAATAAGATAGTCAATTATTATACAAAGATTATAGGAGTTCAGCTTATATTGATAGGCCGGAATCTTTGCGTGCACACATATCTGCACAACCCGTTACCATCCTCGGCCACTCTTCAAACAGTTATCCTATTCCATTATAGGGGAAATTCTTCGGTATGCGTAGAGCAGGGATCCATGCCTTTACAGAGAGTAACATTGTAGCAATGCAAACATACTTATTACAAACATATCTCAATTTAGTGATTTAATGGTCATTCCGAGCCACGGTCATGAATTAAGATCAACTCCAGTCAAATATACCTTGGCGATTGATTTATTTTATAATGATATTCCTCAACTTACAGTACCATAGATATATTCCTCAAATAAAGTATTCTAGCTTCGCATCAGAAAACCATCACAACTCTCAATTTTCCTATTTATAGGAAAAAATCAATAAAAATGAGGAAAAATAAAAAAAAACCTAAAGAGTTAGAGCCCTACAACTTGAACGCATACCTCACTGGGCGACACATTTGAAAATCCTTCATTTTCATTCTATATTACCGACTTTAGGAATAAATGTTTGTAATCTACTTTGAAATGAAGCTTTTTATTATTAGTATTACACGAAGCTGTTTTCAGAACTATCACTAGGTGGTGTGAAAAAAAAGAACTTTCGGTCAACTCCAGCAAGACAGTTATAGTATCATTCACCAAAAGGAGAAAGCTAGATCCACCAAGAAAGCCGGTCATCTATAGGAAAACAAATTTCCATTCAAGGAAAACAGCCAGGGGTGACATTAGATAAGAAACTCACGTGGAATGCTCATCTGGAAGGAGTATCTAACAGATCACGGCAACCACTATGGAGTTGTGGAAGAATTTATGGAAAAACATGCAACCCGAACAAATGAACTGGCTCAACCTCACAGTGGTAAGACCCATGGTCACCTATGGAGCGATCGTCTGTAGGGAAAACAGAAGAGAGTGCAAGAAAAGAGGGCAATTAAAAATTGCAACAAAGTATTTGAGTTTATTTTGTTCAAAGTCACAGACAATGGTTCCTTTGATATGGCCACCTGGGCCTTACGATCGCAGAATCGGGGAGTTTTGTAAATTATCATGGCATTAGCAATATCTTCTAACCAATGATAGCTCTCGATGAAGCGTTGGTTTTGGCTTGGGACGCTGGAATCGAAAAACTTGAGAAGGAAGTTAGGTGCGTACCTCCTTGGCGAACGGTACGAAAAGTCTCTCCGTTGACCTTTGTCGCGGTCAGTGCGTTTTGAGTTGATATTTGGGGGACTTCAACAAAAAATTGAAGTTCTATCGGGCGTTAGTAAAACGAAGAATAGGAAGTTCGCCGCGGACCTCCTCAGCGATCGGTACCGGAAGTTCTTCGCGCGCCTTCTTCGCGACCCGTGCGTTTTGTTGTGTTGTTGTGAGTTGATTTTTGGGGCTTCAAGAAAGTCTATCGGACGATATCGAAGCGCGAGGAATATTTGAGCCACGAAGCGTATCAGTGGGCTCGAATTGGAGATCTACTGAAATGTTCAAAAAGCGGATCGTCGCGAAATCGGTACCTAAAAGATTGATTTTCTATCAATGTTTTCGCGATATAAAATAGCATCATGGTTCGGAAAGTATTCTCCGCGTGAGAACAGGGTTTTGTTCGAGTGTAGAAGCGATTAGCTAACCGAAATTGAGTGCGGAATCGGATTCCGAAAAGAATCGGAAAATCTATAAGTGATTAAAATACACACAAAATTCTTTTGGATTACGAGAAGACATCTACCAGAACGTCTAGAACTAACAGCCAGTAGAAAGTGAAATTTTGGGATATGGGAGTTAATTGGAATACTACTAACCTATTGTGCTATTTGGATGGATGGAGTAGAGTATTGAAATACTTTAATTCCAATTCAACATCTGAAACGGGATCGCTCGTAGTTTTCCATTTGTCCATGGGGCGAAGGTTCCTCTTATGAGTAAATCTAAAGGTATGGCCTACGACTCCGATGAGTCGGAATTTCAATATAATTAATTTTATTGTCCGTTTTGTATACACTGCCAATTTATTTACCATTTTTTTATAAATATATTTGTTTTTACTTTGAACAGTATATTATTTGCCGGTCAGAACGGGATAACTAATTGGCTAACAGAGAGATAATCTCAGCCCCTTACTTACCTAACCTGGAAGGAGAAAATCACAAATTAGTCCAGACATTGCTTCTAGCCGGATCCATGACCTATCGGATGAATTAAGTGACGAAAACCCAGTACCAATTACAATTTCGAGGGAAGTAACTTCAACAAATAGAATCCTGATTACTGATCACAGTAATCAAGTTGGTGACAGCGCATTCCCACTCGCAAGGGTGGTGGCTGCCAAACATATTTTCCTTTGTCCACTAGTTGGTCAAAGTTGGATATCTATTCTTTCAACGTCTTAGCATATCGTCTTGGGCTAGTTTCATTACTTGTGACTTAGGCGAAACAGTTTTTCTTTAGAATTTAATTTTTTCTTAAAAAATTATGATAAAATACAGTCTTCTGGATAGTATTATATCGCAATACAAATATACGTGATTTGTATCAAGTATCAATGTCTCCACACACGCTGAGGTGAAAACGTTAAACATCAGTCACACGCACGTGGTATCGCCGTATCACGACCGCGAATGACACGGCGATACAGAGTGATACTGATACCGTGATGCTGATACAACCACACACACGATGGAATTTGTTTCACTACTACGTATCATGCAACATGTAGCGATACCGATCTCGTCGTCTGTGGGAGCCTAAAAAGAAATTTGTTTCAAGAAACAATCTGAATAATTTAAAATTGAAAAACCCAAACAAGTAAACTAATTTATCCCCATACGTTTCCGCATACAGCAAATACAATTCTTGCATACATATGAAACATATCCTAAACTTTCAAGGTTTTTGTACAACAATTTTTTTTATAGAAAAGACTGCCTAGTAGTGCATTGTTCACAAAGCAGTTTTCATTTTTCTGACAACAAACAATTCTGTGATTTTTATAAAACCTACAAATATTAAAAACTCACCCCGGGTTCAAATAACTTATCCAGAACCCGATGCAGTGTTATATTTTCCTTTTGTCTGATTAGTAGAAAGAGCTTGGAACTCTGTTCAACCTCAATATTTTCTGTACCAATATTTTCCAAAGAAACCTGCACCACTCGTGATGAATACTCGTTGCAATTCGTAAAAATCAATAACCGGTAAAAACATTCGTTGTGTTCGAACTAATGTAAATCTTTGAACCGAAATGTTAACCTACTAACTATCTACCTACTTATGAATACTTCTACCACATGCCTTTTTTGTGTTCATTTAGTTTTTATCGTCATTCATTTCGAATATATGAGACGAACACAGTACAAGGAAATAAACGTTATGCAAATCAGAAACCCTGGCCACTGACAGATAATTAATCTGTGAAATCGAATGAGATATGCAAATGTGAATCCAATTCGGTACTCCGAGTATCATTTCGATTTGTGTGAAGTAAATTAAATTTTTTCCACTATATAGCTATTGTGGCCGCCAAGAAGAGAGATTCTTGCCTCCTGCCTCGTCTTATAATTTCTTTGAAGGTTGGTAAACGAATGCTCTCGTTTCAGACCTCCTTCACCTGAAAGTTTCTCAAGATGCGCGACGTTTCGATCGCTTGTATCTGTAGTCGCCTTCAGGTGAATACTATCTTCTTCAGTTCAGACTGACAACATTTTACCCAATAAACATATAAGGTGTCTGAAACATGGTAACGGAACCGTAATAGGTACCATTTGAAACATTCAAAAGATATGTTCCAGAAATATATCGTGAGCATTTCATGTGCGGAGCAGTGTGTCTGTAATGTTTCAAATGCACAGATAAAACATGTTAACAAAAAACAAACATATATCTGAATCATCCAAATATTACCTTTGAAATAACTGAAAGGAAAGTTATGTTTCTGTCACAATTAAAATATACTTACGAAGAAGTATTCAAATAACCCGCGCTATTATGATTGTTTCGTCAGGCCACCGGGCTCTAGTGTATCACGTGATCAGTTTTGAGCAATGAGGACATTCCGACATCTACTCATCGGCTAACGCCAACTCGACTGGCCATTTTGTGTCTTGTGACTCTTTTGTTTGGTTACTTTTATCATTTATCAGTTTCATCAAATGTGCTTGGACTGCATGGCCGTGAATTTTGGTTAGAGGTCCGGTTCAATGTGTTATGTCTATAAATGCTCGTCAGAAATATCAAGAGGTATGTAAATAATTGATATATGATCCCTAGATATAGGTAACACTTTCAATACAAATTATGAATTCGAAGGTTAAATAAAATGTGGCGGGATTCATGCACTAGCTCTGATATGCTCTTGAATTTTTATTTGTGTGCATCATATATATCTATAGTGTGCATGCTGTTTTTATATAATAATGTATTGTTTTTGTTTCATACACTACATTAATTACCATACAGTGTGATTAATTTTTTGAATCAACAATTGTTATAATGGCTCAGTTAATGGCTATATTATATTGTGAGATTGATTCTAGACAATTCTCCACTGCCATACTTGTGTGGATTGAGAATTCAATGGACCAATCTTGGACCTATATCTGTTTGTAATTTTAATCATTATATTTTCGTAAGTTGCATTTTTATTTACAGCTTTTCCACTGATAATGCAAATATGAATAGACAAAGAAATGAAGTGACTGAAAGGGGCACCTCAACATGGTTTCGCCAAGCAGCCCTCAGATATAAGAGGGAAGGAAACAAATATAGTCCATCCAATATCAATTGCAGAAGCTGTTTCTATAGGGAGCGAATAAAAACTCACTTCGCTAACACGAGCGTATATGCGAAGAAACGGAACGAAAAATAATGTGTACTACTCGTAAACATTCTCCGTCGGCGAAAGGAAGATCAAAGGAACCGATAGTCAACGTGGACTGGAGTGACTGCTGTCTGTTCTACAATCGATTCGTCTAGGCCAATCAAGTCGGACATCAATACTCGGGGGTGTGTCTATACGATGGGAGGTCATAAAACACGCGTTATATTTGTGTTTAAATAGCTCTGAAAGATTAAAAACCAGTAGCGTCTGTGTTCTTGGTGTGTGCTGATCGAAATACGTTTTAGGATATAATAATAACCTACATCAAACAATGAAAAACATTATTTTTCTTTCTTAAAGTATTTGTATAAATAAAAGCTTGTCTTTGATTTTTTTTCATTTTTCATTATTTATTAAGTATTTTTAAAATTTCGAAATATCTAAATAACATCAGTTATCTCCGCCACTGCTGCTCACAGGATTTCGCCGCAAGACGTTTTTATGCTTCTGCAATTGATATTGGGAAAACTATAATTAGCAGTCTTTATATTGTATGACTAATACTGTTGTATGACTAATAGAGAATGATGAAATCCTACCTGTTTTTTTTGGCATTGCACACTACCTTCTCACATCCGTTTTATGAATAGATAGCTATACTGAGAGTCATTTCAGAAATTGTAAAACAAAAATTGAACTCTTTTCCTCTCATGCATCATGCATAGGATATGTTTTGTGTCTACCATGTTCCAGAAATGATTGGTTTCAGCAATGTTTCCCTTATGTATTGTATCAGAAATGTTTCACGTGAAACATTCCCAGTGAAACGTTTCACACTTAGGTCATTTCTGGTTTCTGCCATGTTTCAAGAACGTGTCTGAGTCAAAAGATGAAATGTTTCAAATGGAAAATGATCGGTTCCAGAAGTGTTTCAGACACATATTTTGGTTAACTTGGTAGGAAAGCCCGGAATACTGCTTGTCAATATATAGAACACGAGTTTCAGATGGTTTATAAAAGAATAGAACAAATGCCTCAAAAAGCCCATTTAGTCCAATCAATAGCGTTATTGACCTAACAAAAATTTCAAAACCTCTGAAATTCTGGATTCAGGAGTTTGAAAGTATGAAGTATCCAATAAGCAATTCTATGCCACGGTGCTAAAAATAAAAAATAAAATCAAAAACTCTCCGAATTTTCATATTTTGAGCTGTAACTCCAGAAGTATTTAAGATATAAAAGTTATGGCTCGTCATTTATTCTACGAGAATATTTTCAGTAAATTTCGCGAAAAATAAAATCATTAGGGAGATAAACGCGATTTTCACTTGTAATCTAACGTCCGACTGAATTTGCGTGGGAACGAAAAATTGACCCAATTTTTATATAACCTCGCTACTGAAAGCTGCTTAAAAAATCCAAAGGACGTGAAATGTAGAAAAAACTCCTTCTTTCACATGAGGCCAGTATCAAAATTCATACAAAATGCATTCATGATAAAAAATGTCTTCAAAATTTTTCGATTAAATGTCTGTGAGTGAGTATACATTTTGGTAAATAAATTCGTAAGGAATCATTGCCAAGTTGATTCCTTGTGGCTTAGTGTTCATGGAGGTCGAGGTGCTCAGATTTTTGGAAAAAAGTATTCTGACATGTAATTTGGGGGTATTTTTCTTGATAAAGAGTAACGACCCCAGTATATAGTTATCACAAGCTTTTATTTATTTTCACCTGTCCCGATGTGTGTAATCAAATCTTACAAGTTAAATTTGACCCATTTCCCGTCGTCCGATTATCTTGAAATTTGGCAGGTGTTCATAATTCCGCTTTTTTGTCAAAATTCATAAAATCGAAATGGCGGCTCCAAGATGGCCGACTATTTCAGTGATTCTATTCGAAATTGGTTTTTATTCATTTTTTGTCAAAATTTATAAATTTAAGTTGGTGGCGATATTTGTAATTATGGTTCGATTAGATTCAAAATTGGTACGTGGAGGTTTTCGGGGTCGAAAATTAATTTTTTTTGGCAAAATTCATAGAATCAAAATGGCGGCTCCAAGATGGCGGACGATATCTTTGATTATGGTCCGATTCTATTCAAAATTGATATATGAAGGTTTTAGGGGTCGGAGATTATGAATTTATTGTCAAAATCTATCAATTCAAGATCGCAGCTCCAAGATGGTCGACAAGTTTTGTGATTATGGACCATTGCTATTCAAAATTGGTATGTCGGGGTTTTTGGGGTCTGGTATAATGCATTTAGTCGAAGTTTATAATTTTTTCTCAAAATTCATAAATTGAAGATGGCAGCTCCAGTATAGCGGAGGAGTTGATCTTTAGATGGTCTCCTCATTGGAGAACTAGATAGCTCAGAACAAAAAGACCTCATAATAACGATGCTTTAACAAAAGCATAGATCAAGGCATACTTACTAAAAAGTACAACATAAAATAGTCAATAAAAAACCTTTTTGAAGACAAGCTTTTATTCAAAGTGAAAAATAATTACTTTGGATGTATGCCGTATGTTATTGAATGAGTTTTAGATTGAAAAGCTCGTCGCTTTTGTATTCGAACTGACAACTTTGCGCGACGAGCTTTTGAATCTAAAACTCATTCAATAACATACGGCATACATCCAAAGCAATTATTTTTCACTTTGAATAAAAGTTTGTCTTCAAAAAGATTTTTTATTGATAATTCTATTTTTAGGATTATTTTTTGTATCTGTTTCAGCATTTGGGACACTCTGCATCAAGGTCCGTGACAGATGTCGCGATTGTCAAGATAATATCCAATCATAATTTGAATTTTTTTGTGAACAAATATATCGTCTAGACAGGTAATTTTTTTTTGTATTCTAGTGGGGGTGTTGATATCCAATCTATAAACATGTAACATCACCTAGTGAGATATCTAAGAGCCGTTGGGAGTTTCATCTTCAAACTTTCCTCTAATTGTTATATCTATGACGTCAGCGTAGGCTTGAACCTCGATTTTTATTTTTGAGGACATTTGAAGTCACTAGTATATAAAACTCCAGTAGCGAACGAGGAAGATCTGAAAAATAGTAGACTCCTGTGGTACAATAAGAAACACACCAATAATTTTTAAGCAGGTACGAGATTCAATGACTAGAAGACTGAATGCCTGTATCTTCGCTGGAGGTGGACACTTTGAACAATTCATTCAAAATTTCTTGAAATAAAATGTTGATATTTCTTGCAAATTTTATTGAAACAATTACAGATTTTGCACCCTTGATACAAAAATTACTATTTCGAACGAGTAAAAATAAATACAATAGGTGGCGCCCCCTACAAAAAAACAAAACTACTTACTTAAACGTCAAATTCATTTCCTAAGCATTTTTGTGAAAAATGCAAAATAACACGCATAGATTATCAAATAATCGACTTGGAATATCTAGAAAACGGTTGCTTATAGCGACTTGTAACAGGGGTAGCTTTTTTAGGTGGATATGATAGAGGGATTGATTTTCCCACTGAAAAATGTGCTAGAAGTACGCTCAAAAAGTTATGAATCTTCAAAAAATAAAAAGATGTTGTGAAAATGTGTCCCTATCACCTAGATATACATATATAGTCACTCTTTTTCCGTAGTGTATGAATAATCTTCGGTATGTTGAATAATATATATATTTTCTTTTCTCAACTCTCTTTTTTTCTTCTCAGCTATCTTTGAAGGTTCTCTTTTTCACTTTTTTTTTTTGGCTACACACGATACAGGAACATTTTGGGAAGGCACTGTATCCTTCCTTCAAGATCCCAAGAGCTCGTCGTCTGTCTAAAGACTCACTCAAACCTAGATTAGTCTGCACCAATACGTTACATTCATTTTCTCACGGAAAATTATAAAAACTTTTTCCAGTACAACGAGATCGTTTTGCCTAAGAGTCACATTGAGGTACACAACAATGATGATTTGAACTAGAATCACTCATTTTTTCACTCGAGGACGTACAATAGTCAACAGAATATTCACCAGGTAAACCAGAATTTCATTGAATGTCAACAATCACAAGAGATTCGACAAGTATCAAGTGTATAATGGCCAAAATCATATGAACATTAATGTTTCGAAAAGTAAACAATTTGTCCTTATCACCTAGATATACAAATATAGTCACTCTTTTTCCATACAGTATGAATAATTTTCGGTATGTAAATAATATCTCTGTTTTCTCTTCATAACTGTCTTTTCTTTCCTCTCAACTTTCTTTGAAGGTTTTTTTTCACTTTTTTTCTTGGCCACAGACGATACACGAAGATTTTGGGAAGGGACTGTATTCTTCTTCAAGAGCCCATCGTGTGTCTATAGACTCGCTCAATCCTAGATTAGTCCGCACCAGAACGTTACGTTCATTTTCTCACGGAGAATGATGGAAACTTATTCCCGTACAACGGTATCGTTTTGCCAAGAATCACATTGAGGTTACACAACAATAATGATTTGAACTTGAATCACTCATTTTCTCACTCGAGGACGTACAATATTCAACAGAACATTCACCAGGTAAACAAGAATTTCATTAAATGTCAATAATCACAAGAGATTCGACAAGTTTTAGGTATACAATGCCTAAAATCAATAACATTAATGTTTCAAAAAGTAAACAATATACGTATGTATAGTTTCAAAAATCCCACAATTATACATTAATGGACCAAATCGACCCTATCGGTGTATGTTTGGTTGCATATATCACAATTGTGCATTAAAAGATAAATTGAAGATTAATATCGATTTCGTGTAGATTAAACAGACTCGTTAATACGAGGTCGCCGGAAAAAACTATAAAAAGTCATTAATTGAACATTACTCACGACCTTACCGAATCAAACTGAGCATCTTATCGGCCAAGTGATTTTATTTTTTATAATTCAATCAGATTCTTCAAATTTGTGAATTGAAGAATAAGGAGGGGAAAACTACTGGTCAGGTTCAGGTTAGTTAGTGGTACATAGTAGTATGTAAATACAATCCGAAATTGATATAATCAGTGCTGTTGCTATTGTCTCATATTCAAAAAGAGTGATGTAAATAAAACAATGCAAAGAATAACAAATCAACCGGAATACACGTTTCGATGATTTGGCAATATGGGAATAGTGCCATCAACCTTGACTTATCAAAATGGTATAATAATAATAATAATAATTTATTTGCTCAACAACAGATATTACAATTAAACCAGATGGCTAACAATTATAGCAAATAAAATAGAAAAAACCTATAAAAAGTAAAACCTTATGCATGGGTATGGTATTCTATAATGAGCCTAATCTAATATATATAATAATATGTTTATCCCAAGTTAAAATAAGATAGAACTTGAATAGCGTATTTATGAAATTAGTTATGTACAGATTGTATGAAATAGTTAATGGAGTAAGTATTGGCAATAAAAGATTAGTAAAAAATAGCGTGTTAATGAAATTAGTTATGTACATTATGTATAAAATATCTAATGGAGTATGTATTGACAATAAAAGATTACTGAATATGGAGATTTGAATAGAATATAGTTTTATATGAATACTCTTGTTACAGGTGGTGCCCTTTTGAGAGATTAACTTCTGTTCATGGGCAACTCATGATAATGATAAAATGTGTATATGGTACCTTTGTTGATGTTGAGTATTATATATAGTAGTTTACATTATTTGTATTTCTTTTATTTATTTATATTTCTCTTTGAAAGGCTTCGGAGATTTGCTCGGGGGATCGGTCTGAAAGCCTTAGTTTCAGTTTCTTTTCAAAAAGGAAACAACTATTTATTGTTTTTATCTCATTTGGTATTTTTTGTAAATTATTGAACTTAAGTATGAGGGAAATCTTTGGTTTTCTGTAGTTTTTTGAGTCGAGTGTTGTATGGATGAGCTCAAAGCTAATTCTTGTTTTATATTATACATTAGATAGCCAAAGTATGAAGGAAATCTTGAAATACGAGCTCAAAGCTAATTTTTTTACCCAATGATAGGAAAAATGTCTCATTGCCGATTATGACCATGCCATACTGTTTCGTATTCCCGAAGTATCTGCCATCCTGATTGAAAGATGTAAAAATTTTCACTAGTCCATGTATCATAGGCACAAGTATGGTGATCCATTTTTATGACCCCCGTGGTCCATTTTGATGAATAAATGCAATGCCGTACTGATAGGAGGTATTTAAATACTGAAAAAACTTTTTTTTCTCAAAATATTCATAAAATTATTGGCAAGAGTTGAAAAATAATTCTCTAATCTTCACATTATAGAAAAAGTGATATGAAATTAATGGTTGATTTGCAACGTTTCATGAAAAATTAGGACCAATAAGATTTTTTTGAAGAAATGAAATACAGTATACTTAGGTCAAGATACATGTATTATTCATCCTCATCGGATGTTTCATTTTTAATTTATTTAAAGAAATAAAATATAGTTAATTGAGGTTATATGGTTTTTTATAGAAAAAAAGTCCATGTTGCTCAAATGTAGAAATTGGAAATGGTAGAAATTGGAAATGGGATGGGAGTTGGCTCGAAGTAGAACAACGTGAATTAACAAAATTATGTATGCATTTCAGGGATTGTAATCCCCATCTTCAGCAGACGTACAAGATCTAGAAGGGTTCAATTATAATTATGATATTTTTTCGTGTAATTTTGAACCAATCAGAACGTTCAATTTAGTTAAGTAACCTTGTATAATTTCGATATCACCTGATTATATATAGAGTAGCTCCACCAATCGAAAATTTGATAATAATTTCATTTCCGTAGTAACCACATCGACATCAATATACAACAATACAAAAACTATCAGGACCGTCAAATTTTGACGTTTATCAAAAATTGTTCAAAAATGAGTCGATTCGGAGATTTATCATTAAATGCAATAGACGAAAGTATACAAAATACTGAGCCTCATAATACAGTGAAACAGAAAAGTACGTATGGAAACAATTTCTTACGTGAAAGAAACTATGTACTAAATGAATCAATTTCCACTGAAATGATAGCATCCATTTCGAAAGATTGGGCTTTTAATATGCGGAAAGGTAATGGAGAAAATTATTAAAAAAATGTGGTTAAACGATGTGGAATGTTACGGCAAAACAAAAATTTAAGAAAAATATATGAAGGAGTTTAATAGAGTAATTGGTCCATTCTCTAGTCCCATATTTTTAGCCGCACGAAACGCAAGAAATTCAAAAAGAAGGGAACTCCAAATGTTACCGGACAAGAGATTGGTTGGTGCATCAGCATTCAAAGAACGACAGTCGAATGCTATTATGCTGATGTGACGTCAAGGAAAAGTTCTCCTGGATTCGTTTAAAACGATCATTCAGGGCGCGAAAATTAATTATTTATTCAGAAATAAGAAATGAGACATAGTTTTTGAAAGAAGTTGAATGAATATATGCTTGAAAAACTATGATCCGTATTGAATTTATTACTGTTTTTAGGGATAACATGGGAATGAAAAACATAGGACGGAAGAGAAGACGAAAAAGAACAAATAGTTTTTCAATTAAAAAAAAAATGAATATACCAAAGTATAAAATAAATCGAAACAAATCTCTTTCTTTCGTTATTTGTTTTGCGTTACTCTGAACGCACTAGAAGTACGACCTTTGGTGTCGTGGATTAGCCTATACTGACATCTGTTGGTGACCTATCAATGCTGCACTTCATTAGGTATAAGTTTCACCCCACAAATTATAGGTGTCACTTCTATAATTCTGTCCACTTCACATTTTTATCCTTGCCGGTAGGTATTAGCACTCTGAGAGATTTGGTTAGAATTAAAAAAAGATATATATATATATATATATATTTTCTTCAGTTTCTTGACCACATATATATTTTCTTTAATTTCTTGGAATAAAGGTCTGATTCAGTTTATTCATATAATTTCTCTTAACTACGTTTCGACATGGTATTTTTCATCTTCAGGTTAAAAAATTATATTCTGCGTTCGCATTGTACGAACGTTAATGTAGGTGTAGGTATTGGTAGGTGACTGCAGTACCAATACCTACATATTTTAAACGAGCAATTCTTGAATATATTCATTACGAATCGTAGAGCCTTCAATATTTGCTCTCGTGTAACAATGTATAGCGCCATCTCGTAAATTTTTGAGGTACTTGCAGTTGCTATTGGATGTTAGCCAACTGGTACCACTAAACTTTGTGAGATGGCGCTATATGATATCTTCCGAATACGAATAACCTTACCGAGTAACATTACCGAATTTGGGCATCAAATTATTGTTATATATGTTTTTCTTTGTTAGTCCAAGGAACTCATACGGTTTATTTGAAATGTGTATTTGTAGCCAACCTGTGCACTAGGTAAGATTGCAAAATATTCATATAAAATAAGTATGTGATTCGTATCTAAATAAGCATCTTCGATTTTACAGAAAAAAATAACACCGAGCAATGCTCGGTCGCACAGGTACTGAATAATAATGCGTCTAAATTTTTTATTCCAACTCTTCAATTACTTATACTTTTGTCAATTTTGTAATTTCCACATTAAAAACCTGAAATTTTTTCCATTCCTGGAATACATTCTTCAAATGGTTCAAAGGAGATCGCTTTATAAAATGTGTGAATTTTGATTTTTAACTTTTTTATTAACAATTTGAGAGATTAAAGAATCATAAAACCAAATAGGACTATCGATTCTCTCCATTTTACAATCACTGGAAACTATATAAAAATATTTAAATAATTTTTTTACTGCAATTGTTTAAAAACTTGTTATAAATAAACCCATTATGATATTATCAAAAATATCTTTTAGATTAGTTAATCATTGATAAAAATTATAATTAAAAAAATTATTTCTTGAAAAAATCCATTTTATAAAAAGGCATTTTTTTATAACAATTATATTTTTATATTTAATATTAGGGAAATCTCATTCCAATACATAATATCTAGTGCTCTTTCAAAGTCCGAAAATATTTTTTTTGGTTATTTTGTGTTTGTTTATATAATAAACCTGAATATACGTTTTATATTTTTTTTAAATACTAAAAAAAACAAAAATGATTTGTTGTATAATTTTAACTTATTTGCACTGCAATGATAAATACCAAAAAAATGGCAAGCTTAAAAACATGAGTATATTTGAAATTATATAAAAAAACCTCAAAAAGTCATGCATGATTGTTTTTATTTTTTGTAGTACCTAAAAAAATATATTACGGATATTCATTTGCTTATAACAAACAGATAATAATTTTTCAGAATTTGAAAAAGCACTAGAAATAATAATTGAAAAATAATTCCTTCAAATTTATTTTTGGCAACTTTTTTAAAATAAAATAAACGATTAAAACATCTAAAAAAATATACATCTGTTTGGTTTTGTAATTTTTTAAACCCTTGAATTATTAATATTGGACCCTTATAAGAATGGATTCCGAAATTTTTATGGTGATGTAATAGCTGCAATAGTTTTCTAGATATTCGCGAAGAACGAAACCCTTTTTTTAATAAATTGTTAATAATATATTGTATAAAAGATACGAGGCCAAAAATGACAGGAGAGACTGAAGATAACAAACAAAATTAGACAGGAGATAGCGTGGGACAAAAATACACCGGAAGGATAACAAATAAAAAAAATCTTAATTGCTTCTGTAGAACTTGCGTGGGGAGGAAATGAAGGAGCGTCATGCTTGGCTCATGATTTTCAAAAGGAAACTGGAAATGATGATACTCCATCTGGTAGAGTACAATATAATCCTATTTTTATCAAAACCACACAGGGAGGAGCAAAACCGTTTGCTAATAACAAATGGCTTGTACCCAACCATAATGAAGTAAGTCGTTGTCCAGTGAGACTTCTAGATAAACTAATGATAAAAAGAAGCGAAAACATCAATATTACAACAGATAGGTTATTTCTGACAGTGAATCCTAACTAGAGAAAACAAAAAACCCTTGGCTGGTACAAAAATATTCCAATTGGAGTGCATGAAATTAGTTAATGGACCAAAAAGTCTGCAGAATTGGCATATTCAAATATGACAAACAAAACATTTTCAAATCATTCTTACGGAGCCACTACTGTTTCACGATTGGCAAAAGCAGGTGTATCGGAACAAAAACTCATTAAAATAACAGGACATGGGTCTATCAAGCCCTACCTACAGTTAGATAAACAACATCACCAAAACAAGTCACACTTGGTTAAGAGGGCCTTTCTAGAAATGGCTTTTATATCCCAAGATAGTAACTGCATCAACAAAAAAACTGATATTGATCACTTGAATGAAATCTATTCTTATTCACTGTCACTAGACAACAATCTAACTAGGCTAAACAATTCCATAGTTACACTTTACATTATTATTATTTTTCAATTTTGTCCAAGCTTTCGGGATTAATTGTATTCCATCATCAGGGAACTATAATTGGAAATCTACAACATACAGTGCTTTCGGTATTTCCAGCACTTCAATAAGCAGTAGCCACGTTTCCAGCGCAGAAAGTAACTCATTAAAAAAAACGTAGTTGATAATAATTGTAATTTTCATTGTACCAATTTGTATTTAGATTAATAAATTGTTTATATTTACTCAATTTATTCAAAAAATAATATCAAATACAATACGTACTTCAAAATAAATACGGTTATACATCTTCCTGCATAATAACAAATGGTGTAAGTTTGACATAATTATCCTCCCGCTTCGCGGTCGGATTATTTAAACTGTCAAACTGACAACCTTTGTAATTATGCAACAAGTTATCGATGTATAACCTGATTATTTTGAAGTACTTATAGTATTACTACTGAGAATATTGCAAAATGAAGGAAACCCATACTTACAAACATAATACTGAAGTGAAATAAAAACCAGATTTAGATTTGGGCTAACCCTTTGAAAAACAGCATTTTGGTTGTTAAGAGAATAACTTTAATAATATACAGTGCTAGTCAAAAGTCCCCTCCCCCCCTCGTATCTTTTGAACGGGTATACTTATAATAATGAAATTTGGAGGGTGGAAATAAACAAATGTAGGCTTCTCAACTGGTCATAACAGGTGACGCAATAGTCATAAATGACGTCACAAGGCCACTGTGACCAATAATTTTAAATGGGACCCTATGGCAAGTGACAGCTCGTTTGAAAGGTATTGAAAATACCTATTCAGTCATACCAATTTTGTTTGGGTTTCGGCTGATTTTGATTGATAAATTGAAGAAATACGAAAATTATAGTTTCGCATTTAATTAATAAAGATTTAAGAACCAGTTCTTATAATAAGTGTTCAAAATGTGCTCCATCTACTTCCTGGCAGTAATGCATCCTATTGCTAAACTCTTGTCGTACTCGTCCCAGTGTGTCAGCGGAAATTGCCCTACATTCTTCAACAATTCGTTGTTTCAGAATGGCAATACTGTCAGGTGCTGTAGCGTAAACCTCAGATTTCAAGTACCCCCATAGAAAAAAATCTAATGGTGTAAGGTCCGGTGACCGAGCTGGCCATTCGATCGAACCTCGTCGTCCAATCCATCTACCACGATATTCTTCATCTAGGTAACGTCTTACTGCACCGTAATAGTGTGCAGGAGCACCATCTTGTTGAAACGTTATTTCCAAGTTGTCGAATTCATCTGGATTATCTTCTAGAATTTCAAGAATTAACGACTCAATATCATTTTGTAACATCTCCAGATACAATTCACCGGTTAAGTTAGCATTGAGAAAAAGAGGCCCACCTATGTGGTTTCCCAAAATACCTGCCCAAACATTTACTTTTTCTGGAAATTGAGTATGTTTTTCAATAAAGATGTGAGGATTTGTGTCACTCCAATACCTCACATTTTGAGTGTTAACATTTCCATTGAGAAAGAAAGTACTTTCGTCACTAAAACAAATTGTCTGTATGTAGCCTGGTTGTTGGTTTTTTTTTGGGGAAATTCCTTTTTAATTTAAATTTTTTTTCCAACACCCTATGTACTGTCCTTTGACTGACTTCACAGATAGACGCAACTTGGGCTGTGAAAGAAGTAGGGTTTACTACCATTTCTCCAATTATGTCAATTTTTTTGTCATCACTAATTGTTGGTCGACCAGATCGTTTGGCATCTTGAACACTACCTGATGCTTCAAACTTCCGAAGAAGCTCCCTCAAATAAACCCTCGATATAGGGCGATCGGGGTACCTCTCATTAAACAGTCGTTCCGCTGCATGGAAATTGTTTCTACATTCACCAATTATTAAGATAGCTGCTACTTTGTCGGCTACAGTACGTACCATTTTGCCTATGTAAACACTTAAACGTCTCGTTAAACAATAGCTTAGGTAAATTTTCAAGGTATAAACACTTTTGACAAGTAGAGAATTCAAAAACGTCAACCTTTTTGACAATTAACCAGTGGCGTACTTTAATATCTTTATTAATTAAATGCGAAACTATAATTTTCGTATTTCTTCAATTTATCAATCAAAATCAGCCGAAACCCAAACAAAATTGGTATGACTGAATAGGTATTTTCAATACCTTTCAAACGAGCTGTCACTTGCCATAGGGTCCCATTTAAAATTATTGGTCACAGTGGCCTTGTGACGTCATTTATGACTATTGCGTCACCTGTTATGACCAGTTGAGAAGCCTACATCCGTTTATTTCCACCCTTCAAATTTCATTATTATAAGTAAACCCGTTCAAAAGATACGAGGTGGGGAGGGGACTTTTGACTAGCACTGTATATGGAACGGTAGTATCGCATGACAGTTTGGTATTCTGGTTGAACAACATCTTACGGCGCTATAGCGGACTATATATTTGTTGAAACATTGAATCCTTTATGTTTGAAAATGATTTTGGGTAGTCCTAGAGTTGATACGGTTACTGAGTGGAAGATGTCTATTATATAATGGCGTTCTGTTCAATACATCTGATGCACTAGAGGTGGCAGAGATGTGGAAAAATGGCAGGAGTATGTGGGGATATTTGAATTTAGAGAAGAATGTTGAAACATTTAAGGAATAAAAGGAAGAGCTTCCAATATGTTTGGGCAATCAAATTCTATTTGGTCGTTGACACAGTTTGTACCGAGTGAATTTTTGGATTTGTGAATTTCAAGGATTTCCAAAATGTTCAATTTGGGGCCTTTGGGACAGAAATGTATTGAATCCACATTGCTGTTTGGGTGTTACAAATTCCGGTTTATCCAACGTAAAAAACAGGACATTCTGGACATTTAAGTTTATAGACACCTGATCTTTCAAGTCTGTCTCGTTTGTCTTTGGAGTAACATAAATGTGTATTTAGGTTGTTCAGAGTTTTATAACAAAAATATGTTGATTGTCACTAACATGTATTGGCCTATGGATGTGTAAGATGGACCTAAATAGGGGAGAAAAAGGTTTAATTTTTTGGTAGTTTGGGTTGATAGAAATTATCTGTTAAGGTTTTGGTTCAGGTTTTGATTAACGATTTTGGCAATTATATGTTGAGGATAACCGTTATTGAAAGCTATGTCTCTGATGATGTTCATCTTTTTGTCGAATTTTTTTGTCGGAAGGGGTGAGTTGAACAATCTGTGAATAAGGTTGTGAAAAAAAGCAAGCTTCAGGCTGTGTGGGTGGTTAGATGAATAGGGGATGACTGTATCTGTAGCTGTCGGTTTTCTGTAAATATCAAATGCAAATTGGTTAACATTTTTTGTGATTAGTAAATCTAAGAGAGGAATATGTTTTTATTATGAATCCTCATTAGATGTTTCATTTTCATCGTCGCTGTCTTCATCTGATGATATGTTGTAATGAAAATAATCTAAATCACTATGTTCGTCATCTACCTCTTCAACCCAATCCTCAGTGTTCTCTTCGGAGCTTACAGTTTCTGCAAAACCAGATGTTCGCAATAATGTAGCTTATGTTGTTGAAATTTAAGTCATGGAGTGACAGCAAACAAACACATAAAAAAATAATTTATGATCAGTGAAACTCGTCGGAATTCGATGAATGATTGATGATTGTTCCAAAACATGTTTGCATCTCATTAAATACCGACAAGAATTCGATTTTCATTGATAGAGTAGTGGCAGAGGTACTACAAACGGTGTTTCCAATATATTATCGGGAAATAATAAAGTTTCCATATACAATGAGTATTTTATCGATCAAAGATATTTACGAATAGGGTGAAGTTTGGAAAAATTTTGAAAATTTTGCGGTCCACAAAGTTTCAAAACTTTATCTACTAATTCGACCAAAAAGGGATAAAACTGTGCATCAGGTTCTGGATGAGTTGTTCGCAAATAAAGTAAGTTATTATGATTATAATGAATGTGTATCAATATGGGTTTTGCATGGAAAAGTGGAAGTTTGCGAGTAAATAATCCATTTCTTTATGACGTGATTGTTGCTTTTTCAGTTTGGAGCTACAGAAAAAAGTATTGTTGAGTTTATTGTGAACAACAAACCATCACAATCTCTAAAGATGAACCACTGGATCGATTTGGATGGTATTTCTCTTTTTTAGTCGACGCGTATATTTTCTTTTATTTTTTCATGTATGACCACGCATAACTTTTCCCAGAGTTATCCGATTTTGATAAATCTTCTTTTGAAAGATAGGGTATACCTCGAGTTTGGTCCCATTTGGATTTGAATATCCACTCCTAGGGGTAGGAAAAGGGGGATAATTGTTAGTTCACCCACTGAGTTTTTATTTGTTAACCGATTTTACCACGCTTAACTTTGTACTGGATTATCCGATTCAGATGATTTTTTTTATTGTATAGAGTATGCTTCGAAGTTGGTCCCATTTGAATTCGAGAAAAAAATTACATCCCTATAGGTAGAAAAGGATGATTTATCGATTTACACGTGTGAACCGATTCTTTTGAAACTTGGCACACATAGGTAGTTCTGATGACACTACAACCTGATGGAGACCTGGAGTTAATCTGATCATGGAGACCGAAGACAGCCAATGGATCTCATTAAGAGTGTTTGGGGTAATCTGTACATATTTAATTACATGTCCAGACGGACAGGCCTCCATCAGCTAGAACTGAAACGTTTCTGAATAACTTGAATGATTACTTGGAACAACAATCAAAAGAATCATCCGACTTTGACATCTTCATTGGAGACGTCAATATAAACACAAAAATATCAGACACTTTAAGCGAAAATTACTTGAACATAATGAGTGAGAATAATTTTATATCAGCAATTAATGAATACACAAGAGTCCAAGGGGAAAGCAAGAGCTGTATTGACCATTGTTTTATCAAAACAAAAATATCAGATGATAACTTCAAGCCATTCGTACTAAGAACACCGATAACAGATCATTACCCCATTATACTAAATTTAAGCTTCAAAGAAATGATTAATAAACAAAATAAATCCCGATATAAAGAAATAACTGATATAAATAAACTAAAAAAAATTATGAAAAGCATAAATTGGAGAGATTTTCATACAATAAAAAATGTCACCGAACTAACAAATATTTTCTATGAAAGAATAATGAAAGCATTAGAAGAGAGTACAACCAAGATAAAGATAAATCATAAAAAACGAAGAGGACCCCGTGGATAACAGAAGCAATACTAAATTCTATTAAAAAATAGAGATAAAATGTACAAAGCCTCGAAGAGAAATCCTGATGATTGTAACTTAAAACGTAAATTCTTATCTTACAGAATAAGCTGAATTTGTTACTTAAATCTGCCAAAAGTAATTATTATAAAAATAAAATATTGGAAAACTCAAATAATAATAAAATGTCTGGGGCATTGTAAAGGAAATAACAAATTCTAAAAAATGTACAGAAATCATAAAGAAATTGAAATCAATGATGGCACAACTACGGATGAAAATTCAGAAATGGCCAATGCGTTTGTAAAATATTTCACCAATGTAGGAGCTGATCTTGCTAGTAAAATAAAAATAAGAACTATCAACCAAAAGGTATAAATGAACAATCTTTATTCCTAACACCTACGGATGGAAAAAAATCAGTGAACTCATTACCGAATTGAAATGCAACAAATCTCCTGGCTTTGACAAAATAACAGCAGAAATCCTAAAAGAAATAAAAAATCATGTCTGTAAACCTATTTCGCACATAATCAATAACATCTTCTCCTCTGGTGTTTGCCCGCCTCAGTTTAAAAAAGCAATAATCAAACCAATTCACAAAGCGGGTCCAAAGAAGTTGACTAAAAATTTTAGACCTATATCAGTTATATCCAATATTGCAAAACTATTTGAAAGAGCGTTGAAAAACAGGATCACATCCTTCACTAACAAATTCAAACTGATTAATAACCGTCAATATGGATTTCAGCAAAACAAATCGACCCAAGATGCTATAGCGTATTTGACATCAAAGATATCGAAAAGTTTGGACACTGGAAAAAAATCTGCTTGTGTATTTTTAGATCTTGCTAAAGCATTCGACACGGTCTGCCACTCACAACTACTAGATATTTTAGAGGACCTAGGATTTCGAGGGGTAGCTAGACAATTAATAGAAAGCTACTTAAGCGACAGGAAACAACAGGTATCACTCAATGGTAGTTTGAGTATAGAGTGCACTGTGGAGTATGGCGTACCACAAGGAACTGTGCTGGGTCCAGTGCTCTTTATACTCTACATAAATGATCTCTTTAACATTGAATCATCTGGAGAAGTCATCAGCTTCGCAGATGATACCGCCATAATTTTCGAAGCTGAAAATGGGGATAATTTAAAAACCATCATAGAGAATGATTTGAAACTTATCAAAAATTGGTTCGACTATAAGGTACTGACAATCAATTTCGAAAAAATTTTAAAACACAAATCCTCCATTTAGAGACCTGAAAATAAATAATAATTTGAGAATAAAGCAGACCGGACGATTAAATACCTAGGAATAACAATCGATAAACATTTAAGATGGAACATACATATTCTGAAACTTTGCAATACCCTGAGAAGTATCTTATATCGATTCAAATATATCGCCAAATTTTTTGAAGAACAACATCTCAGAATGATTTATCACGCATTGGTTGAATCCAGATTGACATATGGGATAATAGGATGGGGTAGTGCACTAAAAGAACATATTAAAAATATTGAAGTTCTTCAAAAAACATTTTTAAAAATTTTACTGAACAAACCTTCCCGATACTCATCTGATTTGATATACTCCGAATCTAAAATCCTTGACATTCGTCAACACTATTTCCTTGTATCATCCTGTTTTGAATTTAAAACTAAAACTAATCTTCGGAGAATAGAACATTTTTACGAAACAAGATACAAATCCAAATACTTCCAAAACACCTCTTGCTTCAAAGTCTATAGGACAAAGATGCTTTTCGTATTTAGTACCAAGGTTTTTCAATTTTATTCCAGTTGAAATAAAAGAAATATCTTCGTATAGAGGATTCAAGAAAAAACTAAAAAACTATTTACTTAATTCACCCAGAATTACTGTTCATGAGCTCGTGGAGGCTGGTATAACGGCGTAATGAGATCTCATTCCATCTCAACTAATTAGTTTAATGTCTTCCTTCAATTGCCTTTTTATATATCATTTTCTATGTATCAGATTGCATATTTTAATTCTGTAATTTTCATTTTTTATATTCATTGACCACTAGGATGGTCTTTTTTTTTTCTATGTATCAGATTGCATATTTTAATTCTGTAATTTTCATTTTTTATATTCATTTACCATAGGATGGTCGTATACTAGGCAATGTTTTTTTTTTTATACTTTCCTGTACTTTTATGCAAAAGGCTGTGTATTTAAATTGTATGTATTTTATAATTTACAGTTTCGCATTGATAACTGCTCTTTTGCTTTAAACCGTACATGTGTTATTTATCAAATCCAATGATGTGAGAAAATCTCAAATTGAATTCAAACATACTTTCTCATCGTTTTACTCAATATTCATCGATACTAATTTTAAACATAGGCTACACTCACACCACAGACAGTCACTGACTTTGTGGTTTTCTGTTTATTTGTGAAAAAATTGTATTCGTCGTCATCTAAATGAAATTGTATTTGCACACTCTTCCTTTATAACAAATAAACTTATTATTATAATAACTCACTAATTGACTGATATACGATCAACGCCCAGACCAAACCGCTGGACCTAATAGCTAAAATTTTCACATAATATTTTTTTGATATTCCATCCCTGAAGGGGTGAAAAGGTGGATGATAAGGGGAGTGAAAGTGTTTGTTTTCAATTAAATTAGAGTCATAAAAATAAATATTTTGGCTCTACTTCACAAATGAAAATAAATGTGTTTTAGGGTTTTTGAAAATTCAACTCTGAATGGGTAAATGGGAAATGAAAATCTAGTTATCTTAAAATTTAGGATCATGAAAATTGGTAATTGGAGGGTCTTCATTCCAAATAGAAATATGTGTTTTGACGTTTTTGAAAATTCAACCCCTAAAGCGGTGAAATGGGGGTTAAATAGGGATTGAAAGTTTGTATAGGAATTCCGTTAGTTTTCTAATTAGGCTCATGAAAATTGGTTTCTGAAGTCTTTGTTACAACTAGAAGAAATAGGTATTTCAGTGTTTTCAGAAATTAATTTTTTTATACTTCACGTAGAATGAAAGAAATAATATCAATTTAGTTCACAATCAAACTAAATGTTCAAAATGACCACCATTCACTTCTTGAAAATGAGCAAGTCGATCTTGGAATTCTCGTACAACTTTTGTAGGACCTCAGGGATTATGTTGTTGATTTCTTCCGTTAACCTAACTTCTAAATCTGCAATATTGTCTGGTCTATTGAAATATACTTTTGATTTCAAATAACCCCATAAGAAATAATCAGGTATTTTCTTATCTGTTTTGCTAAGCGTCAGGAAAAGTCGTTCAAGACACCAACAAATCATTTACAAAACCCACATAAATAATGAAATGTCAATCTAGTAGACTACTGTCATAAGTAGGTCGTATGGGGTCGGCTTTAGAATAGCCCCATGGTAAATCCTGCCTGTCGTAAGAGGCGACTAAAAGGATAACCGTAGGTGGAAGATGGTCTCATCGCCCGGTGAAATACCACCATATCGACTTTGTGTGCTGTGAAATGGACCATTCCATGTTTCAGTGTTCGGTCGATACTTTCCGGTCTCCCTCTTTCCTTTTCCCCAATTCCTTCTTTATTTTGAGGTAATAGTAATAATGATGAACAATAGTAATAATGATGAAGTCTCCTAGAGTAAAACACTCCGGAAGTAAAATACCTCTCCATTCGGATTTCCGGGCGAGAGGTACTCGAGGACTCAACATTAAAATTAATTTTGCAACATCCGCGGACTCAACAAGAACATCAATGACGTCCACCATCACCTACAGACGGAAAAACCGGATATTCTGGCTCTAACAGAAACACAAGTAAACTCGTCCACCAACAAGGTCCATATGCTTTGTCCTGGTTACGAACTCCATTCTCGATTCAGGTTCAAAGGTGGAGTTTGCCTTTACGCCAAGGCTAACCTTTCATGCCAGCGTGAAGAGAGTTTGGAACCGAAAGACTTTGATGTGATGTGGTTCAAGCTATCTGATACCAAACTGACTAAGTTCCTCTGCTGCCTTTATCTATCACCTAATGAACCTTCATATAACGACCTCTTTGAGTTTTTATCACTCAAACTGGACTACATTCAGGAGAACCATCCAACAGCTGAAACCATAATCATGGGAGATTTTAATGTACATAACGCTGCCTGGCTCAAATTCTCTAACAAAACAGATGATGCAGGTCGTCAAGCCGAGGCCTTCGCCATCACTCATGGTCTAGAACAACTGGTCGAGCTACCAGCCCGCATCCCTGATGTCAACAACCAGTCTGCCAATACACTAGATCTTTTCCTCACCACCAATCCTGACCCGTATAGAATGAAGTTTGTGCCCCACTTGGAAACTCTGACCACACCCTCATCTCCACAACATGCTCTTTCCATTTACCATCGAGCTGCACAATACCACCCCGTCTCATGTGGCATTACAATTCGGCCGACTGGGAAGGTCTTCGTATGTTTTTCTCAGCGTTTCCATGGAAGAGAGTTTGTTTCTCTTCAGTAGATCCAACACGATGTGCTGAGACAATTTCTGAAATCATCATGTTGGGGATGCAAACTTACATACCGAATACCGAAAAAAGAACATCATCCGATAAGACCTGGTTTAACAGAAACTGCTCTAGAGCTGTGGCTTCCAAACAGGCAGCATACCATCGATGGCTAAAAAATCCGGGCCCTGAGACCAGAGCAGCATATGTCGAGGCTAGAGGCATATGTAAAGAGACAATAGAATGCTCAAAGATGCCCACAAAGCCAAAATAAGATCAAAACTTGCTGAATGTCCTAACGGATCCGTTCATTTTGGTCTTTCAAAGCTGTGGGAAGAAATTTCACTTCCAGCTCATCTCCTCCCTAACCAAAGAAGATGGAACACTAGCAACGACTGCCCAGGAAAAGCCAATATCTTTGCGCACCTATTTGCTGGAAATTCCACTCTGGATTCATCGGAAAACAACCCCGAACATTACACCTATTGACAGTCACATGCCCGAGATCACCTTTCGCCAACGTACTATCAGAAGATTTTGCTGGGTCTCAACACCAACAAAGCCTGTGGATCTGACGGAATCCGCCGATTGTTCTCAAGAAATGTGCCCCGAACTAACACCTGTTCTTTGCAAGTTGTTCAACCACTCTTACAATTTGGGGTATTTCCGTCCAATTGGAAAATTGCAAGAGTACAGCCAGTCCTAAAAAGGCAAAAGGCCCTACCTAGCAACTACAGACCTATCGCACTGCTATCTATTATTTCAAAGGTCATGGAAAAAGCCATCAACATCGAGCTCATGAAATATCTGGAAGACTCAGGAATTGTCAACGATAGGCAATATGGCTTCCGCCATCAGAGATCAACTGGTGACCTGCTCGCTTACGTCTCACATATATGGCAGCTATCTATTGAAAAGCATGGAGAAACTTTAGCTGTGGCATTAGATATCTCCAAGGCGTTCGATCGAGTTTGGCACCAGGGACTCCTCGCCAAGCTTCCGTCTTATGGCTTGCCCCCTCAGCTGTGTTCTCTGCTTGCTAGTTTTCTCTCAAACAGGTCTCTCCATGTAGTGGTCGATGGAGCTTCATCTGACACTCTACTCATAAATGCTGGTGTTCCGCAAGGATCCATTCTCGCACCAACACTATTTCTACTTTACATCAACGACCTGTTGAAAGCAACTTCATGTCCAGTACACAGCTTTGCCGATGATAGTACCCTCCATACCGCTTTCTCTTCCAGGGCCCCTATATCAGCCCGTGAAACCAGAAATGAACGAGGAAGAAATGTTAATAATATAAATATGGACTTGGCAACAATTCTCGAATGGGGATCTAATAACTTGGTAGAATTCAATGCAAACAAAACACAAGCATGTCTTTTCTCTAGAAAAGCCGATCTCACTGTGCCTAACATAACTTTGTCAGGAGTAACCATACCACTGAAGCCATCCATATCGATGCTTGGTATTACTATCAGCAATAACCTTTCCTGGGAAAATCACGTGAGGTCCATTGCCAAAAGTGCATCCCAAAAACTTGGTTTTCTGTTTCGTGCCAAGAGCTATTTCACCCCCAGTCAACTGCTTATGATCTATAAGGCACAGATCCGACCTGTCCTGGAATACTGTTCCCATATTTGGAGTGCGGCATCTAAACATATCCTGAGGCTATTGGATTCTGTCCAAAAAAGGGCAATTCGTCTCGTCGGTGATGCCTCGCTTACAAACTCGCTCACTTGTCTGGAACACCGTAGAAAAGTTGGCGATTTGTCTCTATTTTATAGATATTTTCATGGGCGATGCTCTTCTGAAATATCAACAATCGTTCCTGCTTTGGCAGTCTCTTCGAGATTAACCCGTCAAGTTCAGTCATCACACCCCTTCGTGGTCACTTTGGAAACCTGCAGAACATCACTTTCCAAAGACTCGTTCATCCAACGAACAGCGAGGCTTTGGAACTCATTGCCTAGGGAGGTGTTTCCCGAGGCATACAACCTTCAGAAATTTAAGAAGAACACCAACTCCTACCTTCTTTCCCTAGGTTCCCACGATGTTCTCTGAACATTACAGGATATCCCTTTTCGTGGGAACCAGAACATAAAAAAAAAAAAAAAAAGTAGTCATAGTCATAAGTAGTCATAGTAGTCATAAGTAGACTACTGACACACGTCAGCGCATTGAAAGATATTTGTGTATTATTTGATTAACTATGGCTCATTTATTCGAAACTCAAAGAATAGACATTTTAATAATGATTGGGTGCAGTAATAAAATAAGAACTCAAATGGAAGTTTGTGAAATGTTCAATAATAAATACCCCGGTCAACACGTCTCAAAGAGAACAGTTGGCAAAATAGAAACAAAATTTCGTGAAACTGGTCATACAAAAACTATTCAAAAACCAGATCAAAATGTTAAATTGGATGGGAAAAAAATGTAAGATTTACTGTTAGCGATTGGGGAAAATCCGCATATGACAAGTAGACAACTTGCCGCCGACAATGATGTGAGTAAATCGAGAGCTTTACATGAAGGAAAATACCATCCTCATAAAGTTCAGCTGGTTCAGGAGTTAAATGAGGATGATCCTGATAGAAGGCAACGATTCTGTGAACTGATGATGGACATAAAGGAAGCAGATCTGCAGTTCATAAACAAAATTGTTTTTTCTGATGAAGCTACGTTTCATTTAAAAGGAACGGTTAATGGACAAAAAAATATTGGAGCAGAGAAAATCCTCATTGGATGTGTGAGGCTCGCAGACAATATCTTTAAAAAGTGAACGTTTGGGCTGTTATAATTAACAACAAAATTAATGGCCCTTATTTTTTTGAAGGCACAGTTAATAATGAGGTTTATCTAGATTTTTTAATGAACATTTCACAGCCTACATTAAAAATACTTTTTTCTGATCTTAATGATCCAAATGCAATAGATAGATCAATTCGGAATCGACAAGACGGAGCTCCACGTCATTACAAACGTGTTGTTAGATATTATTTGAACGAAGTTTTTCCCAATAGGTGGATTGGAAGGCGTGGAACGATTGAATGGCCGCCTAGATCCACCGATTTAACTCCTCTAGATTACTTCTTATGGAGTTATTTGAAATCAGTATATTTCTATAGACCGGACAATATTGCAGATTTGAAGATTAGGATAACGGAAGAAATTGACAACATAACTCCTGAGGTTCAACAAAATGTACGAGAATTCCAAGATCGACTTGCTTATTGTCAAGAAGTGAATGGTGGTGATTTTGAACATTCAATTTAATTGTAAAGTAAATTGAAAAATACTTTCTAAACATTATGTGACATTATTTCCTTCATTATACGTAAAGTATCAAAATTTCACATTTTCAAAATCTCTCTCAGTTATGATCGCACCAAATTTAAAAAACTTAGTATTGCTGAATAGAGAATGAAAATCCCTTTCAAACAAGGTGCCACACGACCCACTTCTCATCTCAAATTTTTGAGGGGGTGCTCATAATTCAGAGGGAGTGTAAGAAGGGCGTGATATTTTCATTCTGTAGATTGTCAAATTGATAATAGAAATCGACTTGTATCAGGTTTTTTCAAGCAAATACATAATAACGCTAAAAATGAATTTATTTCATACTTATGGACCGCACTGTATAACATTTAATCGTTAAAAGTAAGGTGGAGAGTATTTCAAAAGTCATCCAAATTAAGTAGGTAGCATTAATGGATATTGGCCAGAAAAAATCAAAATATAAAAACTTTTTAACAAAAAATGAAACCGACGAAAAAATAAACTGAAAAGCAAACAATGAAATACCCTCATACCCTAGTTGAGGTTTGGAAATATACTCGTACTAACTACTGAGTAATTTTCAGGTATTCATTGCAAAATAAATATATATTGAGAAATATGAGCACCTGTTTCCTTTATACTCAGTATACTATAACTTAAAATGTTTCATATGACGTATGTGCTATGGTTGAACTCAGAAAAATATGAACTTTTAATTTTTGTAATGAAAATATACCCTTTCCGATAAAAAAAATATCGATGACGTCATATCTTGTAAGGTAGCTTTACCTCCTAAAATAATTAACTCGTAAGATAATCGCACTGTATATCATCAAACCCATGTGAGCACTCCCATGAGCTTTCGTAAAAAACACGTGCAGCACTCTCCTAGCCAATTCTGGCCTGATGATTGAAACCACCAAGTACATGAAAAAAAATTTCATTGATTTCAATTAAACTTTCTGTTTTTATTGATTTCAACAGTAATTAACAATAGATAGACAATACATTGCAGCATCGTGTAGACATTGTCAAGCCAACAAAAAAGATAAAAAAGACTAACATGTAACTAAGCGACTACTAGTTTGGATGAGCCTCAATGAGTGTGTCTGACAATAAGACAAATATACAGTGCTAGTCAAAAGTCCCCTCCCCCCCTCGTATCTTTTGAACGGGTATACTTATAATAATGAAATTTGGAGGGTGGAAATAAACGGATGTAGTCTTCTCAACTGGTCATAACAGGTGACGCAATAGTCATAAATGACGTCACAAGGCCACTATGACCAATAATTTTAAATGGGACCCTATGGCAAGTGACAGCTCGTTTGAAAGGTATTGAAAATACCTATTCAGTCATACCAATTTTGTTTGGGTTTCGGCTGATTTTGATTGATAAATTGAAGAAATGCGAAAATTATAGTTTCGCATTTAATTAATAAAGATTTAAGAACCAGTTCTTATAATAAGTGTTCAAAATGTGCTCCATCTACTTCCTGGCAGTAATGCATCCTATTGCTAAACTCTTGTCGTACTCGTCCCAGTGTGTCAGCGGAAATTGCCCTACATTCTTCAACAATTCGTTGTTTCAGAATGGCAATACTGTCAGGTGCTGTAGCGTAAACCTCAGATTTCAAGTATCCCCATAGAAAAAAATCTAATGGTGTAAGGTCCGGTGACCGAGCTGGCCATTCGATCGAACCTCGTCGTCCAATCCATCTACCACGATATTCTTCATCTAGGTAACGTCTTACTGCACCGTAATAGTGTGCAGGAGCACCATCTTATTGAAACGTTATTTCCAAGTTGTCGAATTCATCTGGATTATCTTCTAGAATTTCAAGAATTAACGACTCAATATCATTTTGTAACATCTCCAGATACAATTCACCGGTTAAGTTAGCATTGAGAAAAAGAGGCCCAACTATGTGGTTTTCCAAAATACCTGCCCAAACATTTACTTTTTCTGGAAATTGAGTATGTTTTTCACGGAAGATGTGAGGATTTGTGTCACTCCAATACCTCACATTTTGAGTGTTAACATTTCCATTGAGAAAGAAAGTACTTTCGTCACTAAAACAAATTGTCTGTATGTAGCCTGGTTGTTGGTTCATTTTATTGGACATAGTTTCACAGAATTCTAGTCTTCGGTCGGGGTCATCATCTGAAAGTTGGTGCACCATTTTTAATTTGTATGGATGAAATTTGTTCTTAGCCAACACCCTATGTACTGTCCTTTGACTGACTTCACAGATAGACGCAACTTGGGCTGTGGAAGAAGTAGGGTTTACTACCATTTCTCCAATTATGTAAATTTTTTTGTCATCACTAATTGTTGGTCGACCAGATCGTTTGGCATCTTGAACACTACCTGATGCTTCAAACTTCCGAAGAAGCTCCCTCAAATAAACCCTCGATATAGGGCGATCGGGGTACCTCTCATTAAACAGTCGTTCCGCTGCATGGAAATTGTTTCTACATTCACCAATTATTAAGATAGCTGCTACTTTGTCGGCTACAGTACGTACCATTTTGCCTATGTAAACACTTAAACGTCTCGTTAAACAATAGCTTAGGTAAATTTTCAAGGTATAAGCACTTTTGACAAGTAGAGAATTCAAAAACGTCAACCTTTTTGACAATTAACCAGAGGCGTACTTTAAAATCTTTATTAATTAAATGCGAAACTATAATTTTCGTATTTCTTCAATTTATCAATCAAAATCAGCCGGAACCCAAACAAAATTGGTATGACTGAATAGGTATTGTCAATACCTTTCAAACGAGCTGTCATTTGCCATAGGGTCCCATTTAAAATTATTGGTCACAGTGGCCTTGTGACGTCATTTATGACTATTGCGTCACCTGTTATGACCAGTTGAGAAGTCTACATTCGTTTATTTCCACCCTCCAAATTTCATTATTATAAGTATACCCGTTCAAAAGATACGAGGGGGGGAGGGGACTTTTGACTAGCACTGTATATCGATCGTAATACAGTTGCTATGATAGTGAGCAAAACTGCGTAGTTTTTAATGTCCTTGATCTTGATTTGGGTTTTGGGATAGCGGAAATAGGACACAGTAATGAGTTGTCTAGGATTAATAAAGCATTGAAAAAGACGTCAATAGACAACTCATTACTGTGTCGTTTTCCCCCTATCCCAAAACCCAAAGTGAGCAAAAAGTTTTTTTCCGAAATGTTTTTCTCGAAGAAATTTTCTGCCAATTTTGCCTTTTATTATTTTTTTTATCGCTGTAGCCCCTTTAGTAGTTCAATTGAACTAATAGACCAGGGTCGATAATTTTTGAAACCAAAAAAAAAAATAGTAGGATGGAACCCTTTGGAAAAGAAAGAGAATATAACAAAAATGAAAAGAAAAATAATTTACGGGCGATCTGAGGTCGGGAAGTGGAAGGGGGTGAGTTTTCAAGGGTAAAAAACGGTTTATCTCGATTTCCGGCAAAAATACGAGTCCTATGGAAAAAAATTGAATACCAAAGTTGTAGGTGATGAAAAGATCTACAACTTTTGTATCCACACTTTTTTTACATAACCTCAAAATTTATGTGAAAAATTCAAATAACCAAGTTTTTGGTTCTTTATTTTTATCTTTTCCTATCCAATTATTTCGCTCGGGAGTCCGAGGGTATCATAAGTCTAAAGGTACGGCTTGTGGAGTGATGCGCCTGGCGTGTGGAGATGGCTCCATGCGAAACTTGTCACGCCGGACCATTCTCACGACGCGTTATTTATCCTATACCCCGCCTAACATCAAGCGGATACATTTCCCTTTGCTCCCCCTTCTTTACAGAAGCAAGCTGGATGTCTTAGGAAGAATCAATAATATATTTTTAGTTTAATGTTGTGAATAGTAGGAATCAGTTTAATTGTATATATTTTGACAAAAACGAAATTGTTTTGAATTGAATTGAATTGTAATACACAGTTATGGGTCCTAAGGTCACAAAGAAACTTGGCCACATTATTAATTTGTGGTAACAAATAAACAATTTTCAATTGTTTTTACTTTCCATACCATCACGACTATTAGATATAAGATTGATTGAGAGACCATCTAAAAACTTTTTTTTGTGTTTATGCAATGCAATGATTTCTGTTTTATGAAAATTCTGTCTATTCCAATAGCTAAACCCCAGGCAGCAATGTTGTAGTAAATTATTGAATGGAACTTGGCGAAATAAACTGATATCAGTGATTTCCAATCTATTTTATTCTTGAGAAGATAATACGATTGATTCAGCTTCTGAGATGTGCACTCTATATGTTCTCGCCAAATGAAAGGTGATTTAATTATTGTTCCTTAGAATTTTGTTGAGTTCGTTAATGCTGAGGATTCATTTAGGAAAAAGAAATTGAAATCATGCATGCTACGAGATGGATTTGCATAGATAGATAGATGTTTATTAACTACGGTATATAAGGATACATTAGTAGCAAGTCAGTAGTACAGAGTGATAATAAAAACAGCAGATCTGCGCAAAGATCCTTTAGAACATTAGAAATAAAAAAGAAAAATATATATATATATAAACAGTTAATGTACAACATTGAGTAAAATAGATCTGATATATAAACACACAAACGTACATACATACAGACTTAATAATAGGTACATATTAGAAATGTTATAGAAATTCAAGCACTGAGGTTTAAGGCAACATATTCCTCTGTACTATAAAAATATTTTTTAATTAAATATTCCATGATTTGTTTTTTGAACATTGGCAAGGGTAAATTCCTGGTAGTGAACGGTAAGATATTGTAAAGGTTGACATCGAGTGAGTTCTTTGAGGATTTCTGTAAATTAAACCGGTAAGGTCTCAATAGGTTAGCCCCACGGGTGTTATACTCGTGAAAATGGGAGTTGGTCGGAAAACCGTCTTTATGTTTATGTATTTCCAAGAGAGTATGGTATATGAAAATAGATGGTAATGGCATGATGCCCAAATTTATGAAGAGGGGCCTACATGAATCTCGGTAACCTGCATTCGAAATTGTTCTAATTGCGCGTTTTTGGAGCGTGAAAACTTTTGTAGCATTGGAGGAGTTGCCCCAGAGCAGAGTTCCATAGCTAGCATGGGAATGAAAAAATGCATAGTACGCCGAGAGAAGCGTTTCCAAGCTTACAAAGTTTCTCAATTGCCTGAGTAAGAAAATATATTTTGAGAGTTTCTGACTCAGTGCTTCTACGTGAGGTGCCCAATTCAAACTGTCATCAAGTGTAATTCCCAATAAGTTGACGGTTTTCCCACTGAGTTGTTATGGATTAGTTGAAAATATGATTTGTTGGGTTTTCCTTTATTGAGTTTCAGTAGATTGGAGTTAAACCACAATTCAGCTTGTTTTTCGGCATGTGACATGGAGGCAAGCAGAGTCTGGCAGTTCTTGTCAGAGCATAAAATAGATGTGTCATCGGCATAGATGACACATTTGTAGGGTTGTAGTTCATAGAAGAGATCATTGATATAGACAATAAACAGAAGAGGCCCCAGAACGGATCCTTGGGGAACACCAAATTCAATTGGCTGTAGATCAGATGTTCTGTTATTGCCCAGATCAACAAGCTGTTTTCTGTTCGTCAGATAGGATGAAAAGAGTGAGAGTGCCAGACCTCTAACTCCATATTCTTCCAGTTTATGTGACATATTAATATGAGAGACACAGTCGAACGCTTTACTCAAGTCACACAGTGTTGCAGAGCTGTGATGACCCTTTTCAAATCCGTCGACTATGTCCCTCACAACTCGTGCTACCGCTTGAACAGTGGAGCATGATTTTCGGAAACCGTATTGGTCCGAGTTAAGAAGATTGTTCTCCTCAAAATAAAGTTCGAACCGTTTTTTGAGAATAATTTCGAAAATTTTACCAAAAATGGGAACGATAGAAATGGGTCGATAGTTTTCAGCTTGATTTTGGTCACCTTTTTTAAAAACAGGGATGACATTGCTGATTTGAATTCACCAGGAAAAGATCCTTCGCTGATACAAGTATTAAAGATAGACGACAGTGGATCAACCAAATATGTACAGGTTTCTTTTATGATTTTGCTGTTTAGATTGTATACATCAAGGCAATAGGAGTTTTTCAGCTCATGTATAGCATTAAAAACTTCGGATGGAGTGATGGGTTCAAGAAAAAAAGACCCGGGTGAGGTAGGTTTGAGTTTATTGTCCAGTGATTTTAGAGAAAGGGTATTAGCATTGAGTGGGAGTTGACTTATTATGGTTTCGGCAATGGTGGTAAAGTATGAGTTGAATTGCTGTGGAGAGATCGCGTCGGATTTTACATGAGATGCTGGTTTACTTTTTTCAAAATTGATCAGCCGCCAGCTATCTCTGATTTTATTATCAGATTGGTTGATAAAATTATCGCATGATTTTTTTTTAGATTCGATAATGGCCTTTTGATATTTATTGTTGATCATTTTGAAAGCTTGCTTATGAACGGGATCATTTGTTGCATCGCAAATTATCTTTACCGCACGTACCGTATCCCTTAATTTTCTCAGATCGTCATTGAACCACCTGAGAGGGTATTTGAGTGCAAATTCAGAGGATATTTTTTGAGAGGAAAATGTTCCTCTACTAGACGACAGTATAGGTTTAAGAGGAAATCCACCTTGTTTTTCGAGGAGTTTGACGAGTAGAATGTGTTCCAGTTAACTGTATGTAACGAGGCTCGGAAGGCGAGTATTCCCTGGCTGGTTATTTGCCTCCTGAAATACGGGGCACTTTTTTGTGTCTCGGAATTTTTAAGACTCAGTATCTGGGCGTAGTGGTCGGAAAGACAGGGATCGATTACGCCAGTCTGATAGCACGATTCATCTAAATTTGTTAAAATATTGTCAATGCAGCTGCTAGAGCCATTTACAATCCTAGTAAACTCAGCAATAGTTGAATGTAGGCCAAAGGAGTTTATTAGACAGATCAAATTACTGAGATCAGTGGATTTTCTCAGGAAATTGATATTGAAATCACCCAGTAGAATGATTTTTACAAATTTTTTCGAGATAGAGATCAGAAGTTCTTCTAATTTGTGAAAAAAAATGGTACAGTCATTTATACAGGCTGATCTATATATTGTGATAACGGCAATTTTAGAAGTGCTGAGTTCAATGCCACACACTTCGATGTCACGCTCAATACAATAATCCCCTAAGTGAAGAGGTTTGAATTCAATGTTATCACGTACAAATATAGCTACACCACCGTGTATATGGTTGGCTCTACTGAAATATGTTGCCAAATTATAGCCAGGAATATTAAAGAATTGTAGACAATCCTCATTTAACCAGTGCTCGGAAAAACAAAGAACACTAAATTTATTATTACAGTCTAGAAACAGACTGTTTTTCTCGCGTAAATTATGAGTGTAAGACTGAGTTGACGAGGTTATTCATTTCTTCTGACGTTTTACTCGAGATAATGATGGAAGTGTCATCTGCAAAAAGGTATATCGCCCCATTACTTATGGCATTTACATATAATAGAAATATCAGTGGCCCGAGAACACTGCCTTGTGGTATCCTAGTTGTTACAGGGAACTTATCCAATATTTTGTCGTTATGTTTCACCTGAAAATATCTATTTGTTAAGAAAGTACAATTAGGTGACTAATGTTTTCTTGAATACCTAAGTTAAATAGTTTGTCTGATACGCATCTAATATTCAAAGTATCGAAGGCTCTACTTAAATCGGAGAAAATTCCTACCCCAAGTTGAACGTTGCAGTTTCTGATTCCAAATTTGATACATAAGTGTTCATTTGGTAGAGGGTATCAAATGTTAATCTGTGTTTCTCTAAAAATTAACTCACAATCTCTCAGACTACCAATACATCGGCATTGAAATAATCTTTTTTTTGGTTAAATAAGGGAGCTCATATTTTTTATACAACCAGTGGCGCTCAACAAATTATATCTCTGGATAAAATACCTCAGTCATTCTCAAATATTTTCCCAACTCAACGATCTATAAATGGTCTACGATGAAAAGCTCAGTGCACATGTAATCTGTTATCCCCAGAGGAAAACGAAGGTTACTGCATTGGCTTGATTTATGTTGAGATGGAAATTTTGCTGCATACAATGAACATACGGTATGGTGTTGAATGAAAACAAATTTCATGAAAAACAATGAAAATATCATTTATTACATTTATTCGGCATATACATGTTGCACATCAAGACTAAATACATATATTTTGAATACACTGAGAATATATTTATTTTCTTAACTAACAGTCTTAATTTTGGGAATATTACATAGTAACATACATAAAACATCAAGACAGTAAGCTGTTATTTGAGAAAATGACGCATATAAAAAGTGTTTAGAAAATGTAGGAGTGAGGGCAAAAGTTACAAACAGTTATTTCTTGAATTGTAGATAACAGATCATAATAGAACATCATGAGATTAGTGATGGCGGAATGATATTTTCGGACGTTTCGAAGGTAAGCTTTATCAAAATTTCGAAATGCGGTTTTTGATTTACTTCTAAAATATCATTCATGTAATACATGATCGTAACGTAAAAATATCAAATTTTCATTGTTAAATACTCAGCAATTGTAATTATGAATACACCAATATAATACATGCAGATAAATGACATTCACGGAAGCAAGCTGAAAAATCTCACAAGTAGATTTGAAATAATATTGAAAAATTCAATCGGAAGGTTTTCCACTTTCTTCTTGGTGATGACCGAGAAAAGGAAGAGTATCTCATAGAAGTTTGGTAGTAGTGAGACTGGTTTATAATTTATCATTTCCAAGTAACTGCCATTTTTGAAAAGTGGTTTTTTGATTCCTACTCTCAGCGGTTTTGGATAATAACTTTTTTCGAAATAACAGTTTATCAAATGGCATCAATGTCTCAAAGTCTCTTTGAACCATATCAGATTTAAAATTATTTCCACCAGACCAGGTACTCTTATGTTTCCTCTTTTTTTTCATGATATGACATTGTTTTCTTTTTTCAGTTGCTGATTTGGGATCTTTTTTACGGTGGAGTAGTTGAATAACTCATTTACAATTTTCATCCATCTGCATCCATAACCACAATTGCGCTGTCTTTATCAGCAGATATAATATAGATTGAGTTATTATTTCAATTGTAGATATATTTTGCCTATTAAGATTAGAAATATTCCAGGATATTTTGTGTGGTTTATCCACTTTCATTATATTTCGAGTTCCGAGTTTATTTGACGATTTGACTGGAGGTATTCTATGCTGTTTCTTCAACTGCTGTAATTATATCGATAGTAGAACATTGTTAGTTACTACAGATAATTCCAATCCCTCCGACAATATATTTCTGTGTTGAATATTTGAAGAAATATTGATTACGGTTCTATCGATGGAATTTCAATTTGTTAGAAAATTGTATAGTTCTTGTTTATTTTTTGGTTGGGGTTCAGTTGAGATTGGGATCAATATGGATTGAAGAAAAACTGGTGGTTTTTTGCTGACGTTTCGAATTGATTTGATTCATCCTCAGGGCTCTGTAACAATGGTTCCTCAAATAGTGAAAAAGGTTTTATTTCTTAAATTATTATTTATTTATTATACTTGTCACGATGTATCATTGTACTTGAAATTTATGTTAAAATGTTAAGAAAAGTACTCACCAAGAAGTAGTTATTTCCGAATTGAAATCCTTGAAATTCAAAAACATATTCAGACGTGATAAATAACACAGAAAACGAAACTCCAACGGGCCCAATGTTGCTTGTATACTGACGGGACGAGAATGAAATACTGAGAAGAAACTAAGATTGAAAGAAACTATTAATGAAAATACACAGTGAATAAAGAAACAATGCCAATGTTTTCATCATCGATAAGGAGGCCAGTTGTCGGCGAAACAAAGATAATAGTAATGGTAATTTATCTGAGTATTTGATTAATTAAGTTGAAAAAAGATGTGTTTGAACCATCAATGTCTCTCCTGGTGTTTACACTGTGATGTTTGAAGATTTGAATCATTTCGCTCAGAAGTCTTTTCGAGAGATAAGCTTGTACATCTAAAACTACCTGGTTTGTGAAATCATAATTAAGATTATTTTCTCTGACATATTCAACGAGAGCTTAGGATTGATAGTGTTTAGCTTTTTGGTGCCCCACGCATGTTCAGACATACGTTTCATCAAATACATTCCTGTTCGTCCAATAACACATATTGCAGTCTTCACAATTGATTTTGTGAATTCCATTAGATTGTAACTCTGAAGGAGTTTTCCCATTTCTGCCATGAGAAAAAACGTTTTACAATGGTGTTGTCATTTGTGAAAGCCATTTTTGAATGTTCGTCTTCAAAACGGTTGCTATTCTTCCAAAACGATTTTTGATATATGGTATTGTGTTATACTTTTTTATTACAATATAATAAACTTTGGGATGCGATGGATGATTCATCTTCATGAACGATCCTATGACCCAAAGAAATTGGATAATTATTCTTCACTTAATATTGTTTTATTAGTTCCCTTTTGGAATTCTGGATCCGAAATAGGAAGTGCTCTCAATTTTAAATTCCTTATAATATTGATTTTGTGATAAATATTATGATGTGAGAAATAGTTTAAAAATCTCTCTGAGAATCTAGGTTTATGGTACCAACCTACCTTTAAAATATTTTGAGTAGTTTTTATGACTTTAGTGTAAAGGAATGCAATGCTATTATTATTTTCTGCCAGGTTTGCACAAATAGGCGACATACTGTTACCCATCTCCAAACCATATATTTGTTTGTAAAACACTCCATTAAAATTAGAGTAACTTGATTCAACACAGAAATCAAAGGTCTTGATGAACATGTCTAATGGTATTATAGTAAATTCTGAAATTCTTTCCCACCATTTTTTCATTATTGTTTCAGTGAGATCTATTGGTATATTAGTGAATAAATAAACAACATCCACAGAAATCAGTATGTGATTTTAAGGAATTTTTTTATCTCTGACGAAATTGCTCGTTGAACATGCCACAGAAAAGAATCATAATTGTGATTTCACAAACCCCGTAGTTCTAGATGTTCAACCATACCTTTCGAGAAGACTTCCAAGTGAAATGATTCAAATTTTCAAACATGACAGTGTAAACACCAGGAGAGACATTGATGGTTCAAACACATCCTTTTCCAACTTGAATAATCAAATTCCCAGATGAATTACCATTTCTATTATCTTTTTTTTCGCCGACACCTGGCCTCCTTATCAATAATAAAAACATTGGCATTGTTTCTTTATTCACTGAATATTTTTTATGAATTGTTTCTTTCAATCTTAGTTTCTTCTCAGATTTCATTCTCGTCCCGTCAGTCAGTATACATTGTGCCCGTTGGAGTTTCGTTTCCTGTGGTATTTCTCACGTCTGAATATGTTTTTTAATTTTAAGGATTTCAACTTGGAAATAACTTCTTTTTGGTGAGTACTTTTCTAAACATTTTCAAAAATGATACATCGTGACAAGTATAATAAATAAATAATAATTATAAAAATAAAACCTTTATCACTACTTGAGGAACCATTGTTGCAGAGTCATGAGGATGAATCAAATCAATTTGAAACGTCGGCAAGAAAGCAACAGTTTTTTTTCAATCCATATTGATCCCAATCCCAACTAAACCACAACCAAAACATTGATTCTGGATCACTAACCATTAGCTTTTGTTCTTGTTTATGTTTCTCTTCTATGAGTGCATTGAATGTATTGGAATCAGTTCAGTTCGTTTAAATCTCTAATATCCATATGAAATGTAGATGTGACTGAAAATATAATCAAGTCTCTTTTGGTATGAGCCCTAATCCCCGAATTTTTTACATAAGAGTTTTATAATCATCTTGTAACTATCTGTGGAATATGACACGTTCTCAACCACGAGAAAAATTGAACCAAAAAAAATGTTGTTCAAATAAAATTTCCAAAAACAAAAAATTCAATAAAATAAAAATTACCAGAAAGAAAAATTCAAAAATATTTGTAGAGCATAAGATTTCACATGAAAATGCTCTCCATATTTTTTTCCTATTTCCAAAATTAATGAAGTTAGAATGGTTTTGAAATCAGGGTGCGAAATTTTTGAAATATCATAGCAACTGGGAAAATATCATTTCTTTATGAACTCTTAAAAATCCGCCATTTTTTTTTCAGATGAATAACGTGCAGCTAACCAAGGTATTATGTCCTTACATTTTCTTGAGAGTGATTGAAACGGATTTAAAAAAACGATATCATGAAAACATTAGAGAACAGTGCTGCATTTAATTGAAATGGTTGAATCACAAGAGCATTCTACACTTCCATCTATGAATAATGATAAACGAAACCTTCAACCATCTAATGATGTCCCGCCACCCGAAAACAAGGATGCATCAAACACGCAGCATGCAACATGCGACATGAGGTAAATACCACGTACAAACTTGTGTCGCTTGTTTTAAAAACATAAGCTGCATGCGGTATTCTGTGCATGTCTTTTCGCAGTAATTGTTGCATGTTTGAGCAGCGAATATGTCTACTGAAGACCCAATAGACAATATTAATTTTGTTGGGGCGAGAGAAACTTCAATTGCGAGGCAAATTGCCTGCCGATAATGAGTATCTTGCTTTTCTCTCATAGGTCCTACTATATGCAGTAACAGATTAAAGCTTTCCGTGAGTCATTCTATAAATCTCTAAAAAGAAATCTGGATTGAATGTTGATTGCTCTTTTGTAACAGAAGCTGGGCTATGTATTATATAATTTACAAATAGAGAATGGATTCAGAAATGACGCTGCTTATTTTTCGTTTGCGTCCTCTTCACAAATACTACCAAGCTACTATAACATTCTCCCCGCTTGAAGACATTTTCTTTACTACAAATCAGTTGTGTGCGAGGTTATGCAACATATAACATTTACCTCATGTCGTATGTTACATGCTGCGTATTTGAGCATCCTTGATAGGCGACCCGCCTAGTAATATAAGCAAAATTCAGATATTTCTCGTGAAATAAGTAATTTCCCTCCCATAAGTAACTCTTTGCTATTACCATGCGTTACCGATGAATCTTGCTGTACATTTCGATGGTAATTTCCGTTCAGAAGGATCTCGATGATGGATTCACAGTTCGAGAAAAACATTGATTTTGACAATGAATAATTTTCTACTTCAATCAACAACGAGATTTGGTACGACAATTGATGCAGTTCTCTCAAAGCAAAATGAATGATGTTACCATTGATTGGGTCGATTCATCGAAAAACTAATTGTCGATCAGAATTTGAATTTTCATAATCATGAACAACACGTATTTTCAATAGCATTTTTCAAATCGGAATCAATCTATAAATGGGAATATCGACTTTCCACAGACTTTAAATTTAAATTAGTCAAATCGATGATTTATTCTCACATAGAATATTGTGCTTCAGTATATTACAATTTCCTACCGCCAGTATAACCAACTCAAACATTATTTCTATTGAAACTTCTTAAAACTGAAACATCCAACTATAACATCACTTCGGTATTCCATATCATATTACAAAAAACTATGAAGGGTGCATTTCTCACTTGGCGCCATTTTATTTGGACAAGATCAGTTTTGAGCTCATCGATAATTCAATTGAAAACTTATCTCAAAATATATTTGATATCAAGCATGATTGAATAGTTTGTTATATATTTTTCCTAACATTATTTATAAAACAAATCATTTGCAAATATATGTAACAATATTTTATATCAACAATTTCTTGTGAATTAATTTTTTTTATTTAGTTAAGTTTGCAGTAGTGTATTGTTTTGCAAAATAATTGTTATTATTATTACTGCATTGTCAGGGTCTACTATCACTATTATATTCGAGTGTAACCCGGAGGCTCTTACTCTTTCAATATAAAAACAAGTGGGCTACAGCCATTCACGAAATTTGAATTTTGATTGGACAAGGACTAGAGAAGAATCTCCAGTCATTGCCATGGTGGTGATTCTCAAAAATAGCCGAGAAATAATTTTTGATCTGAAAGTTTTGAAGAATATTAATTTCAAGAGAGGATGCAGCTTTCACTACCCTGTATGGATTAATAAATAGCCCATCACTCCAGAGAGCGCCTGGGACGTTTAAAACGCGAGGGGTCGTCAATATTGTAATCAGTGGCTTCCCTCACAAGAGGATTCTCGTGGGCTATTGCACAATCAAATACTCTCTGATTGCGTTCTCTAATGATACTTCTGATGGAAGGCAGATTTAAGTCCTCAAGTATCCGTTCGTTCCGCACGTACCACGGAGCGTTCGTTATTATACGCAGAACTTTCATTTGCGCCCGTTCCAGGACGCGAATGCTCGTTCTGCAGGTCTGGCCCCAGGCGGCTGAGGCATACAAAATGACAGGTCTGAAAACCATTTTCTAGATCATAACTTTATTTTTCAGGGAAAGTTTACTTCTCCTGTTTACTAACGGATAGAGTGATGATTACTGCATTGATACAAAAAAAGTTTCATTCTTTCATCCTGATTCTTACCTAACTTGGTCACTGTTGGGAATAGGGAAAACAGTAACGAGAACATTCTCATGTGAAATTGTATGTGTTTTTTAATTCTCGATGGGAACGTGGTAAACTTCACAGATACAAGTTACTAATAGAAACATATATCAGAATTCAGGGATCGAGATCAAAATTCGATTTGAAGGACTTTTACTTAGACTATTATCTCATTTTCTATATTCATTATAATTTGTTTCAAGTCTACTTTGTGCTATATAAGGAAACTTGCCTTTTTTGTCATGAATGCATATTCAAATTGATTTTTCATTAGTTTTTTACTGATTCATCATTCTTGAACAGATAACTACTATTTCTCAGTTACAGGGAGAAAAGACTCAAATAAAAAAAAACAATAGACAGAAAAAGTACGTTTTCCAGATTTTTGTCCAGCAACTAAAACTCATTCTCGACAATATTGAATTCCAAAAAACCATTTGGTATTCAAAATGAGCATGAAATTTGTGGAAACTGTATAGTTAGTATATTTGTTCAAATGCCATTTATTGAAATACATTTTTTATCCGTCTGGAAAACTATACTTTCTATCTTTTCAATATAACCATTCATTGTGAACATAGATATTATCAAATTTGTTTTCAATATTCAATAAAAATTGCTGTTTGTAGTAAAAAGATCCAACTGAAACTGAATATTCTTGGAATTTTATGATACAAAAGTTCGATTTCAATATTTTTCACCCCCAAGATGAAACTACTGAAATTCATGGTACATTCACCAGAACCGCAAAAGTATCAATTTATTTGCCCATGTATCGCATATTGGTGAAAACAGAGAGGGCGGGACGTTTTCTGTTGCAAAAATCCACTGCTACTTTTTTATTGCCGAATCGAGTTTCATGAAGAGCTACTAGCAGACGATGGACTTCATGCTTAGATGGCGTGCAAATGAACCGGCTGTCTGGGTCATATCTGGAATCAAAGTATTTTCAATAGAAAACGTTTGTGGCATTCAGACGAGAAAATGAAAACTGGAACTGAAAACTAAAAATATGGATCGGCCAGGACTCGAACCTGGGACCTTTCGATTTCTAGTCGACCGGTCTTCCAATTGAGCCCACCAGTCCTTGTTTGAAACCGGCGATTCACACTTTTAAATTCAGTTCCGTGTTACTAACGAAGATGATGATGAGGGTTAATGTGATGCATGAAAACGTATGCACACCTAATTAAATTATATTGGTCTATCCGCTGGTGTCAATCCATATCGGATTATCGACCAACTTCAAACCGGAAATTTCAGAGTGCATAACTCAAGCCAAGTAAATATAAATGAATTCAATGTATTTTCTATTGCGACATTTTGCAATGATTATAATATTGACAAAATCTTATAAACATAGCGAATCAATGTTTCCACTCGATAATTGAGAAAAATTTGTTTCTATACTCAATAATAGATAGATGTTCTTCAGGAATAAGAATCTATTGTCTCTACAATGCCCAATTTTTGGTGGGGCTAGGAAAAAAATCAGTGTGTTGTGTTGTATTTAAACATAGTGCAAAAAAAATCTGCATCATAGTTCTGTTGTTGAATTGATTGTGTCAAATTTGAGACATAGACATTTATTACCGTAAAAAACATAATGTGTGTAGGAAATTGTACAGTAGTAACAGATAATCTTAACAAAATAGATACCCCATACGACAACATAAAATGACATAATTATACATACAGTATACAGTATAAAAGGGCGAGTAACAAAAATACGTTGGCACAATTAACGAACTTAGTAACATGACGTTATAAAAAATAAATCATTGCCACAGAACACAAATATTAGTATACCAGAATGTACTCAAATTGTATCGTTGAGGAAGTCATTGATTGCATAAGCCTTTTTTAATACAAGTTTTTTTCACTGATCGTTTGAATTTGTGAAAATGCATATTTTTAAATTCAGTGGGTAATTTGTTGTGTAATTTAGCTCCGGAGTAGTAACACTGTTTTCGAAGAACGATGTGTTATGTTGAGGAAGTAAAATCATTTGGTTGCATTGGCGTGTAGAGGACGAACCGAAGATATAAAGAGATCTATTTTTGTGAGTGAGCTTCAAGAATATAGGTAGAGGAAAAAGTTAAAATACTCAGTTGGATGAAGTGATCTTTGCATGAATCTGAACGACGAAGGCCTAGGATAATTCTGACAGCTCTTTACTGAAGTACAAAAACAAATTGCCATTTTACTGATTCACCCCAAAATATAATTCCATAAGAAAGATGTGAAGTTGGCAAAGTGAATAATTAATGTATCCGCGTTGAGACCCTGTGCTTCCTGGGATCTCAGAGCAGAAAAACAACTACTGAGTTTTCTATTGAGTTGCTGAATATGTCGCTTCCAATTGAACTGGGAATCTAAGAGAAATCCGAATTATTTAATATGAGATTCGAATTTCACGTTATAAGAAATTGGGACACGCTCATTGAATGGTCTCTGAGAGGATGTGATAGAATGATTTTGGGAAAAGTTCCTACGAATGTTATTAATTCTACACCACTGGTTAATGAGAGATAGTGTTCAATTTATTGGTGCACTCTTGCTCATCTGAACCATCGACCAAAAATAAAGTGTCATCAGCGAACATTACTGATGAGACCTGAGACAGATTTTTTGGTAAATCGTTGATGTAAAGAAGGAATAATAAGTGCCCAAGGATCGAGCCCTGCGGAATACCCTCCAGGTAGAGTATACTTTGCTGTTGCGATCCTTCTTTGTCTGTTTGGAAGATAGCTAGAAAACCAGTTTAGAGGTGAACCTCTTATACCGTGGTGAGCAAGTTTAACCAACAATATTTCGAAGCTCGCACTTTCGAAAGCTTTTTTGAAGTCGCAGGTAAGGCAGACACAACAATTTTTGGAATTCAGCTTTCCATAGACTTTCCGAGTGATACATGGCTGAAGAAGTAGATTTGTCGTTCAAAATCCCATGTTGATCCGGAAAGATAATGTTGTGGGCATTTAAAAAAGATAAAAGTCTATTTCGCACTATTTTTCCCAGTATTTTTGATAAGGTTGTCAACAATGAGATCGGCCTGTAATTGATGAGATCTTTTTTGTCTCCCGTTTTGTGGAGAGGTATTCTATTATATGGGAATATTCCTTGAGTCAGGGACTCGTTGAAAAGAATAACTATATGAGGTAGAAGGACGTGGATAGACTTTTTGAGTAGCTTGGAGGATATGTTATCATAATCGCATGAGTTCTTGGACTTGGAGTGATGAAGTGATCCTTGCATGAATCTGAACGACGAAGGCCTAGGATAATTCTGACAGCTCTTTCCTGAAGTACAAAAACAAATTGCCATTTTACTGATTTACCCCAAAATATAATTCCATAAGAAAGATGTGAAGTTGGCAAAGTGAACAAATAGTGTATCCGCGTTGAGACCCTATGCTTTCAGGGATCTCAGAGCAAAAAAACAAGAACTACTCAGTTTTCTATTGAGTTGCTTCCAATTGAGCTGGGAATCCAAGAGAAATCCAAGACATTTAATATGAGATTCGGATTTCACGTCATAAGAAATTGGGACACGCTCAATGAATGGTCTCTGAGAGAATGTGATTGAATGATTTTGGGAAAAGCTCATGCGAATGGTATTAATCCTGCACCACTGATTAATGTGAGATAGTGTTGTGTTCAATTTATTGGTGCACTCTTGCTCATCTGAACCATCGACCAAAAATAGTGTGTCATCAGCGAACATTACTGATGAGACATGAGACACATTATTTGGTAAATCGTTGATGTAAAGAAGAAATAACAAGTGCCCAAGGATCGAGCCCTGCGGAATACCCTCCAGGTAGAGTATACTTTGCTGTTGTGATCCTTCTTTGTCTGTTTGGAAGTTAGCTAGAAAACCAGTCTAGAGGTGAACCTCTTATACAGTGGTGAGCAAGTTTAACCAACAATATTTCAAAGCTCGCACTTTCGAAAGCTTTTTCAAAGTCGCAGGTAAGGCTGACACAACAATTTTTGGAATCCAGCTTTTCCTAGACTTTCCGAATGATACATGGCTGAAGAAGTAGATTTGTCGTTCAAAGTCCCATGTTGTGCCGGAAAAATAATTCTGTGGGCATTTAGAAAAGATAAAAGTCTATTTCGCACTATTTTTCCCAGTATTTTTGATAAGGTTGTCAACAATGAGATTGGCCTGTAATTGATGAGTTTTTTATGTCTCCCGTTTTGTGGAGAGGTATTCCATTAGATTTTTCGAGACAAGATGGGAATATTCCTTGAGTCAGGTACGTGGATAAACTTTTTGAGTAGCTTGGACTTCATACTATTATTGATGGTGTCTAAAATTTCCTTCTCATCGGTAGGGTGGAGAAAGAAAGTTGCTGCATTGATTTCAAAATCAGAAGAAACAACATTGAGAAAAAATTGTTGGGTTCGTTATACCGGTATTCGATGTGACTACTCTAAAGCTTAGTATTTTGTTTTCCTAACTCAAAATTCACCAGTTGCCATATTATTCTACTTTTGTTATCACTAGATCTGATTTCACTGTCAAAGTAGGATTTTTTGACCGTAACCATGCGTTTTTTCACAATGAAGTAATAGGTTTTTTGTTTTTTTTCTAAAATGGCATTGTGATAATTTCTTGTAAGTGCTATGAGTTGTCTTTTGTGTATGCATTATTTTTTGAAGCCTTTAGTCATCCAAGATCGATTTGTGAAATTCGATTTGTAGCGTGTATATATTTCATCTATCAAATTCCACCAATCGTAAACCTGGGATCGAAACCTCAAACAATAGTGAAATACAATCGATACTATCAATAGACTATCGATGTTTAGCTTTCTCCACCAACTGGCAACAGTGTTCACGTGATATGAATGACGAATGACTAGTTTACAATGATGTCCGGAATTATTTTGAAAAAAATAAACAATACTGTGTCAACAATATGAACGAAGACAGATTAAATTATGGTTGACCTTACAACAGCACGGGAAATAATTGAAATTTTTCTAGCATTTGGTCTGGAAAGGAATATTCATGAATCGACAAGAAGCGAATCATGTATAGACAATATATTCACCAGTATCGTTGCTAACAAAGCTGAGGTTATAGAACTTACCTTATCAGACCATAAAGCACAACTCATTCCATTTGTTCATGAACACCGAAACATTGATATCCCTCATGAACTTATTCGCAATAAAAACTGTGTAAACAAAAAAAACTTTCAATACTTTTTTATCAAAAGAATCTTGGGAGATATTATTTAATGAAACAAAACCCAATACATGCGTTGATATATCCCTGAATACTCTGCAATATTATCATGATATTAGCTTTCCAATAATAAGAGTAAAAACTGGTAGAAATAATGCACATATTGAGAACATATATAATGATGATGATATGAAAAGGGCAAAGGCAAATATAATAATCCCGTGTTGTTTGATAGAACTTAACTTACCCAACACTGAACATCTGAAAGAATTATTTAAATTGAAAAAATATGAATACGAACAGCTCATACAAGAAAAGACAAAAATAATAACACTAGAACATATCCGAGAAGCCTCAAACAAACCCAAAGTCATTTGGAAACAAGTAAATAATGAAATAGGTAGATAAAAAAAAAGACATAACTGAAACTCTGTTGGCGGGAGAGTTTGCTGAATATTTTGTAAATGAGGCTGGAGAAATAACGAATAATATTCCAGATTCAGAAACCCACTATGCATCCTATTTGAAAGGAATTACAAATCACAACAATAATTCAGTATTTTTATATCCTACGACAGAAGACAGAAACAGAAGTATCATCAAACCGAACAGAAATTCCAATGCTACTGACATATATGAACATTCAGTATACTACTACAAGGATAATCTTGAATCGCTGGAAAAACCAATTGCTCATATTATCAATATTATTCTAACGACGGGTATATTTCCAGACAAATTAAAAGTTGCTAAAATTATACCTGTATACAAATCTGGAGATACTAACATCTTAGCAAATCATAGACCCATTGCTGTCCTTCCAATATTAGGTAAGTTGGCCAAAAAGGTGATTGCTTTGGGAATAATTTCGTTTGTTAAAGAAAATTACTTATTCACAAACAGGCAGTTTGGATTCTGGAAGGGGAAAAACCCAACAAAAGCAGTTATGGAACTGACTAGTTTCATAGGTCAGGGATTTGAAGAAAAAAAGTCTTCTCTGGCGGTTTTTATGGATTTGAGTAAAGCTTTTGACTGTGCCTCAAAAAATAATCTGTTAGGAAAACTTGAACACTAGTTGTAATGTGTGATTTAATTTATTATAAGTGTATATCTTATTTTCATCTATATCTATATCCGTATACATGTGTAGTAGTATATCGCAGCTTTTATATCTTTGTATTTTTTTTAGGCAGTTTATTTTATTTTATTCATACTTCTGACTTATCGAGACACCAAGGTGTACTTGTGACCAATAACGTTTATTTTTGTTATTATTATTATTATAGGTTACCTGTATATGTTCAAATTTGCTCTATTTATGTTTTTACAAACTCAAGTAGATGTAGAACATATATTCAAGGATGATATTATTTGAGTTCTACCAATTCCCATTAAGGATAGAAGGGGTCATTTCGTTTTTAAAAATTTTTTAGGATTGGAGCTTCGAATCTTTCAAACTCCATAATGGAGTAAGTCTAAAAGTTTGAAGAATTCGAACATCATTGAGAAAACTCATCAACTGATGAAGAAGATCATTAAATATCTGAATAACGGTTCACATATTTTTTGTCAACAAAATCGACGATCGATTGACCTAATATGAATGTTTTTAACATTTTCAATATTTTTCTGGAATAGTGAAATATATTGATATCTCATCAGTGTATTGTATAGTTTTGGAGCCATATAAATGGAAGTATCCTGTAATAATGATTTTTGTGAAAGTTGAACGTCACGGTTATTTTTTTCTGACTATAGTAAGAGTGAAACGGTAACAACCTATCTCACATTCATCAACATAAAATCCTGAAAAAGTACCTACTCGACATTCTGCCTTTTCCAAGGATATTTTCTGTAGTACCTCATCCTCTTGTTAGGAACTGTGTTCAATTCTTCGTTTGCATCAACCATTTCATGTTCATTGGATACTGTGTCACTTCGTTGTTCGGGGATTCTGTTGTTTTCCACATAGACGAGGGGTCCCACTCCATTCGGCCATGGTAAAATGAGTACTTTCCGTAAAATATCCATAGCCTGCTCCAATTCACGATCTTGAATTTCATTGCTCAATAGGAGATCATGATCAACTGGAAATAAAATGAATAATTAACTTGTTAGATAATTCCAAAATCTCAAGTTTTTTCAAGTGATGAATCCTTTATTAGTCTGACCAACAACTTCAAAACGGTGTTAGTTATTGATAAAGCTCCTGAAAATATGAGCGATAGCTCATTGGATTCGGAATGACGTGTAGAAAAATGTATTCTGATGATTTTACAGCACATAAAAAATTGCAATGGTTATTAACAAATCAAGAGATAAAAAAAAGGTATTCAGTTTTTTGCTAATAATTCAGAAACTAATGAAAATTAGGAAATTCAAAAAATAGAGGAGGATACTTCCTGGAACTGTATCTCTATTATTTATAATTTTAATTTAACGCCAAAAATTGGGATCCGCGCGGCGTTATGGCATGGGCGCGCCGCCGCTGAAAACAGTATACCACATGAAATATTTATTTTTAGTATTGAATATCAATTTAAACATTTGTACCTACAATTTCAGCAAAGGGATACTACTCGTCTTGCTGCTGGTTGTACTCTGAGACAAAATTATAATTTAATAGTTCCCTATTCGCAAATTAACTTCTGTAGCTAACGAACCTCATATCATGTCTATAAAATTATATAGGGTGTTAGTGAATAAGTGCTACAAACTTCAGGGGGTGATTCTGCATGAAAAAATAATGACAGTTTCCTATACAGTGACCGGCAGAAAATACGCATCATATGGGAAATTCTTTTATTAATAAATTTTGACGAATATCGATATGTGCAATCGCTTCTGCATCAAAAGCAACCTCAAAAGACGTTGTACAGTGCCGTTCGTCTTTTCGTGTTTGGAGGGAAATTCAAAAAAATTAAAAATTATGTTTCAAAACACACTTAGTTGGGAAAATATCGAAAAATGTTATTCGAAAAAGTTGTTCAGAACGTTATTTTATAGCTATGTACAAGTTTTGAAAAAAATCTGAGATAAAAAAATAAAAAAATAAAAATCAATTTTTTGCCATAATAAAAATTTCAATTTGGAAAAATACATTTTAGACAAAGAAACTCATTAGTAAGGCCAACAGTAATATTTCAAATGATATTTTGTAAATATTCGCAAGCTACTTCTATTTTATTCTGAAAAAAAATCTATGGATTTGCCATGTATTCAGCTGCTTCATAAGAGGTCACTGAAATATCTCCAGGACATTATAATCCCGATACTGTTCATTATTAATAAAGGTTCTTGTATCTAAATAATTTCAAATTGAATTTTTTATTCAAACAAAAAATAAATTGATTACAAACTTTCGAGTATGAATTGAATTTTTTATTCTTAAAAAATAATTTATTTATTTCAGCTTCTAATTTTATTAAAATTCTGTAGATACATGGTTCTTTGTCAATAATAAATAGTATCGGGATTATAATGTCCTGAAAATATTTCTGTGACCTCTTATGAAGCAGCTGAACACATGGCAAATCCACAGATTTGAAATTTTCTTCGAATAAAATAGAAGTAGCTGGTGAATCTCTACAAAATATTATTCAAAATATTACTCTTGGGCTTTACTAATGAGTTTCTTTGTCAGAAATGTATTTTTCCAAATTGAAAATTTTTATGGCAAAAATTGTTTTTATTTTTTCAACTCAGATTTTTTTCCAAACTTGTACATAGCTATAAAATGTCGTTCTAAATAACTTTTCCAAATAATATTTTTCAATATTTTCCCAAATATGTGTTTTGAGACATAATTTTTAAATTTTTTAAATTTTCCGCCAAACAAGAAAAGACGAACGGCACTGTACAACATCTTTTGGGGTTTCTTCTGATGAAGAAGCGATTGCATGTATCGTCATTTGTTAAAATATTATATTAAAAAAAATTCCCATATGATGCTTACTTTCTGCCGGTCACTGTATAACTTTTATCCGCAAATGCTTCGTTTTCCGAGATACGGGTTGTTGAAGTGTTTCTCAAAAACTGACTATGTATTTATTGTTCTGAAACCGGTCGAGATATAAAATAATTTGGTGAGTTTTAAGTGGTAGTTATTGTGCATTTTTTGATATGCAATTAGGAATTTTATGTTCATTATTGACGCGCATATGGGTAATGATCTCAATTTGAAAAAATAGTACGCCACTGAGATATTTCAATTGGTGACAAAAAATCTCTCTTGCCTTTTCTTCGTATGGGGCGCCGTTTTTATGCAGAAAAATAAAACATCTTAACGCGTATTTTTCATTTCTTCAATACATCATCAAGAACTATTTAATACAATAACGTTAAACCAGAACAATAACAGAAAATAACACTAATAAATAAATAGTCGCAAAGCTACAATAAATGGTCAAAATGACCTTCCTCAGACGTGATACAAGATTCAACTCTTCGCCTCATTGATTGTCGTATTCGCGCAAATATTCCTGGTGTATTTCTTATTGTCTCACAGACGGCTATGATTCGATTCATCAGCATTTTCGATGGGAGTGGAATAAACTAATGACTTAAGAAAACCCCAAATGCAAAAATCTAGAGGATTCAAATCTGGAGATCGAGCAGGCCAATGTTCCGTACCTCCCCTACCTCCAACGATTTGGATATACTGTATCTAAGTGATTAGTACAATAATGCTGAAATGGACTGGTACACCATCATGCATGAACCAGAAGTGTTTTTTCAGTTGTAGAGGAATTCCTTCGAGAAGAACAGGTAACTCTTCCTGTAGGAAATTAAGGTAAGAGTCGCCTGTTAGTCGTTGTGGGAGGAAATATGGACCGATTGAATGATCATCAAGGTCCCCAAGCCATACATTTACTGTTTCAGGTGACTCCGCAATGAACTCGAGAACTGCTTCCTCTACTTGCACAGTTCGCACTTCTCGAGGGCGCTCGCAGTCAGCTGTTTGGTTCTTAAATGTACCATTTTCGCGCAAACGTTGACGAAGACGAGCAAATATTGTGTGATGAGATACCCTACGTCCTGGACACAACTCAGCATGGAGCTCATCCAGTATTGAAACGACCACTTTGGCCTTCCTCCACCTAACAACCAATTGTTATCGAAGATACCCGAACCATTGTCTAACTATGGCTATTAATAGAAATTCCATAGGCGTACCAAATTATTTGGTATAGGCGATTCACGAGACGTAGATAACTTACACTCCTATAACTTTCCTGACACTCCTATTTATTCTTCCGCTACTGAATAGTACTTATCACTGGGCATTTTGGCAAGGTAACGAGTAAACTATTGCAAAGTTGAATGAATAACTGCACCACCTATTCATTAATTAGGCAAACCTAACCTTTCAAACCTTGCATGCCAAGACACTGGTGAAGATTCGCTGTAGCACAGCAAATCGTGTCCACTCGTGTTTTCCCCCTCTCTACCTACCAAACGGTCGTTTCAATACTGGATGAGCTCGTCAATCGTCGAGATTGCCGAACATTTCCATTACTTCGACCATAGACAAAATGCATGTCTGACAATTCCGCATTTGCATAATTTTCCATTCTTTTCGATAAAAGAGAAATTAATTTCTCATTATCATTAATGTTATACCAAACTAAAAGCTTCAAAATGTAGAAACGCTAATTTGACATTCCGTTGAAATATTCGTATTTAACAGAATGTTGACAATAGCCTACTAGCATCGCTACTAGATAATGTATTAAAGTAATGACAAATACTCGTTAAGATGTTTTATTTTTTTGCATAAAAATGGCGCCCCATACGAAAGAAAGGCAGGAGAGATTTTTTGTCACAAATTGAACAGGAAATTCAAAAATGATTTTTCATCAGAAATATCTCGGTGGCGTACCATTTTTTCCTTAAAAAAATTGATAGCATTACCCGTATGCGTGCCAATGATGAACACAAAATTTTTAATTGCATGTCAAAAAATGCCCAATAACTACCTCTTGAAACTCATCAGATCTCATCTGCATATTGCGACCGGTTTCAGAGCAACAAATGAATAGTCAGTTTTTAAGAAACACTTCAACACCCCGTATCTCGGAAAACGAAGCATTTGCGGATAAAAGTTATATGGCAAACTGTCATTATTTTTCAATGCAGAATCACCCCTTGGAGTTTGTTGCACTTATTCACTAACACCCTGTATAATAAACTTCCAATATTCATTAAGAAAATTTTTAATCTAATTAATTTCAAAAATGGTGTTGAAAATCTTCTCTACAAAAATGCCTTCTACTCAATAGATGAATATTTTCAAACTGATCTGGCTGTTTGACATCATGAATGTTTGCTTATGTAATATTTCATTGTTTATACTATTTTTTACTTGTTTTATGTGACTCTCTTCTACCACTCTTATTGAATTCTTACATGTACATCTAATTTTCATGACTTAACTTTAACTGCCATTTTATTTTCTTTTTCTTTTTTATATCTGACCATTTTCATGCTTGTGAAGTCTCAGGAAATAAAAATATTGTATTGTATTCTATTTCATTTGCTAGATTTTTTTCCATTTTACATCCCCATTACTGGCTTCAATAATTTTTATACTTGTTTCAGTTTGTGCTTTTCCACTGACATCGTTTATACATTCATAGGGGGCTCTTGAACTATTTTGATTTTTTTCTATTAATTTTCTACAGTAATATTTTCTACAGTATTATTTTTTTACATTTTTCTTTTCTCTGTTCAATAGGTTCCTACAGATTTTATATTGTTCTATCACTCGATATTATCCGAATAGTTTTTGGGTAATCAATATAGATTGTTTTTTACGTCAATACGATTGAGCAGCGATTTTGTCACGCTTTTCTTTCTGAAGGAGTTGTGTTTTTTTCAATGTCGTATTTAAGTTTATAAAATATGTTATCCGCACATACTGTTTACATCGTTCTGTTGATTCACACTTCATCTTGACCAGTTTATAGAAGTATTCCTTTTTAATCGTAATAATTCGCACATTGTCATTTTTGATCGACAATTATCGAACACAATTTCAAACAATTTCCAAACATTCAATCTGACAATCATAACTGTTATGCAATTTCCGTAGGCGGGTGGATAAATTTATCAAAGAATCCATCGATGATATTGATGTATTCGGAATTATCTTCGCCTCACATAGTCGGTTGAATTGAAAATATAATTTGCATATATCCCCATGCAACCCACATTACTCGATAGGCAGTTAATGGAATTGAAGTTTCATTGGGCATAAATTACTTCTCAACTCCCACTGATCGAGCTACTGGAATCAATACAGAAACAAGATTTTGATGTACGTTTCACGGGCACAAACAAACACGATGCGAACAGATATTTTGTTTAATATGATGAATATTTGGCGATTATGAAATCATAGATAATATTGGCAATATTTCGAGCAATACATCTCAACCTTTCAGTTTTACAAAACGATATATTTACGAATTTTGGGTTCACCTCTAATGAAACATTGAATCAATTATTGTCTATTAATTTACACTCTACTATTACATCACAATAATGCACAATGTTATTCGGATGAAACACTCCAAAATATAGCGTATACCGCACTGCACACTGCACTGAATAAAACTTCATCTCGCATGAACTGTCCTCCTGCGGTACGCTCGAGCTCTTATATGAACGTCCTTAGCATCTAGAAACTTCGGGCACCTGTTTTTCGGCACCTGGATGCATCTTGATGATTCTATGTTTGTTTCGGGAATCTCCGCCGTTACACTGCTCACCCTCTAGTTTTGATCATCCTGATTGGAATTCATTGGTTCATCATGATAGAGCGTCAGTCTCCCCAGGTTATTCACCCTTCTTCTCAGGGCACCAGTGGCCGGTCAATAAATTGAATCAATCAAAAGATGTTCATTGAATGAAATGTACTTAGTCAACCAATAATAATAATAATAATATTTATTTGCATCAGTAATACCTACAATAGTTAATAATCCTAATAATAATTTGACATAATATTGAGTAATAGTACTCTGACACAAACAAATGAAGAGAAAGAACACAAAGCTTTCGCTGTCCGTGTCATATCCCATTAATTCATTCATGCGACACTAAAACATAACAAAGTATTATAATTTTTAATAAGACACATACATATAATGAATGCACACATACATATACATAGATACATTCCACACATACATACATATATATTTACATAGATATACATGTAATACAATATTGAAGCAGGAAAAAAAAATTGCCTAAACGATGGACATATAATTATTTTGGCATATTGAACAGTAATAGAGGCGTGATAATAATATAGAGCATGAGGAGTATGCTGGATTGATGGTAATTTTTTTTTTTTTTTAGTTAAAGAAGTCTTCGATTACTTAGTAGGAATGACTTAACCTTATTTCTATAATATACTTCAGAATTGGAGATGTTGAAAAGGGACCTTTCTGAAATAATATTTATGAATATACAATGCGGTCCATACGTATGGATACAATGCGGTCCATACGTATGGAATAAATTCATTTTTAGCGTTATTATATATTTGTTCAAAAAACCCCGAAACAGATCAATTTTTATTGTCGATTTGACTTACAGTATGAAAATATTACCCCCCTCTTGCACCCCCATGTGAACTATGAGCACCCACTCAAAAATTTTAAATGAGAAGGTGGGTCGTGTGGCACCTTTTTCGAAAGGGATGTTCATTTTCTGTTCAGCAATACCAAGTTTTTAAAATTCGGTGCAATCATAACTGAGAAATTGTAAAATTTTGATACGTTACGTAGAATGAAGTAAATAATGTCACTAATGTTTAGGAGGTATTTTTCAATTAATTTTACAATTGAATTAAATGTTCAAAATGACCACCATTCTGAGCAATAAGCAAGTCGATCTTGGAATTCTCGTACAACATTTTGTAGGACCTCAGGGGTCATGTTGTTGATTTCTTCCGTTATCCTTACTTTTGAATCTGCAATATTGTCCATCATAATATACTTTTGATTTAAAATAAGCCCATAAGAAATAATCAGGTATTTTCTTATCTGTTCTGCTAAACGTCAGGAACAAGTCGTTCAAGACACCAAAAAAATATTCACAAAACCCACATAAATAACGTAATGTCAATTTAGTAGACTACTGTTATTTTGATATTTATAAGTTGCTGACACACGTCAGTGTATTGAAAAATATCTGTGTGTATTTTATTCAACTATTGCTCCTTTATCCGAAACTCAAGTAATAGACATTTCAATAATGATTGGATGCGGTAATAAAACAAGAACTCAAAAGGAAGTTTGTGAAATGTTTAATAATAAATACCCTGGTCATCACGTCTCACAGCAGAATAGAAACAAAATTTCGTGAACCTGGACATGTGAAAACTATTCAAAAACCAGGTCGGAATGTTAAATTGGATGAGGAAAAAAGTTAGATATACTGTTAGCGATTGGAGAAAATCCGCATATGACAAGTAGACAACTTACCGCCGACAATGATGTTAGTAAATCATCGATATTGAAAGCTTCACATGAGAAAAAATACCATCCTTATAAAGTTTAGTTGGTTCAGGAGTTAAATGAGGATTATCCTGATAGATGGCAACACTTCTGTGAACTGATGATGGACAGAATGGAAGCAGATTTGCAGTTCAAAACAAAATTGTTTTTTCTGATGAAGCTACTTTTCATTTAAATGGAACGGTTAATAGACAAAGCTGTAGATATTGGAGCAGAGAAAATCCTCATTGGATGTGTGAGGCTCACACACAATATCCTAAAAAATTTAACGTTTGGGCTGGTATCATTAACAACAAAATTATTGGCCCCAATTTTTTTGAAGGCACAGTTAATGGTGAGGTTCATAGGTAGATTTTTTTATGAACTTTTCACAGCCTACATTAAAAATACTTTTTTCTGATACTAATGATCCAAATGCAATAAGCTCAATTTGGTACCAATAAGACGGAGCTCCAACGCATTACCAACGTATTGTTAGATATTATTTGAACTAAGTTTTTCCCAATGGGTGGATTGGAAGACGTGGAACGATTGAATGGCCGCCTAGATCCCCCGATTTGACTTCTCTCGATAAATTATTATGGGGTTATTTAGAATCTTAATGGAAGAAATTTACAACATACCATCAACGATCCTAGAAACTGTTGTACGAGAATTCCAAGATCGACTTGCTTATTGTCAAGAAGCGAATTGTGGTCAATTGGAAAATTTAATTTAATCGTAAAATGAATTGATAAATACTTCCTTAACATTATGTGACATTATTTCCTTCATTCTACGTAAAGTATCAACATTTTACATTCTCAAAATAAATTACACCCAATATGAAAAACTTAATACTGCTGAACAGAGAATGAAAATTCCTTTAGAACAAAGTGCCACACGACCCCCCTTCTCATTGAAATTTTTTGAGGGCGTGCTGATAATTCAGAGGGGTTGCAAGAAGGGGGTAATATTTTCATACTGTACATTGTCAAATTTCTTCTTTCTATTCATTACGAATGGGGTCATAGTGGGGAGAGTCTACATAAGAACGAAGTCAACGGTGAAACAGATTCATTAAAACCAGAATGCAGTTTCATTAGATCAATTCAAACCAGTTCAGAATAAGAGAAGTTTCCATTCAGAAAGAGTTCAGAAAGAGTTTAGAGTCGAGTCAACCTAGCTCAGTGCAAAGTCTCCGTAACCAAATATAGAAATGTTGAAAAGTACCAGTCAGAATGTAAAATAAATCAGAAACAATCAAGTGTATCGTTAATAAACAAAGTTAAATTCGCGATATATCATGACCACCCTACGAGGTCAGTAAATGAAAAGTTATCAGTGCTAAAAGAATAACTATTAACAGACATTATGAAACCCGAGTATTTCGCCACAAAACACCCACACATAGAAGTGTAAGTCAAATGGCAATACTCGGTTATATGTTACGCGGCTGCCAAACTAAAGATGGCGATACTGTTGTTGTGTTCTCGAATGAGTCCTGGTGTCTTTCTGCGCGCGCACCATTTCTTATTGTTGTTTTCATTTTTGAGTGGATTGCGTCTTGCGTCAACTCTTTTTTGCTTACTGCATTATATAATTGTTTTTTCGTGTAGTGTGTGATTTATATTTTTCTTTACCGAAATGGAGAGTACCTCCAAGAATAAAAGATTTCGAAAAAAGTGCTGTGTCCCCTCTTGTGAAGATAGGGAGAGTACCCAACATCGGTTTCCCAAAAATGATCCCACTGTTTTTGATGTTTGGCTGAAGAATATAAACAGTAAAGAACTGAACAATGTACCCCGTGAGACTATTTATAGGAATTCACGAGTTTATGACAGACATTTTAGTAATGGATATAAGGTTACTGGCAGAAGAGGTTTGAAACGATATGCTGCACCTGTTTTATTTCTTCCTGGTAAGAATAATCGTAATAACTTCATTGGATATCTTGCAATTCTAGTTTTACAAGATATCAATCAGCGAGATTCACAATTTCTTGGTTGGTTGAATAATAATGTTCTACATTTTTTCAGAAACTATTGAAGAACAAAGAGATATGGCAAAAATTAGTAAATCTTCCGTTGCATGTAAGAATTATTGTAATGCTATAGTTCCAAAATATATGTAATTTATAGAAAAAAACATCCATACAAATGCTGTTATTTTACAGGTCAAGAACAATATGAGGATATTTACATTTGCCAGCCCTCCACTTCCACATCTGAGCAAGAAATTCGTTTTGGGACACCTACAAGAAATAAAATTCTCCTTGTTACCCAAGGTATGAATAGAAAAAAACCTTGGATTGTTAAATATACCTACCAATTTGTTAATTCATATCACTAAAAACTGGAGAAATTATATTTTCATTTTATTTTTAGGTCTTGAAAGGTGTGATGATAGTTATATATGCCAGCCATCTACTTCCACATCTGAACAAGAAATTCACTTTGGGACACCAACAAGGAATACAAAAAGCATCACACAAAATTTGTTACCACACCCTCAATAACGAATCTGAAACACACCATCAAAGGATTTTTATATCCCAAAGATAAATTGTTATATAGCAAGAATCATTTTTGTTATTGAGGGGTTTTCAACAAGATGTTTTAGAAAATTTCTTTGGATGTTTGAGGAGTTATGGGGTTCGAGAAGTGTCACCAAGTGCTATACATGTTACCACATCATTCAAGGCCCTTCTAGTGAACAACTTTATTTCTTCACATTCACCAGGAAGTAACTGTGAAGAAGATGCCAGTGAGGGAGCTCTAGACAATTTACGTTATTTTTTAACAGAACTGTCAGAAAGTGGGGAATCTTCGGAAAGTGTGCAGTTTTCGGAAAGTGAAATTAATATCCCACTTCCAGCCAGTATTAAACTCTACCGAAGAACCAGAATAGCCAGATGTACCATTACTTACATATCTGGATTTATTGCAAAAAAAATTATAAAATTCATTACATGTACGTTTTGTAAAAATAATGTGCTCTATAGAGATAATAATCAGGATCTTGACTTTGTTGAAGGAAGACAGTATCAAAAGTCTAAATTAACGAAACCAGGAACATTTTTAACCTTTTTAGTTTCTCAATCAGTAACTAGATTATTTTATTTAATACCACGATTGTGTAATTTCAGCAAAATTTCACTAATTTTGAGGAAAATAATACTGGAGCAACTATCCTTCAGCCTGGTCAATTGTCCAAATCATTCTGGCAATGATTCAAAACTGTGTCATCTGATTGTTAGATGCTGTTTGTATTTTTGGTGTAGAAGAGTGTGAATGCAGTTACCAAGGGAAAAGATACAAAATTCATTAGGTTTTTGAACACTCAGCCAAACAAAGATTTCATTGATCCTGTTATATTGTCAGCTCAAGAGAATTTTTGATCAAGAAAAAACGTTCATTGAAAAACATAGGTAACAGGATGTTCATGAAATCAGTTGTGGAATGATCTGCGACTGAAAAATACACTAAAGTCAAGGAAAACGTCAGAGGGTCAGTAAAATTAAGACAATTAAAAACATTTTTATCAGTTAAAATTCATCTAGTGAATAGCAATTTTTTTTCCAATAAGGCTTTCTTTAATCTTGCCTTGAAAATGTCTAAATTCGGAGAGTTTTTTATCCCATCATCTAACTTGTTGAAAAGTTTAGGTCCGAGATGAAGAAAGCTTTTTGATATAGAGTAGTTCGATGTATATTTGGCATAAATTGATTTTTGAAACGGGTTGCGTACTGATGTTGCGAGTACTCTCTTTTGGAAAACATTCTTCTTTGCCTCATTCATCTATATGAGTTCTTAACACTTTTGCGGACACGATGGTATATCACGTCATTGTCCGATCTCCCACTGGGACATCGAAAAACTTATGTCACTCACTATTTCTTTGCAAAACAAATTTACGAAAATACACCCCACCAGTAAACTAAGAATTGTATTTGTCTGAACTGCGAGATCGATGCTTCCAGTAGGACCATATCCTATTTTACAGGCAAATTAGACTGGAAATTACGACGGTGTCGTCTAGGGAGCATACAGCACAAGACATCAAATCACGAGGGTGTCATCCTACAGAATGAAGAAGTCGCAGCATATACTGACAGTGTCTTTACTAACTTCTACCACTGAAATCAAGTAAACGTGTTAATTAAGACTGGAATAGAAAATCAAATATTTATCTGAATGAAAATGCAAATTTTCACTTTCACATTTTTTTTTCACACCACTCAAATACACTTCCGAGTGAAATGCTCGACCGACAAGTACCGAGATATCATGATCACATGTCATCAAATCAAAAATTATCCTAGTCACTTTTTTCTGACATAAAAACTTCATTTAGTTCGGTGCCCCCTCCCCATGTTGCTATGCCAACTTTCATTCTTGAATAGAAATTGGCGTAATAGACTGTCAGTATAGTATTCCGGGCAACGTTGTGTTTTAGTACTCTTATGGCTTATGTTATTGATGACAGTTTGTTACACAGATTTTCTACTTGAGGTGTCCATGTCATTTTGTCGTTTATATATACCCCTAAAAATTTCATAGCGTTGTTACATGTAATGTTTTGATTATCAATGAGGATGGAATTCAGCCTGTCTATGGTGCTGTTGATTCTTAGTAGCATACAATTGGTTTTTTCGTTATTGATAAGTTATTTATTTCCATTAAAGTAATATTTGTTTTTTTCATGAGTGAGGTTCCTTATCCCATCCTAGATAGAGACGAAATCTTGATTACTCGAGTTCAGAAAAGATTGTAAGATATATGTAGTATCTGAGTGATAGATCATTCAAATGATAATTCGATTATTTGAATAACTCGAATACTTATCATTCGATTATGGGAATAATTAGATTATAAAAATAATGTTTATTATTCCCAAGAGATATTTGTTTATGGTGGGAATATAATTTTGAATTGAATCTTTTTTGTATAAGTTATATATATGTATATTATATATGTTTTACTGAATAATCATCTATAGATTATTATGAAGGCAGGGTTTATGTATATATTTTTCAATATATTTTGAACTGAGTTCATATAGTTTTATTTAGAGTTTCATCACCAAAGTTATATTCAATATTTTCATTTATTAAATAATGATTGAACATAATTCGAGGTAATTTAGTTCACAAATTTATTGTTGCTTCACTTATTGACCAAGTCTGTTTTCCACATGATTTATGTGGAATCAAAACGAAGCCAATGTAGTGAAACAGCAATAACAGAGTAAAATGCCGAAAAACAGTGTTTCGAATTTCGCGCTATATCTCTTAGCTTCGGCTGCCAAACACTGGAGGCGCTGAGAAAAGTGGTTCTGTAGTTGACATTGCAGTTACCCTTCTATGTGTGGGTGTTTTGTGGTATTTCGCTAAACTCATTTAATCGAGAAGGAACACCAACAATTCGGAAAATTCTTGATATAAACTAGAGTCAATAAATAGAAGTCAATTTGGAGTGCGGAAGTAAATCTAAAATAACTAGTGAAAACCCGGAGGAAACAGAAATCGAATTAAATCAAAACGCGTAAATAAATAACCAAGGGTGACAAAAAGTGATTCAATGAAAACTGAATGAGAGTAATTAGTTCTGTATTGGGCTTGGTAATCACTCCAATATTATTCTTCCCCATGTTATCGATATTTCATTTCATGGATTTTACAGATACTATTCACAAAAAAAAATACTAGTTGGTCATGTCCGACTCTCACATAGAATACGAAAAATTTAGAAAAGAATGTGATGAAAACTGTTGACCAGCTGACATAAATTTTGTCGCTTATTGTTTGAAATAACTTGTTACTTATTTTTTTTTGTTGTTGAAAGAGCATGACTGTGGTTAATTTAATATTTTGTTATAATCAAATGCTATATTCAAATCTTCAGGTGCATTATTTCAACTAAATCCTAAAGTGTCTGAGATCTGTATATTTCAATCATAGATGAACAACCCTCGTAAGGGCGAGGAAAAAATACTTGTGACCGCTCCGAGTAAATTTACATGTTGCAAATCTTTCTGATTTACAACGCTCTGTATATTCAAGGTTAGTTCTTTCGAGCAATCTTAACGGAAGTATCACAGGGTAGAGTGATTTTCTCATAATATCTTGTATCATTTCAGCGCATAATGGGCAATTAATATAGAATTGGTAATTTTACCATTATCCAGTGGCGTCACCATCAAGGTGGCTGGGTATAGTTTCTTTTCAATAATTCTAGAATAAGCCAGTGGCGTAACAGGTGCGCGCGAAAAATGTCCCGAATATCTGCAGTGTAGTAGCATATTCGCAGATGCTGGCGTTCATGTCAATGAGCGCGAAATAAGACCATAGATATGGCGTCATCGGAAGGGACGTTTAGATGGAGGTCTCGAATTCATGGAAGTTTAGCTCGTTGAATATACGGCAAAATTCCAGGTTGGGGAAAGTCTGCTCATTGGCGTCGGTGTTTAGCCTAGGTAGCAGAAATAGGCCGACGATAGATAAATGAAAAAACCTTCATCTCAGTCCTAGGACTGCGCTGGATGATTATCTTCTTCATCTTGTATTGTCCTTCCCGTGGCACTGCCTGAAAAATAAAATTGAAAATGATTCCACAATTATAGCTGAATTCTCCGAAAGCAGACTACTCACCATCAACGAAAGTAAAACATATTTCATCCCCGTCACCAGTCAAGCCAATGCAATCCCCTCCCTGACAAACCTTCAAATAAAAACATCCACTGAAACTATAGAAATCTTCCCCAAAAACGATGTTAGATACTTAGGAATTCACATGGATAGCTTCAATGGAATACCCACTCGAAAATGCTTACTAAAAAATCAAGAAGCCTCACACCAAAATTCAAAATATGCCAGACTTTCTGCAATCAAAAACACCTAAAAATGATGTATTATGCTCTAGTCCGGTCCCATCTAACATACGGCATGATCGCCTGGGGGGGAATGACAAATAATAATTTAGAAAAAATCGTAGTTGCACATAAATGGATACTGAAAATCATCCTTTGCAAGCATTAAAGATATACTAGCGACAATTTATTTGCCGAAAGCAACGTCCTAGATATCAGACAACTATACTATCAAGCATTAATACATCACCAACATAAAACCAAACATCTCCAACCAAAAATCACCCACAATTATGACAAGCGATATAGAAAAGGGTCACACCTAAAATTAATAAAACAATAGGACAAAGAGGTCACGGTTTTCTAGGACACAGATTGTTCAATAAGCTACCTGAAGAACTGAAACTCATAAATCGTTACCCACTTCTGAAATTCAAACTAAAAAAATGGATATTCAATCACAACAGATCTGAAATCCATAGGCTGATTGATATCAAAAACACTATATGAATGTATGCACATCAGCATTTTAGAATAATGCCCACAAATGTTCACGAGATAAAACAAACACTAAGGGAAATGAAAAACAATAAATCCTTCGGATTGGATGGATTAACTAGGAGACTATTACAAAACCTACCATTCAAAGCGCTATCCGCACTAGCAGATGTAATAAATAAATCTTTCGAAACCGGAGTATTTCCCTCAGGCTTAAAGACGGCACTTGTTATACCTCATTATAAAGGTGGTAACACTACCCTCCCATCAAACTTCAGACCAATTTCGTTGCTATCCACAATTTCTAAAATCATAGAAACATTAGTTAAGAAAAGATTGTTACTATTTTTATCAAATGGAAAAATATTAAACGAATGTCAATTTGGGTTTCAGAATCCTAAAAATACTAATGACGCAATTTTCTCTTTTTTGGAAAAGGTATACATGAGCTTGAATGAAGGTGAAGCAATTGCGGCAGTGTTTTGCGATTTTTCGAAAGCTTTCGATTGTGTTAACCATGAAATACTGCTTCAGAAAATGCATCACTATGGAATAAGAGGAACATGTCTCGATTGGTTTAGGTCATACCTCGAGAATAGATCGCAAATAGTGAAAACGAACGATGTATGTTCTGATCTTTCGACACTATATTGCGGAGTGCCCCAGGGATCTGTTTTGGGCACGATCTTGTTTTTACTGTACATAAACGATCTCGCTACAATAAATATTGAAGGATCCTTCACAATTTTCGCTGATGATACCACATTGTTTTGGCATGGGAAAAACATTAATATCTTGAAACAAGTGGTCTCTTCAGATTTGAAGAAAGTTAAGCAATGGTGTGATTCAAACTTGCTCTGCTTCAATCTGGATAAAACCAAAATTGTTTACTTCAAATTCAGCAATGATAACTTACTACTTGATGGTATTAATATTGAAGAGACACTTTGTACTAGGTTTCTTGGCCTGCACATTGATAACAAGCTGAAATTCAATGAACATGTCACATCTTTGTGTAAGAAGTTAGCTTCCGGATCTTTTGCTGTTAGAATTAATGCCAATGAACTTGACATATCTACAGCCAGATCCACATACTTTGCCCTTGTAGAGTCCCATCTAAGATATGGCATTGCTTTTTGGGGATTTTGTAATCAAACTCCTAAATCAGGTATTTGTACTGCAGAAGAGATCTATTAGGTACTTGTGTGGGGCTAACTACAGGGATAGTTGTAGACAACTTTTTGTTCAACAAAGAATTTTAACGGTAATAAGCATCTTTATTCTGGAAGTGGTATGCCTGATTCACAAAAAATATGTTACTGATTCTTCTGAAAATAGACCTCACAATACCAGACAGAGCTGCAATATTCACCTGCCAATACCTAAACTGAATTTAACAAAACACTCTAATATGTATGAAGGAAAAAGAATATTCAATCACTTGCCACAGTTAACTAAAAACATTTCAGATCATGAACTCTTCAGAAGATCAGTTAAAAATATGCTTCTTGAAAAGGCTTTTTATAGCCTGCAGGAATATTACGTGAACATGTCTCAAATACCGTGAAGTGATGCTAAAATAATTATTATGTAAACACTTTTGTTTTGTTTTTTTTCCTCTCTCTCTTTTGTGTTTCATCTGCTTTAATACTACTTTTAACATGTAGGACGGTGCATATATATGTATATGTGAATACATATGTTATTTGTTTGATAAAATTTTGTATATATTATGATGCAATTGCTTTTATAGTATGCAAGGTTATTATTATTATCTATTATTTATTTATTAATTATTTTTTGTTTTATCTATATTTTCATATCTATCTGTTTTATATTCAATCGATTTCAATACTTATATGTTCTACCAATCCTTTTATTAATAACTATATTTTTTATCTTACTCTGTCAATGAGAAATTCTTGGACAGTAAAGTATATATCTATCTATCTATCTATAGTAGTCATCACAACTATATTAATGTAGTCGAAAGTTTCATACAATGTACTTCTGTTTTCCTTCCATTAGTATGAAATTATTTGATCCTAACAAGTCCGTAACTTTGAAAACAATTTTTGTTAAATGTTCCACTTATATCTATATGAGACATTTTATTTTTATTTTTGAATGATCAACGAAGGCAAGTCCACGCGCGGATTGATTTCCCTGTGGTGCCATTGTTTATTCATTTGCTGTAAACTCCTAAAAGAGATATTGTATATTGAAGTGAATTTATTCATGAATAAACATTATTATTATTATATGTACCGAGCGGGTTGATGCGCCGCTCCCCGCCGAGTCAGGCAGGGAATACAATCATCCGAACCCATCGGATGAAGGACTTCTCCGTCTCTACCTAATTACGCCATGTGGAGAGTCACCGGTAGTGGCTATCCTCCTTTCCCGGTTGGGCTATCCTTCTCCCCCTAGGTACCCATGTCAACAAGACTCCTTCTGTTACGTTTGATGGGTCGTCGCCGTATCAGACTTTCGTCCTCATACCACTGGTGTGGGCGTGTGACGAATTACCGTTCGGGTGAAGGTTCGCAGACGCTACGAACCACGCTACCAGGTTGTTACCGATAGGAGACCTGAACTTTACCAACAGGTTTCTGGGATCCTCGCAAGCGCCCCCCCCGGGGATCGCCTCTGGAATCCTTCTCGATCACATTTCAAATCATAACGAGCTTTCATCCTGTCACTAGCCAGTATCCGCTCTTCAAGTTGAGACGGTGTGGCCCGGGGTCCTGTTAGATAACATAAATTCCCAGATCTTGGTGGGAATGGGGAGAATTTTTTTATATATAAAAAAAACTAGCGTTATGAAGTCAACTATGGAAAACCTCAGAGCATCGTCTGATGATGTAATATCATTCAGAAGAAGAATATCCCAAGCCGGTAGTTAAAATCTCCATCTGCACTGCCAAGAAAAGGTTTTGAGCAAGATATCAGACTAGTAAATTTTTAAACAGTCTAACGAATTTGGATTTTGAATACCTTAATAAACAACAGTCTGTCCTCTTGGACTTCAAAGAATATTGTGAAGATTTAAATTTGATAATGGTGCCTGGTTTGAATCTAGAATACTCAATTCATGGAATATATCTAGGTCATTCCAGTTGAAGCCTATCAGTACCACATTAAATCCTCGAATTATATTGGTCTGGAATTGATTTTAAGTACTTGACCATGGCTCATTGCGACAATTTAATAGCTAAATTGAGAAATGTTGGGATGAGTATGTTTGTAGTGCTACAATGTTACTCTCTGCTAGGCATGGATCCCGGCTTTACGCATATTTCCAAACTCTAACTATAAATAGAACGTACTGTAAAGAGTGGCCGAGGATGGTAACGGGTTGTCTAGTATGGGTGCATACAAAACAATCTCTGACCGGTCACTAGGTTAATTGAGTCTAGCAACTCCTTGGTTGGGTGCTGGAAATGTACTATAGTCTTCATTATCTCAATTTGCGATGATAGATCTATGAATATACCCCCAAAATATACCGGCAAGGTATTTGGGGTATTGAACAATTTTACAAATACAGATATATTCCTGTCACTTGTTTATTTAGTTCAAATTTCATCACTTCAGAAACACTTTACATAGTAGTATCAAATTAGAGTCGAAACCAGAGACGATTTCCTAATAAGCTGAACTCTCATAACTTTCAATATCATCTTGTGAAAAATGTAAGGCCTTCAATCGTTGAATTTGTTTTCAAACAAGTGGAGATTGTAACTCTTGGCTTCATTATATGTATTTATTGAAAAAATAAATATACACAAATTGCTATACTAGGCTGTGTGCCGAAAAACAAACAAGCTATCTTCTGAGAGCAGATGGATTGCAGATCCTGCTACCTGAGAAGTGGCGCTGACTGTCTAGACGATCACAACAAAAAAAAAGAAAAATGAAAAAAAAAAGAAAGTCAACCAGAAAATTTATCAATAATATATGACCGGGGTGGGTTCGGTTACAAAGTGAAAACATTGAAAACCATCATGAACCTGATAATGTGATCAATGTGATTCTGAGTGGAAGGTACCTCTGTGACATCATTGAGTTTGCTATAATCTACACAGAATTCAATAGATCCATCCTTCTTGCAAACCAATACCACTGGGGTGGACCAGGGACTCAATGATCCTTCAATTACGCCATCTCTGATCATCTTCTCGGAAAGCTTGTCTACCTCTTGTTGTTTGGTGAAGGTAAGTGGTAATCTTCTTGGTGGTTATAGAATTGGATGGGCTTGGACGATCTATATCCTGTGCTGGACCAGGATGATCCGTCCGGTTCGTCACTTTCTTCGGCAATTAATTGCAAGGCGGCTTCGTTAAGTCATCTCTTTTTCCAAAATGTTCACTGAATCGGAATCAAAATTGCACGACGATTCAAAATGATGTGCAGCAAGTGCTGTTTTATCTTTTTAATTTCAGGTGGGATGATCCGTTGCATATTGTAGTTCTTTCATGTCTGTATTTGTTTATATACAATTTTAAAGTTTTGAATGTGTAATCTGTGCCAATGTGTTTTTATCAACCAGAGTTTGTATCGATTACACAACAGTTTTTCAATCCATGAAGCAGGAAAAACTCAGTTTCAAAGGTGGGTCATAGATATATTGTTTGTTCCCATCTATACGTGAATATTGTCATTTCAGATTTGAAAAAGGAATAAATTAATTCCGGAACGTCAGCGATACAAAAATAATTTTACTCCCCAGTCCTAACTCCCGTTAAATCCAACTATATCTTATATTATCTCACCTGAAAAACCGCACCGACTATGTGTATACTGCGGATCGAATTTCTGCACGCCATCCTGTTCCTCTAAGTCCGTACTAGGACCTGTCTCATTTATAATATGTTTGAATGTCCAGTCGTTCAAATCAGACCAGAGACTGACGTCTATTTTATGCTGATGACTTGACTCTCACTCACATCGAGCCTTGGAGTCTGTGCTCTTAAACCTCACATCTACCCAACCGGAAACTTCCTTTCCACTTATACTTGCCCCGAGGGCCATAAATATCGAGAGATGATAACTAGAAACAAGCACCAACCTGGATATCTACCTTGGCACATCGTCAAGAAAAACAATGGAAGACAATACAGCGACCCTATCAGAACAGATATACGGCAACAACGGATCCCTCAACGAGTTCTTCTGGCTATACAGGGAGCGAGGTGCGCAGAAGTACGATCAGACGTGACAGGCATGGGTACGTTGGTTTGACCATCCACTACTATAAATTGAGGAGTACGGCATGAAAAGATCGGTCGAGTTGATATCAATGAGTTCACACCCGTTGTATCGCATTTGTCGATAACCAATGCGAATAGGAGGTTCTCCTCAATTGCAGAACACCTTAGATAATGTTTCCAATGTGTATGCAATTGTTATAGCTGGGGATAGTGGGAGAAGCAAATACCCCACATCTGACCAACCATTGTTATAACCTTTACAGGGTGTTATTCATTTAAAAACCACACACCTGCCTAGTTGTTTATCGAACCTCACATTTACTTTTACCAAAGAAACACTTTAGAAAACCCAATATATGGATTTGTCAAATACCGCCAAATGAGGAATAACTATACTTGTATTATTGATATTCAGTCTACTCCATACTGAATCTTTTTCACACAATTTGCAGTACAAAAGCGTGCCTTAAAAAGTCTTTAGAGGTTCTATACCGAGGGTTGTGCAACTAAAAATTATTGACAACAAGAATTTACCCCAAAAGCGGCCTATTAAAGCAGTTCAATCAGTATATGAGCGAGGTTCGTTTTAATCTATGTACTCAGTCATATCTCAAGCTATCAAAAAATAAAATGAAATAATAATATATTTGTCAATTTGAAAGATATAATTGGGATCAATCTTCAAAAATATTAAACGAAACCATAAATCAATAATTCTTATGAAACCACTACATATAATATAAGCAGAAAATATGGATATAAAAATGTCAATAAAATCATAACAATAATCAATATTATATCAGTTACAATGTTTTATAATTTTAAGGCAATGAACAATGTATTTTCAATCAATTGTAGCATAATCAAATGTAGCAATACATTTTAATAACTCCTTTTGTGCTTTGTCAATATAATCTGAAATTTTGTATTTATGTACACAAATCTAAAACACCAAGGTCAATTATCTGGGTTGAAACAATTATCAGTAGTAATATCCCCAGGACATTGATAATAGACGAGATAATTTTATGACAATGGAAAGCTCGTTCCTTGGTAACAGCCTTCCAGTTTTTCTGGGAATTTTTTCTTTGATTAGCGCATTTATACTTTGAACATTCGCATTGCCAAAACGTCACCTTTGAAATTTATTTGGAATGAACTTGTCAAACTCAATCGTGTTGTCATAGTGATTGATTATTGCACTGAATGCAATTATCAGTGTGATGTTGACATGATTGGGTGAAATTGTTTCATATGACACTGAATGACAAAATTTGAATGGGTGTTAGAACTGTCAAAAAATTTTCAGGGTAATTGTTTTTCTTCTTCAAACAACAACTTTAATATTTTCCTGGACTTGAAAAAATAATAGCAAAATTTTCAGTTATAAGCCTTGACTAGTATTATCATAGTATACATCTTTTTAAAACAAGCAACTATCAAAATATAATAAATGAAGAAATATTCATCAGATTAGTTGAATTGAACTTTAATGAAATGTAGGGTATGAATGTGGAAAAATTTTCATTATATAAAACCACAAAACAATCAAAGAGAAAAATATGTAGTCTCATCCTGTATATATACACTTGGTACGAAGATCACTTCACTAAAATCATTTCCGTTGTTTTATCTCGCAAATATTTTTAATTAAGTGATTTTTAGTTTAATCTTCGGAAATCCCGTCGAGTATTTAATTATTTATTTGCTTCTAGAGCAAATGATGAATTTCGGATGACTTCTCTAACTACATGTGTATGTAGTTCGACTCGTTTTCTTTGTAGCTACGATGTTGAAGTTGAATGGCTTCTTATAAACTGGTGAATAAACTCATCAGTGTGAGTTCTAATAACTGGTACATTTTAAACTTGTTTGAATCTGAATATGACTTGAAGTATATATATCTGACTAAAACATGATCTGATCAAAATAACTCAATTTAAGATGCCGTTGCGCATCATAAGTTACACACTGAATTGAAATGAATACCCGAATGACCCTCTTTGTTACAAAACGGTTTATATGTCCTCGTATTACCCCATGTAGAAGAAATCTATAATCCAGTATAAAATCCCAAGTTGGCTTTGTTTTATTTTCAAATATAATTACACTGTCTCTCCTACGATGATGCAGCTGTGTCGCTTTTTTGTTTAGGGTCGATTATAAATAGGTAATCTATTTTTTATGAACTCATAGTTTACTGGAGTTCATAATTAGGTATAATTTTCTTTGTACATTTATTTTTAGGAACCCCTGTTCTTGAAACTTATGGTTTTTCACGTGCAGTATATAATTATATTTCCGTCTCCAGCACAGATATATGGTGTTATTTTTATAAACTTTTGGTTCATCGAGTTCAATACTCGTTTGAATAGAATAACTTCCACGTAATATGTATTTATATATTAATAGTGGATTTTCCATAGTTTAAATGTGATCTATCTAAATGAATATATTATTTCAATAAATTTTTCTTGTCCAAGCTCTATATGCAGGTTACAACACAATTTCACGTGGTCACAGAATCTCATCTACGACACTGGAGCATTGAAACTTCTACACTTTGTGTCTTTTCTTCTATATTTCCAGCACAAGTTTGTCGCGAACATCACCAGTTTATTATATGGATAAAACAGCTTCACGTGCAGGTGAGTTATGAATCTGACATCCTCATGAATATCAACCGACGTTGTCTTGGGGTCAAGATACGACATTTATCAGTTTAATTAGGATGACAGATTTCATTGCATACTTTTACACGGAACAAACGGAATGTTTGAAATAGAATATAAGGAAAATGTTTTTTTTCCAAACATTGTAAACATCCAATTTTTGCGAAGGAGACATCTCAGGGATGTTCTGATATCTACGATGATAGTTCGAAGATAAATTTGTTGTTTTGATTTTATTTTGACAAATGCACTCATGCCATGGAAATACAAAATTTCAATTATTCACGTCGTTTTTCTATCGATAAAAAAAGATCTGAATGTGAAAAACACGAGGTGCCGAAACAAAATGGCTGATCCAAAACTTAGGAAATCAGCACAGCCATGGTTAAGGTTGGCGACAAATATGTCTTGTGAAACTAATCCGTTAGAGGAGCCATTTTGTATTAACGTGAATATTTATCAAGTCTCCAATCGTCTATATTAGTAATTATAGTCGAAACTAATTTCTAATATGAGACAATAGTTGGAGAACTGGCAAAGGCATGCACTGGATCATAAAAACATTCAATTGTGGGGAGTATATAAATGAATACGGGCGAGCAAAAAAATTTATGTTCAAGAAGTATCAAAAGCAAAAAATCATTTTTGGTATGGAAACTTGTGAGAAAAAAAAGAGAAAAATGAGAAATTCTAAAAATATAGAGCTGAAAATGGATGATTAAATGATTAAAAACCAAAAAAATTTGGACAATATTTTTCATCAAATCCAAGATTAGCCATTCAATCTCAATTCGGAGGATATACCGTTGGAAATATTACTCACTCGATTCTCTCCTGTAACACATTCTACTGGACCGCTGTTGAACAAAATGAAGTCATTGAGGCAATAATTAGTCTAAAAACACAAACTCAGTAGGAATATATTGCTTGACAATAGATATTATAAAAACAATTGGCATATACATTGCTGAACCATTGAGTCATATAATAAACTTATATTCAATTTTCCCAAAGACTCAAAAATTGGCGCTGTTACTCCCTTGTTCAAAAGCAAAGATTCCAGTGACGTCCAGAACTATCGACCCATTACTGTACCGCCAGTAATGAGCAAAGTTATAGAAAAAATTGTCTATAATAAAATAATAATATTTCTTTCGAACCATGGCTTGATCACTAAACACCAGAATGGATTTGATCCAGGTAGATCGACGAAGAGTGCTTCCTGTGACTTTTTCGAGTAAGTCTATACATATCTCGAGAATTTAAATTTTTCAATTGTAAATGAAAAATTATACAATCTGGGTTTCAGAGATAACTTTTCGAAGTGGTTAATGTCCTATCTTGAAAACAGACAAATATATGTAAAAGTTGCAAATGAGCGATCGGATTTCTATGATATTGACCTAAGAGTTCCCCAAGGTTCCATACCTGGTCTGTTATTCATAAAGGATGAGCATGCAAAAATGAGCACGAGGAATGTACTGTTATCTTTGTCGACGACTTCAGAGGAATTGGAAGAAAAACTGAATACTGTATCATTAGAATTCACAAATTAGTGTACCAAAATCTTTATGATTGTTAACCCAAATAAAACAGTCTTCTGCAATTCCACTCGAAAAAAAAATGACATCCTAATCTATGTCAATGTTAATGGCAATATAATTGAGAAGTCTGTCTCAACAAAATTTTAAGGCTTCCACATCAACTCTGATACGAGCTGGATACTCCATATTGACCATGTTTAAAAAAAAATCAATAGTGGCTACTAGGTACTTCTTTAACTGAAAAATGACCTAATTTCACAACAGCTAATGAATGTATATTATGTAATTGTGTATTCCCATTTATCATATAACATAATTTTGTGGGGTAGCACTCCAATCCAAATTCAACCAGAATGATATTTTTTATTTGCTCATGCAATTTTACGGTCTATTCCAACCGCAAATGCAAACCGAATTTATATCTCTCAAAAGAGTTATATAAGGCTGATTTTCAACTTGAAACATTCTGAAACATGTGGTATATATGTATATATATACATATATATATATATATATATATACCACTGTGTTCTCTACGTAAGAAAAAAATTCAGTACATTTTCGAAGAATTCTGATGATCATGAGCATTTTACTAGACACGGTGATTTGTTACAGATACAGATCAAGCTCTATAATAATCTACCGATAAGTATAAAAAATTTAAACAATGTTCATGCGTTTAAAAGAGAATTGAGGTTGTTTCTTGTTGAAAGATGTTTTTATAATCTAGAAGAATATATGTCTCGATAACATCATAAATAATTTTAATATGTTTTGATATGATGTGATAACATCCAAAATAATTTCAATATGTTTAATGTGATGTGAATTTTTCACTGATTTATGTCTTATCTACCTATTGACTTGCCTGTTATCATTTTTGTGGTCCTAAGAATGAATAACATCCTAATTAATTTTCATATGTTTGATGTGATGTGATAACGTCCTAAATAATTTCAATAAGTTTGATGTGAATGTCTCTCACTGACTTATATCTTCTGTACCCATTAACTTGTCTGATATCATTTTTATGATGCCAAGGATGAATGAAGTATTATAATTATTATAATCAATGAGTGAGTGAACTGGATTCTGATCAATGTTAACTTTGATATCATTTATCAACGTGAATTTACATTCGATAAGTAAAGTTTTTATTCAATGGGTATAAATTGATGATTTTCTGGGAAAGGTGAGAAATATCGTTGTTCAACTAGTAAAAGTTGTTTTCACATGGTGTTCTCTTCATTTCTGGTATAATGACCATGGTAAATTGTATTCAATTGATGGGTATTTCTTTGAAGATGTATGAATATATTAATCATCGTTCGTAAAATATTTTTACACGTTATTATTTTTTGACATTTCTAGAAGCCAATGGAAAGTATCAATTCAAATCATTCAAGTTCGTTTTGGCCAATTAAAACATTATTATAGTGCGAATTTCACGCAACTGTCAAAAACCCTAATGATAAAACATATCCAATGAAGTTGAAGCTTTGTTGATTATTCTCTCCTGCAGCGAATTAATATACGATAATACCACGAGCTCGATATCCATGGTAACTGAAATTCTGACGCATAACTGACGTTAATAGTATTTCAGAACTGTTCATTCAATGTTCAAAATTGCAATTGTAATGAAAGGTATTTTGTTTTTAATGTCTAACAACGTATATTTTTAATTTGACGTCTGTCATCAATTCGCATGAAAAGTGAGAAATGAATCAAAACCGGTATAGTACATTGTATTATTGTACGAGGAAATGTGTTTATGATCGTAACATCAAAATATAATCTATAGAATACCACACGAGAGTTGGGCCCGTTGGGCTCTCGTGACTATTGCCTGGCAACATGTTTTCGAAAATCTGTCGAATTATTTTTACTTTATTCTCACTCTCCTGTGATATTATAACTGAGCATGATGGTATATATTTCCTTTTATATACATGATTTTCAGAAATCGCTCTTGTACTTTTCAGAGTTTTGTCAGGTGAGTAGCAGCGATTTCTGTTCAATATTAGCAAAAACGTCAATTGTAAAAAAATTACTCCTCTATAATTTTTCCAATAGGTATTTTTCATCTAGGATGTTCTGGAAGGGATATTTTATTGAGAAATTCCTCCAAGGTATTTTTCCAGGTAAAACTACTAGTGATAGACAGATCTACGGGGTGATTCAAAAGTACTTTGACAAACTTCAGGAGGTGATTTCTCACAATATTCTAATATGAATTGTCCAAATAAATATATGTCCTAAAGCGCTTCGTTTCCGAAATACAGGGTGTTAGAGTTTTATTTGTATTTTCGTTTTTTTTTTAATAATTTTCGATATACTGACCTCAATTGAACGACAATTGGTATTGAGAGGTTTTTTGAGGTGTCGAATTCGGAACTGATGTTACTATTGCTCTTACTCGTAGGGGGCACCACCTAAACCTCTTCTTGTTTTTTGAAGATTGATAACTTTTTTGAGCGTACTTCTAGCACATTTTTCAGTAATAAAATCAATTCTACCATCATATTTACGTTAGACCCCTGTTACAAGTCGCTATAAGCAACCGTTTTCTAGATATTTGGACTCGAAAATTTCGAATCGATTATTTGATAATCGATGCGTGTTGAAGTTATAACCGTTATTTTGCAATTTTCACAAGAATGCTTAGGAAATGAATTTTACGTTTAAGTAAGTAGTTTTGGTAATTACATATTATGTGACAGTTGAACGTTTTGCTGTTTTATTGAAGTTCCTGTAAGTTTTAAAACACAAATTTTGAAAATAATTATTTTTTAAACTATAATGTTCATTTAGCCGATATGTATTTCGTTTATGGCCTTCTTGCGGATGGCAATGCGCGCGAAGCAAGACGTATTTACCAAGAGGGATTTCCTAATCGAGTACTGCCTTCAGCTCCAACATTTACCAGTCTCCACCGTCGTTTGGCAGAAACAGGTACCTTCAAGAGGGCAGCTGATATTATTGGAAGACCACGAGCAGTCCGAACCCCAGAATTGGGATGAATCCAGAAACAAGTACAAGAATAATTGCTGAAGCTCTCAATTCTACTCAGTCCACAGTTTGGGGAATTATCCACGATCAACAATTTTATCCATACCAATGTCAAAGGGTACGAACTCTCTTGCCACGAGACTTTCCTCAACGCATTACTATGTGTCAGTGGTTTTTGAGAAAAGTTGCTAGAAATCCTCAATTTTTAAGATATTGTAACGAACCTAGGCCGGACCTGTCGCCTCGCGCGTTACCGTCGACAGCGATGAGATTATCCCCGGAGATATTCGAGAACCATCCAGTCGCTCTGCCACGGAAAACAACGGTCAATATTGGAAACAATTGGAACATGCCAGAATTCGAAACATCGAGAATGCTGTATCGGAGATAAATAGGCGACCCTCAAGTGGAGTCAGGACAGTCTGAACGAGCCCATACGATCGAGCTATACAGTGGAGTAGTAATATAAATTAAGTTGTATATTTAAGTGTTAAATAAATTAGTAGAACCAAGTTAAGTTTATTTACGTTACAATTGGTGTCGGAAGTGAGATTTTGAAAATAAACAAGTGATCGTGGAGTGGATAGTCAGAAAATAAATTGATAGACCTATTTGTACGCCCAAAATAGACAGTGGCCCGGTTTTCGCGAAGTGGACAATTGTGCGTGGGAATATAAACTGATACACTGTTCGCGTGAAACAGAAAATAGACAGTGGCCCGGTTTTCGCGAAGTGGACAATTGTGCGTGGGAATATAAACTGATACACTCTTCGCGTGAAACAGACAATAGACTGGTGGCCCGTGGAAAAGAATTCGCGAAGTGAATTTTTAACAAACTGATAAACTTTTCGTGTAAAACAGACTGATACCTCGTCAAAGACAAAATGTGTTCAAGAAAAGTGCGCCTTGCGGATTTGAAGGTAGCGGAATTGAAACAGGAATTGGAGGAAAGGGAACTGGAAACAACAGGTAAAAAGCAAGTACTCCAGGAAAGACTTGCAGAAGGACTTATACAAGAAGGTGAGGACCCCGAAACATTTTTATTCGAAGTTCCCGGAAGGGGATTAAGTTTGGTAATGAATAAACTCGAAGAAACTACTGAATCCGTGAAAGAAGAACTGCAACAAAATTCTATAAATCTGGAAGAGAAGCTTTCTAGAAATCTGGAAGAGAAGCTTCGAGAAAATTCAAGAAGCCTGGAAAAATTAGAAAATTTAAAATCTGGAAGAGAAGCTTCTAGAAAATTCAAGAAGCCTGGAAGAAAATTCAAGAAGCCTGGAAGAAAATGCAAGAAGCCTGGAAGAGAAGTTCCTGGAAAACACAGAAGGCCTAAAAAAAGAATTGTGTGGTGTGGCTAAATTTCTAGAAGAAAGAATGGGAACCGTTGAGACAGAGATAGATAAAATTAGGGAGCAAATGAACACGGAGGTAGATAAAATAAAGGAAACGATCAGTAAGCTGGAAAAACGAATTAATAGTGCGCCCTCCACAGAGATGGTTAACGAAAATGCAATGCTGGACTTGAGTTTGAACTTGGATAAAGTTCAAGAGGGTATAAAAGATGTCAAGGTCATTTCTGAAATGGGGAAGCTTTCCATGAAGCCGCCTCAATTCGACGGAAAAACTCCATGGGAAAATTACCGCCGTTAGTTTGAAGCAGCGGCCAAAGCAAATGGATGGAATGCAGGGGAAAGAGCTGTAGCACTAACACTTGCATTACGTGGAGAAGCGACGAATATTCTACAAACTCTTACCGCCCAAGAACAGGAGGACTATGATCAGCTGATTAAACATCTAGAATTATGATATGGCCAGGCCCATTTGGAACACGTATACCACTCCCAACTGAAAAATCGCTGCCAGAAATCGGGCGAATCCTTACAAGAATTCGAAACTGATATTGCACGCTTGGTTCGTCTCGCATATCCAGCCAAACCAGAAAATGTTATGGAGCGACTGGCGGTTCAAGCATTCCTGGATGGACTCCGTGACCAAGAAACCAGACAAGCGTTGATATTAGCTCGTCCAACACATCTCGTAGACGCACTGGCACGCGCTTTGGAATTCGAAGCAGCAAAACAATGCTGCAAAAGCCAAAGTAAAGTTCAAACGATTGAGGAAGACTCACAGGAGCCTGCTAACTTGGAAGCTGCCATAAGAAAAGTGATGAAGGAAGTGTTGCCTGAGAAAAGACAGATAAGATGCCGGAATTGGGAAAATTGGACATGTGCGTAGCAAATGTCCAACATTCATCGACTCCGATGCAGGAAAACTAAAAAGGTCGACGAGAAGGGCAATCGTCGGCATGTGTCCGGCAAGCCCCGGTTAACAACGCATATGTCGCTATCCTTCAACGACAGAACAAAGGTGTCTTCGTAGACGGTCTCATCAATAACGAGCCTTGCACCATGCTGCTAGATACAGGTGCGACTAGGACAATTCTCGGGCCTTCCTTTGCCAGAACACCGGAACGGATTGAACCGACAACTTGGAAGCTACGCACAGCAACAGGGGAGCCAGCTACTGTATATGGCGAGCTACCGATTGAAATAATTTTGGGCAGCACTGAAGTGAAACATCAGGCACTTGTAGCGGACATCGAAGACGATGCAATCATCGGAATGGACATCATGAATGCCAGAGGGTTTGAATTGGATTTCAAAGACGGCGTCCTACGTGTCAACGGAGAAGAGCTGGTGCTTCATGGGAGAAGTGAGGGGTTGATCCGTGTGTTGTTGGCTGAAGATGTAAGCGTACCTGAGAGGGCTGAAACCATTCTGGAGGCTCGCCTGGACGGGAGTACGAGCAGTGGAAACGTGGTGATGTTCGAGCCCAAACTTCATGATGAGAAAATTGGACGAGGGATTGCACTAGGGAAGACCTTGTTGCGTGCTGACAAATTTGTGCCGGTAAGGGTCATGAACGTCAATTATTTTCCAGTGACCTTGAAGAAAGGAACAATATTGGGGCACTGCTCGTCAGTTTCCTCAGTGATCCGGAGCGTACGAGGTACGATTAGCCAACCCAACAACTTGCCCACAGAACTAGAAAAATTAGTTGCCATCTCTTCCAAAGACATAAAACCAGCTCAACAGCCCAAACTAAGAGATTTAGTCAAAAAGTACCAAGACATCTTCGATACCAGACAAGGAAAAGGCGGTCGAACTAATGTGGTCCAGCACAAGATTGATACTGGGGGTGCCCGACCGATCCGGCAATCAGCAAGAAGACTTCCTCTTGCCAAGAAGGAAGAGGCTGACAAAATAGTCAGCGATATGGGAAAAGAAGGAGTTATCGAACCATCTGACAGTCCCTGGTCCTCTCCAGTCGTACTGGTGAAGAAAAAAGATGGATCGACACGCTTTTGTGTAGACTATCGCCAACTTAATAATGTCACGAAGAAGGACAGTTACCCTCTCCCGAGAATAGATGACACCCTAGACACGTTGGCTGGTTCCACGATTTTCTCGACCCTTGATCTGAAGAGTGGATACTGGTAAGTAGAACTGGCTCAGGAAGATCGAGAAAAGACTGCTTTTACCATCGGCTCAGGATTGTGGCAGTTCACCGTTATGCCATTCGGGCTCTGTAATGCTCCCGCCATATTCGACGACATAATTGTGGTCGGCAGATCGTTTGAGGACCACGTGAAAAACTTGGAGGAAGTATTCCTGCGACTGAGGAACTCCGGATTGAAGCTGAGCCCTAAGAAATGCCATCTGTTCCAAAAAGAAGTACGATACCTCGGCCACGTTGTCTCTGGGGAAGGAGTAGCAGTGGATGACCAGAAGATCAAAGCTGTTAAGGATTGGCCCATCCCAAAAGACATTCACCAACTTCGAAGTTTCCTTGGTTTATGCACATACTATCGCCGATATGTGCTGGGATTCGCCAACATCGCTAAACCACTGACCAAGCTCACGGAAGGCCAAACAAAGTTCCAGTGGTCCGAAGAATGTCAAGACTCATTCAGGAAGCTGAAAGGAGCTTTGATCAACGCACCTATACTGAGCTATCCCCTACCCAAAGGGAAATTCATTTTGGATACGGACGCCAGCAACGTGGGACTTGGAGCTGTCCTATCTCAGTTCCAGGAGGGACAGGAGGAGGTCATTGGTTATTTCAGCAAGACGCTTAGCAAACCAGAGCGCAATTACTGTGTCACCAGGCGAGAGCTGTTAGCTGTTGTAAAGGGAGTGGAACACTTCTACAAGTACGTGTATGGAAGAAGATTCCTGTTGAGAACTGACCATGCAGCCCTCAAATGGCTCTTACAGTTCAAAAATCCTGAGGGTCAAGTAGCACGTTGGATCGAGAGACTCCAAGAATTCGATTTCGAGATCGAACATCGAGCCGGAACTAGCCATAAGAATGCAGATGCCTTGTCGCGAAGACCATGTCCAGATGATTGCTCACATTGCCGACGAGCAGAAGAGAAAGAAGCAACACTTTGTAGAACCGCGGCAATGGATGACAACTGGAATGACAGCAAGATCCAGAAAGACCAAGAGAGAGACCCTGACCTTGAATTAGTCGTCAGCTGGAAGAAGGGCAATCGAAGACCATCATGGCAGGAAGTCGCAGGTTACTCGCCGGCTGTTAAGTCCTATTGGGCACAATGGAACTCTCTTATTCTGGACAATGGGATCCTGAAACGTGTGTTGGAGGCCGATATTGGTGGGGAAGACAGACGCCAAATAATTGTTCCCAGGAACAGAAGAGAGGAAGTGCTGCGGGAAATCCATGATGGAGTCGCCGGAGGACATCTGGGAGTGACGAAGACCCTGCAGAAAGTGAGGCAACGGTTTTACTGGGCCAATTGTCAAGCTGACGTCCAGAACTGGTGCAGAAAGTGCGGTGTATGCGCTGCTAGCAATGGACCTCGAATACGACCCAAGGCCCCGATGCGTCAGTACAACGTAGGCAGCCCGTTCGAGAGAATCGCCATTGACATCGCCGGCCCGTTTCCCGTATCCGACCACGGGAATAAATACATCCTTGTGGCAATGGACTACTTCAGTAAGTGGGCGGAAGCCTATGCCCTGCCCAACCAGGAAGCCATCACCGTCGCCGACGTCTTGGTGAAAGAATGGATATGTCGATTCGGTATTCCAATGGAGCTGCACTCGGATCAAGGCAGAAATTTCGAATCCAACCTTTTCCAAGAAATATGTCTACTGCTGAACATCCGCAAGACAAGAACCACGGCCCTACATCCGCAGTCCGATGGAATGGTGGAACGGATGAACAGGACGATCAACCGCCACTTGTCCAAGGTTGTCTCTGACCATCAAAGAGACTGGGACCAGTATCTTCATTTGTTCCTGATGGCCTATCGATCCGCAGTACACGAGTCAACCGGTCAAACTCCTGCTAGTATTATAATGGGCCGAGAACTGCGACTGCCTTGTGACCTGAAGTTTGGGATACCGCCAGGACAAGACACTGCGGGAGAGGACTACGTCAGCAAACTTCGGCAGAGAATGGACGACATCCACGAACGAGTCCGGTTGAACATCCAGAGTGCCAGCGATAAAATGAAGAAGACCTATGACATCAAGGCCGACGCTGGAGGATTTAAGGTTGATGACCTGGTTTGGCTGTACAACCCCAAACGTCGTCGTGGACTATCACCAAAGTTGCGGAACTCGTGGGAAGGCCCGTATAAAATCGTGAAAAGGATAAACGACCTTGTGTACCGAATCCATAAGCCACCCCGAGGGAAACCAAGGGTCGTCCATTTCAACAGGTTGGCCCCTTACGCTGGAAACCATGACCAAGTTCGCACCCTCAAGCCACCGGAGGATGATATGACGTTCGAGAAGTTCATGTCCTTGTATTCAAACGGGCAGAAAGTTCTACATGGGGTTACTAGAGTGGAGTCACGAGACCTTTTCGAGGTGCCTGCTGACTACGCACTAGCGCACTGTGTGGCAGAAGATCTTCGAATGTCCAGGGGCATCGCCGTAGTGTTCTCCAAGAAATTTGGTCAACTCCAAACACTGCGGGAGCAGAATCCAGAAGTTGGCGGGGTGCTACAGTTGAAGAAAGGCCAGAGAAACATCTACTACCTAGTTACCAAGAGGCATTCCCAAGATAAACCGTCCTATGAAGATGTCTGGAAGAGTCTCACCAAACTAAGAGATACTATGGTGGACCAGAATCTGGTGGATCTAGCAATTCCAAAATTGTCCTGTGGTATTGATGGGTTGGACTGGAGAGTCCTAAGAAGTATGCTGGAGGCGATATTCAGATCCAGCGGCGTCAAGATTTTGGTTTGCTGTAACCCTCTTCTACGACCGATCATGAAGACCGTGGAGTGTTACTTCCATCGAACTTCACGGTGCAGATATGGGGAGTCATGCAGATATCGTCACACTCCAAGGATGAAATTTCGGGACGAAATGTCTTTAAGAAGGGGGCAATGTAACGAACCTAGGCCGGACCTGTCGCCTCGCGCGTTGCCGTCGACAGCGATGAGATCATCCCCGGAGATATTCGAGAACCATCCAGTCGCTCTGCCACGGAAAACAACGGTCAATATTGGAAACAATTGGAACATGCCAGAATTCGAAACATCGAGAATGCTGTATCGGAGATAAATAGGCGACCCTCAAGTGGAGTCAGGACAGTCTGAACGAGCCCGTACGATCGAGCTATACAGTGGAGTAGTAATATAAATTAAGTTGTATATTTAAGTGTTAAATAAATTAGTAGAACCAAGTTAAGTTTATTTACGTTACAATATCTACTCTTCACAGACGAGGCAAACTTCTTCTGAAATGCTATCACAAACTTTCATAACAACAATGTTTGGGCTCTGGAAAATCCGCACGCAGTTAGTGAAAGACATTATCAGTATCAATTTTCTGTAAATGTATGGGCGGCAATAATTGATAATCACTTGATAGGTCCTTTCTTTCTTCCGTTTCGCCTGAATGGCGCAATTTACAGAGACTTTCCAGAAAATGAATTGCCGGGACTGCTTCAGAATGTACCATTAGAAATTCGTGTCCGCATGTGGTTTATGCATGATGGGGCTTCGGCCCTATTTAGCGTCGTAGCCAGGGAGTTCCTTGACACTGTCTTCGATGGATCGGTAGGGATGTAGAAGAACCTAACCAGGCGTGGGCACCAAGGTTCCTAGATCTGAACCCGCTAGATTTTTATTTTTGGGGACATTTGAAGTCACTAGTTTATAAAACTCTAGTAGCGAACTGGAAAGATCTGAGAAACCGAATAGTAGACGCCTGTTAAACAATAAGAAACACACCAATAGTTTTTGAGCGGGTACGAGATTCAATGACTAGAAGACTGAATGCTCGTATCTTCGCTGAAAGTGGACACTTTAAACAATTTATTCGAATACAATTCAGTTTCCTTCATTTTATTTTATTCTACATATTCAAAATTTCTTAAAATAAAATGTTGATATTTCTTGCAAATTTTATTAAAACAAATACAGATTTTGCAACCGTGATACAAAAGATTTCAAACGACTAAAAATAAATAGAATAGGTGGCGCCCCTTACAAAAAACCAAAACTACTTACTCAAACGTCAAATTCATTTCCTAAGCATTCTTGTGAAAAATGCAAATTAATGGTAATAACTTCAACACGCATCGATTATCAAATAATCGTCTGGAAATTTTCAACTCCAAATATCTAGAAAACGGTTGCTTATGGCGACTTGTAACAAGGGTAGATTTTTTGCGTAGATATGATAGGTGAATAGATTTTTCTGCCGAAAAATGTACCATAAGTACGCTCAAAAAAGTTATGAATCTTCAAAAAAGAGAAAGACGTGTAGGTGGCGCCCCCTACGAGTAGGAGCAATAATAATAACAGGTTCGAATTCGACACCTCAAAGAACCTCTCAATACCAATTTTCGTTTAATTAAGGTCAGTATTTAAAAAAACTAAAATGAAAATAAAACTTCAACACCCTGTATCTTGGAAACGAAGCGTTTCCGGACATATATTTATTTGGACAATTCATATTAGAATATAGTGGGGAATCACCCCCTAGAGTTTGTATAAGTACTTTTGAATCACCCTGTATACTGAGGTTTCAAATGTTGTATGTTGATATTTAACACAACACTTCTATTACTCACCTTGCCCCTCGTTTCTCCCGAAGCTAAATTCACCATCGTAGCCTCCTTCAGGTCGCTGAAACGACATGTGGTAGTCGGCAGCCGTATCTGTATAATATCCCAACGCCAAAAAGACCATTAGTGGTGTAGGCCAGATCATTGTCCAGATATCCTCCTGCAAAATTCAATTACGAGATTGAAATAATGATCAGCTCTAATTGGATTCTTCTGTTGGGCCACGATAAGAATGGAGAGCGTCAGGCCAATTTGCCCCGATTGAAACGTACCTTTGTGAGGCGCTTTTGCAAAAACACATGTCAGTTAGGTGTGTTCGGATAATGTATAGATAATGTAATGTATACACATTATACCTAATGCATTCGTGCATTTCATGAACGGGATTCACCTTTATATATAGCCACGGAAATATTTTTTAAACGTTATTTCGTAAGCGAATTGATGATATACAGGGTGATCCAGGGATGCGTGCAAACTCCATAACTGTTTTTTTGTTGTTTTGTTCAATCGCCACTGTTTTTTCATAAGCTCTCATTTAGTTTCACTTGTCCCGATGTCTGTCTGTGGGTTTGTAATCAAATATTACAACTTAAATTTGACCCACTTCTAGTGGTCCGATAACTGTGAAATTTGGCAGGTGTTCATAATCCCGGTGACAATGCATTATAGAGTTTTTGGAAAAACCAAATGGCGGCTCCAATATGGCGGGCGAGTTTTGTGATTATGGTTCGATTCTATACAAAATTGGTATGTGGGGTTTTCGGGAATAGAGATCACGAATTTTTTGCCAAAACTAATAAATTCAAGATAGCGGCTTCAATATGGCGACGAGTTTTGTGGTTCTAGCCCAATTCCAATGAGAATTGGTATGTGGGGGCTTTTGGGGTCGGAAATCATGATTGTTTTGTTAGAATTCATTTGAAAAAAAATGTTTAAACAGGAATAAATCCCGATAACAAGATATAAATGACTACTTCAAACTATTTATGAAACATTCCGAATGGGCTCTAGATGAAAGCTGCCCAAAACAAAATACTACTTCAAAAAACAAAAATAAAAATACGAGTAAAGAGATTCAACAGGAAATTAATGATCTCAAGTTCCTTTATTATATATAAAATAATTCAGAAGATCCAGTCTTGATAGATTCCTATAAGAAACACAAGTATTGAAAAAGGTAAATAATATTAACAGAATAGATACTGCATCGAACAAAAGCAAAGAACTGTGGAGAATAGTCGATGACAGGCTAGGGAAGAGAACATCAAAACATATTATCAATGTGATGCATAACAATAATTTAATAAGTGATGATCCCAAAATAAGTTATTTATTTGTGAATTATTTCACAACATTTGTACATGAAAAACTAGATACATATTTCGGAAATAACAAATCCCTGGCATGCACAATACGAAAACAAAATATTTAACATACAATTTTTGTTGAACCTTTCACAAGCACAGTGGTTATCCAAATAATAAATAATTTGAAAAACAAAAACTCAATGGTCATGGACAAAATCTCTATCAAACTATTGAAGTTTTGCAAAAATGCACTATTAGAATCCAATGCCTTTCTTTTGAACAAATCTATAGAGTTAGCACAGTTTCCAAATGATCTAAAACTTGGCAAAGTGATCCCAGTATATAAAAAAATGATCCACAAACTCCCGAAAACTATAGACCCATTCCATTTCCAAACTAACTGAAAAATGTATTACATATAGGCTATACAATTTTCTTGAAAAATACAATATTCTATCCCCTTTTCAATTTGGATATCGAACAGCAAAATCAACTGAACTAGTCACCATATAATTTACTCAGACTATCTTTAAACATAAAGATACAGGAAGGAAAGTAGCTGGTGTTTTCTTTGACCTGACTGCAGCCTTTGACTGCGTAAATCATCAACATCTTCTCAACAAACTATCAACTCTAGGGATCAGGGGGAACCTACTGAAGTGGATAGATTCATATATATCCAACAAAAAAATTAGTGTGTCTATAAAAGAGGTATTGTCAACCGAAAAATGTGTCGATATTGGTGAGCCTCGAGGTTCTGTTTTGGAGCCACTTCTATTCTTAATTTTTGTGAACGACTTTCCAGATTATATTACAGAAGGGCAGATTTTTATGTAGGCTGATGACACTTCTGTGATTATCGAGGCAACAACCATAAGAGAATGGAAAAAATCACAAAACAATTTGAATCTTGGTGTCAACAAAATTCACTCATGGCAATTAAATCAAAATCGGTATGTGTATACTTCTCCAATATGAATTGCGACATAACCCCCAAAATAAACAGTATAGAATTCAAAGACAGCACAAAATTTCTAGGAACTGTCATAGATAGCATACTACACATCACACTGGAAATAGACAGTATATGTTCCAAACTTGCAAGAGCAACCACGAATAATAAGAATAATTTTCAACTGGGGCTACAGAGATTCATGCAGAACAGTCCTGAAAAATAAAATACTTTCCCTAACAAGCATCTACCTATTCAAAATATCATGTTATACGAACACAAATGAAAATAACTTCCTCAAGGACAGCAACGTGCATAATTATAAAACTAGAAACGCTGGAAAGTTACATCCCACTAAATGCAACCTCAGTAAATCACCAAACTATGCAGGTCCCGAAGTTTTCAATGAACTACCGGATAATATAAAGAGTTTAAAATCATATCAAGCAGTCAGAAAAGCATTAAAAGAATACTTAGTAGAAACATGTTTTTATAATCTTGCAGAATTCATGCAATGAAAAGCTACTAAGGGTCATTTCCAACCTAGAATTAGATAACAAATAACAAATGATTGGCATTTAATCAAGATACTTCACACCACTTATTCGATCCAAGGGTATATCCATAGCTTTAATTTACTCTCTATCTTAACAAGTATATATGCAATATCATATGAAAAATCAAACATACTCATTTATACATGAACGTGTCAGATTGTACAAACTGTATTTGACGAAACCTACTCAAAGTGATCTTGGTAAATAAATAATAATTATTATTATTATTAATCGCTATCACCAGGCAGTTCATAGTTTTATATACCAATACATTTAAAAATAACCAATATATACCTAATACACATACAGACATATATACGCACATATGTACATGCATATACAGTGCTTCTCAAAAGTCCGCTACACCCCTCTTATTTTTGGAACGATTATACATAAACAAGTGAAATTTGGAAACTGAATATTAAAGGTTGTAAACTTCCCTACTAGTGATGATAGATGACGAAATCGTCAAAGATGACGTCACAAGGCCATTGTGACCAATAATTTTAAATAGAACCCTACACCAAGCGACACCTCTTTTGAAAGGTATCGAAAAAACCTATTCAATGATACTAATTTTGTTTGTGTTCATGGCAGTTTTGGCAACTCTCTTTCAAAGAACGCGAAGCTGTGATGAATTGAATCAGTTAATACTAAAATTCAAGCTCCGCCTCTGGACAGTTGTCAAAAAACTAACGTTTTTGTCAGTCTCCCTAATTCGACGTTTTTGTAATTGTCCAAGTTTTTGTACATTTAATAAATTGTGTATTGTTGATCGAACGTTCAACTGTTTTAGCAGCTTCTGGTACTTTTAATATTCTTGTACATTTTAATAATTTGTTAAACTGTTGTGTGCCGAACGTTCAAGTGCTTCATGAAGCGAAATGGTACGTGCTTTAGGTGATAAAGTAGCAGCAATCCTAATTCTTGGTGAAACTGGACAAAATATTCATGCAGCAGAACGCATTTTTAATGAGAGGTTTCCCGATCGCCCCGTTTCGAGGACTTATTTAAGGGAGCTTCTTCGTAAGTTTGAAACAACGGGTAGTATCAATGATGCGAAACGATTTGGCAGACCACAAATTTCTGATGAGAAAAAATTTATATACTGGCAGAAGTAATAGTTGATCCTACTTCTTCAACAACTCACGTTGTATCTACCTGTGAAGTCAGTACACAGTACACAGGATGTTGAAAAAAAACAAATTTCATCCATACAAATTAAAAATGGTTCATCAACTCTCAGACGACGACCCAGACCGAAGACTAGAATTTTGTGAAAATATGGGAACAAAAATTAACCAACAGCCAGACGATGTCAAAACAATTTGTTTTAGTGACGGAAGTACTTTCTATCTAAATGGAAATGTAAATACACAGAATGTGAGGTATTGGAGTGACGCAAATCCTCACCTGTTTCGTGAAACACATACCCAATTTCCCCAGAAGGTGAATGTTTGGGCAGGTATCCTGGGAAACCACATCGTTGGGCCTCTTTTTTTAAATACTAATTAAACTGGTGATGTTTATCTGGAGCTGTTGCAAAACGCAATAGAACCGTTAATCCTTGAAATTTTGGAAGATAATCCAGATCAATTCGGCAATTTGGAAATAACATTCCAACAGGATGGTACTTCTCCACACTATTACGGTGCAGTGAGTATTTGGATGAGGAGTATCGTGGTAGATGAATTGGACGACGAGGTTCAACGGAATGGCTAGCTCGATCACCGGACCTCACACCTTTGGATTTTCTTCTATGGGTGTACCTTAGATCGAAGGTTTACGCTACTGAACCTGACAATATTGACGTTTCAAAACAACGTATTGTTGCAGAATGTGAGGCTGTTTCCGCAGACACATTTGCAAAAGTACGAGAAGAGTTTAAAAATAGGATATTGCACTGCCACTCCGAGCAATTTCTTTGAGTAGATACTGATTCTTAAATCTGTAATTAATATCATACTGAATGGAATTTAAATTTTAATGTTCACTAATGAGCCATTAAAACTGCCATAAACACAAACAAAATTAGTATCATCGAATAGGTTTTTTCGATACCTTTTAAAGAGGTGTCGCTTGCCGTAGGGTTCCATTTAAAATTATTGGTCACAATGGCCTTGTGACGTCATCTTTGACGATTTCGTCATCTACCATCATTAGTAGGGAAGTTTACAACCTTTAATATTCAGTTTCCAAATTTCACTTGTTTATGTATAATCGTTCCAAAAATAAGAGGGGGGAAGGGGACTTTTGAGAAGCACTGTATAACATTCTACTTTATGTGTTTGGAAACACCTGAAGAGAAAAACATAAATAAGGAAGAAAAAACATAATTCATCCTGATCACGATCAATTGAATAAGCTTTTTTTAGTAAAGTAACATGTTACAGACTACGCTCAAATATTTTGGCTTGTTTGTAAAAGTTTCTTAATATTGATCTTTATTCGGCCAATTGGTTCATATTATATATCAAGATTGGTACAGATTTGATTGTATAGTTTGATCATTGCTACGACTGGTGACTTAAGTAATATGTTAGTTCTTGAATTGGGTAGGTAAAAAGTCAATTCATTTCTAGAGTTTAATCGTGGAACATGAAAGTTGAAATGGGAGAGTAATTCGGGACAGTCAATCAGATCGTTCACTGATTTGTAAATGGAGATAAATGAATAGTAGGGTCTTCGGTTTTGAAGGGATAGTAATTTGAATTCATTCAGTATTATTCTATTGTCGATACCTTGTTCGAGGAATACTCCATCTAATTTATATGAAATATATTTCATGAAGCCTCTTTGGATGGACTCTATTTTGTTTATGTGTGACCATATTAAGAAACCATATTCCAGCCGAGAACTCACGTAGGCATTGAATAGAGTTGAAAAGCTGTCTTGGTTACGAAAGTTCTTACAATTACAATAAATGAGACCAAGCATCCGTTTAGCTGCACATGTCATTGTATTATAGTGGATAGAGAAGCTCAATTTTGAGTAAAAAATGACACCAAGATCCCCTGTATGAGTGCTTTTTTGAAGGGGAATGTTATTTATATGGTGATCATGTTGGGTAATGTTATTTTTCAGGGTATATTGAGATTATTTACATTTATTTGTGTTGAGAGGGAGATTATTTTCGGTACACCAAACGTGTAAGAATTCAAGATCTTTTTGTAGGATTAAGCAGTATTTCTGAATATAATGGGTCGCAAAAAGTGGAAATTGACTTGAGATATTATTTCCTATATCGTTTATGGAAATGAGAACAAGAGAGGTGCAAAGTTGCTCCTTGTGGAGCACCACTGTTTGCAATAAATTGTAAGGATTTATGACATCTATAATCATACATTCAGTTAGGTAAGAGCAAAAAAGATTCAGGCGTTGTGTGCCAAAACCATAGGAGTGAAGTTAATTCAAGATGGCGGCTCCGAAATGGTGATGTATGGGTTTTTTGGGATCGGATATTATCAATTTTTATTAAATGACGGATTTCATGGATGACTGAAATAAATGAATAAAAATTATACAAAAAAATTAGGACAAGCTTTTATAAAATATCAATGAGAAGGAAAAAATAATTTATTTGATTTTTTGACCTAGATTGTTTCTGTGAGTAGCAGATTCAAAAGCTTGCCGAGAATATAAAATAGGTATTCTTGCGCGACAAGCTTTTGAATCTGCTACTCACAAAATAACCTAGATCAAACAATGGAAGATTTTTTTTTTCTTTCAACTGTATTCGTATAACAGCTTTTCTCTAAGTTTTTTTTTTTTATTATTTTTGATAAAAGACAAATTACAAATGGTGATAACTCGATATTTCCAAATGCAAATTTTGTTGTATCATTGCATGGCATTTTCCAAGGACTTTCTGTAGATATAGGGCAACACTTGTTGCAAAATAAAAAAAGTTGATGTTTTTTTCGAAAAAAAAAAAGAATCGAGTAGGCCGCTGTCGCAAAATTTGACACACCCGTGTACTTTTGTTAATTGTACACGTGTAATTGTTAATAATGAATTTCACTCTCGAAAAATTAGTGAATATGGTCCACTGTATTGGCAAAGCTGACATAAATCCTTTAAAAGCGAGCATAATCTACAATGAGAAATATCCAGAAGCAGGATCTCCACGTGTGTCTTCATTCCAAAAGTTAAGAGATCAGCTTGAACTCACTGGTAGTGTGTGTGTCTTATATCAAAAAGGAAATTGTTGGAGGTAGGATCAATAAAGAAACTGAGTTGGAAGTTTTATTATTGCTACAGGAAAATAATCACTCGAGCACTAGGGAAATAGCAGCGGATACGGATATTTCCCAAAGTAGTGTGAATAGAATAATATTGCAACATAAGATAGATAGATAATAGATCTTTATTGTCTGATATGTGATACATTTTGTCGACAAAGGGTGTTATGTGTATATACACATACAATAATTTTAAAAAAAAATTTTAAAGGCATGCTTTTATGTAAGCTGTGTACTAAAACGTATAAAATGAATTTAAGTCATCGCTGACAATGATTTAATAATTTTTGTTGAATTATTTGGTTTTGAAAAGCTTATCGTTTATGGTCGGCATTTTCGATCAATGCTTGTATTCCATTATGTTTTATCAGGGGTGGATGATGAACCCCATCATCATCCAACTTAGAATGGATTTTTAACCCTCTTAGAGATGAATTTTCAAAAATCCTTTCCTAGTACTAACCTTCGTTATATAGGGAACTCCCTGGCAAAATTCCATGCTTCTGGAGCCACCTGTTATTGTTAAAATGCATTCAAGTATAATAATAAATTTTGCCCCGGCATTTATTTTGTCGATGTTCATTGAATAGGTGAATGAAATGTATTATTTTTTTACTGATAAATAATCATCAGATTGATATTTTAAGCCTTTTTGAAGACAATCCCAAGTAGCATTTTGAGTGGACGGAACGTAGCGGCCACGATTCTGGAAAACTTTGAAGTGTTTGACCACAACCACTGCCACGTAATTATACACGGTTCTATCACGCGGCGGCTACCAAAATGGGAAACACTTTTTTGGTGGCTGCTACGTTCTGATCTACGTTCCTGGATCTCAGATAGCCACATTCCAACCACGTTGTGGTCATCTGGCAAAATCGTGGATATGTAGTGGCCGACACTAGACACGTCAAACTACTGACTGTGTCTGTGTAAATATGTAGTTCGATCTGTTCAGAAAGATATTTTTGTGATGAATGTTCCTTTTTCTTCCATTTTGCCTGATTCATTTCTAACACTCGATCAACTATAAAAATATATAACATATCATTGAGTTTAATTGAATTTGGATACTTCTGATCGGGATGAAATCAAAACGATTGAAAGTTTCATGTGAATTATGGGTGTGAGCACGCGCCATCTAAATACACTTCATTTAAGGAAAACAAATCAATCTATTACCCCATGACAGGTTTCCATGTCAGAAAAACACTTATTTCAAAGTGTCTCTCTAAAAAAATGTTTCTAACTTTTTTCCATCTTTGCAAAGTTGAGATTGCTTCTAGAAAATATGTTTCCCATTTCTTTCAGTCTTCCTGGATCGTGGAAGGTGAAATTGATTTTCGTCGACAAAAATGTATTGAAGACCTAGTGAATGCGATGCCTCTCTTGCGTCAATGTTACAAATGATTTCTGGTGAGTACTCTTTTTTGGAAAACATTTTCTTTGCTTCATTCATCTATATGAATTCCTAATTTTCAATTTCAGATTTTTTCTTTTGCATTAGGGTCCTTTTAGAATTTCTATCGACCTGGTTCAATGTCCAACGTGGCTTTACCGGGGAAGTAGTTGTTTTCTATAGACATTCACAAAAAATATCTTCATTTTTATTGTGGATTCTTCAATTCACGGAAAAATATTTCTATTCAATATTCAATTGAGAATGTTTCCCTTTTCAACATGAATACCCCACAAGAGGTTATCTTGAACGATGGAAGATAGTGACTGAAGTTTATCTTTCAGTCGCAGATGATTCCACATCTGATTTTATGAACATCTTGTTCATATTTTCAAACAAATTAATCTATCATACCCCATGACAGGTTTTAATGTCAGAAAAACACCAATTTCAAAGTGCCTCTCCAAAAGAAATATTTCTGACTTGTTTCCATCTTTGCAAAGTGAGATTGCTCCTAGAAAAGGTGTTTCTTATTTCTTCTGGTCTTTCTGATGATCGTGGAAGCGTGAAATAGATTTTCGTCGACAAAAATGTATTGAAGACCTAGTGAATGCGATGCCTCTCTTGCGTCAATGTTACAAATGATTTCTGGTGAGTACTGTTTTTTGGAAAACATTCTTCTTTGCCTCATTCATCTATATGAGTTCTTAATTAGGACAGGAATAGAAAATCAAATAACTATCTGAATGAAAATGCAAATTTTCAATTTCAGATTTTATCTTTTGCATTAGGGTCCTCTTAGAATATCTATCAGATGTAGTTCAATGTCCAGCGTGGCTTTATCCAGGAATGTAGTTGTTTTCTGTTAGACATTCACAAAAAATAACTTCATTTTAACTGGGGATTTTTCAATTTCAGAAAAATCTTTCTATTCAATATTCAATTGAGAATGTTTCCCTTTTCAACATGAATATCCCAGAAGAGGTTATCTTGAACGCTGGAAGATAGTGACTGTAGTTTATCTTCCAGTCGCAGATGATTCCACATCTGATTTCATGAACATCCTGTTCATATTCTCAAACAAATCGAAAACATTATAATTTTGGAAATAACTCGCCTCTGAAATTATGTACTTCATCCCTCGAACATGTGTTTGTTTGTTTGGTTGGTTGAAACGAATACTTACGTAACAAATCACTACGTTTGATGCAGTGCTGATGACAAATAAATCTTTATTGAATATTTCGATCATTTCTCTGATAATGGCGACCCAGCATATTCCTGTAAATATGGCGGCTTTTGGAGAATATAACTGCAAAGTGGCAGAAAGTGTAGATTTACCAACGTTTGTTTGAAGGTTGTAGGCGATGTGGTAACTTGATTACTATCGTCTCGGACTTCCATCGTCTTAATGTAATGTGATGTATTTCAAAGGTTTTCACGACGTTTCGAATGCTTGACTGACTGTATTCACCTGGAGACGATTGCATTCACCTGAAGACGATTGCAGATACAAGCATTCGAAACGTCGTGAAAACCTTTCGAATACATTAAGACGATGGAAGTCCGAAACGATAGTAATCATGTAGATTTACCATTCTAAAGCTCCTCCCATCATAAAGTGCCCAGTGGAAGTAAATTATTACCTTCTCCACCACTGGAAAGTGGCACCCCCGTCGCAGGCCCATGACTCACCACTTCAAAGTTATAACCTAAAAATTACAATAGGTCTTATACCCTTGAAAGGGACGGAGAAGTCGGGATATTATAACCTGCCACTTCAAAGTTATAACCTCGAAATTGCGGGTACATGTTCATTAATTGTTTGAAAAGGACATGTAACAAGTATAATGGATTTATGCAGCTCCAATCAACAATTATCAAGTATCAAGTAACAATTTCCAATCAACAAGTAATGAAAGTGATGGCATGTATGCAAACAGAATTAACAATTGAGGTATAAATATTAAGCAGGAGCACAAGTCAGAGAACCGATCTATTTAAATTAACCTTCTTATACAAAATCAAGAAAAATTGTCATTGAAAACGAATAACCCATTTAATTTTGAATGAATATCATTCACGTTTCACGTTATAGGCAGAACGAATTTTTTGTAAGCCACAATAAAATAATTTGAGAAAAGTTAGGTTAGTTTTCGTCATCGCGCTGACCAATCCACGGTCACTTCAAAAATTGAGGAAAATTGTCTATTGAAACCGCATAACCCCTTTCATATTGAATGAATATCATTCACGTTTCACGTAACAGATGAAACGAACTTTTCGTAAGCCACAATAAAATAATTTGAGAAAAGTTAGGTTAGTTTTCGTCATCGCAGGACCAATCCACGGTCACTTCAAATCAAGGAAAATTGTCTATCACTTATGGAGATGGCAAGAACGTGGCAACCATCACCACATATCACAATCAAGTGCCTGCCACATTGAAGGTTTCATGGAAGTTACCAAAACGTCACCGAAACTATCATACTCTCTTGAAAGTGACTGTGACTTCTAGGTGATTTTAAGTGGTACAGTATGTTACCGCAACGGTTATTTTCCACTTTCAAATTTGAAAACCTTTGAAGTGATTTGCTCAGTGGCCATAATGTTTCAGACACCTCGAATGATACTAATAAGTTATAGAACTGTGGAGTGGCTACCATAGATGGAATTTACGTGACTACAACCAAACACATATAAAATTTTAGTTATTCCTACTGTATAGTGGTAGATTTAGTGGTGATCACGTGATAACCACCGATTCGAAGTTGCAGTATCAGTTTCCTTGACTATAATACTGCTTGGGAAGCTTTATTTGAGCGTGTACTAAAACGTATAAATTAATTTAAGTCATCGCTGACAATTATTAATTATTTTGTTGAATCATTTTTTTCAAAAACCTTGTTGCGCGAAGTGTTCATAAAAGTAGGTACCAATCAATTTGATTGGGCAGAGATTGGTTGGTAAGTGAGAACTTGTCGAAGTACTAATTTTATTACAATTGGGGCGACCAAATAATTCAACAAAAACTAATAAATCATTGTCAGCGATGACTCAAACTCATTTTATACGTTTTAGTACACGGCTTATGTAAAAGTTTGTCTTTAAAAGGGTTTTTTATTAGTTATTTTATTTTTTGCTTTTTAGTTAGTTTGCCTCAATCTGTTCATTTCTAATATAGCATCGTTATTACAAGGACTGTTTCCAGTTAGTTTTGAGCTGAAAGAAATCATGATCTCCGACCCCAAAAAACCTCCCGAATATCAATTTTGAATCAAATCGCACTGAAATTACAAATCTCGACCGCCATCTTGGAGCGCAATTTTGTTTTTTCTTACAAAAATTCCATGGGCGTCATTTCAATTTCATAAATTTTACAAATTCATAACCTCGACTCCGAAACCCCCCATACAAATTTTGAAAGAATCGGACCATAATCACAAAACACCCCAGCTATTTTGGAGTCGCCATCTTGAATTTATGAATTTTGACAAAAAAATCACTATCTCCAACCCCGAAATCCCCCCATATACCAATTCTGAATCGAATCGGTCCATAATCACAAAACTTGTCCGCCATCTTGGAGCCGCTATCTTGCTTACCGGAATTATGAACACCTGCCAAATTTCAAATTAATCGGATGACTGAGTCGGTCAAAATTAACTTGACCCTAACTAAAAACGAACGAACTAACTAACTAACAAGTGAAACTAAATGAAAACTTGTAATAAAAAAAAGAAATGAATGATGCGTTCAATTCACCGCTTTTAGTTACTACTACCACCCCAACGCTATTAGCTGTCTCCTAATTTAGAGAGCGAACTGAAATTTCATCATTCCATATCTGAACGAAAAGATATCCCGAAGATTGCGGTATTGTCGACAAGATGAAAGCCTCATCCACCCTCAAGAACGAAGGAAATCTAATTATATTTGACATACTTTTTTCTCTTGGCTCATCCAAATTCAATCTAATCAACATAAAGGGCGACTTTTATTAGGAAAGGGGTTGAAAAAAAAAACAAGTTAAATTAGTCCTCCTGGAACTAGAATTGGATGTTTCTATAATTACTCGGGAAGGAATCTTTCCTTTAGATGATCATCGGAGTGAATCCAAGCAGAAATTCATCAAGACACTGATATTGACAAGTATGCATTGAATGAAATTGAACACTACAAAGTAACCCCGAATCTCGGTGTTACTCCCACTGGATGGTTTGATTTGGAAGTGTTCGGAATGATGAGATTTCCATTGGCGTACATTCAAGTATTAATAATAATAATGAAAATTATTTATCAAATCAAATGTACATGGAGATAAGATAATAATAATGATAATTTCAATCGTTGGATTTGCGGGAATTTGGTCGAAATGTTGAAGAAAACCAATTTTTAAATTGTCGACGTTTCGAAACTTTATTGTTTCATTCTCAAGACTCTGAAGTACAAAAACAAGAACATACAGTTAAAATGAGATTCTAGAATGTGTTTTTTTTTTGGTAAAAACAGAATAAACAATGATGAGTACTTACATTGAGGATGGCTTTCCGAGTTTGAAAAGTGTAAAGTAAATAATTTCGACATAAAACATAAATAGATACTCAAGTTCCTGAACAACTGAACGGTCGGTGAATCATGTTTTATAATGTAAAAGCTCATGAAAGAAATGAGTATGAATCGAAAGCCGTCAATAAGATCTAGGATTATGTTTGGTCTTTTCTATTAGATTGAAATATGAAGTGTGTAGGTTTTCAATATCGGACCTTTTGTTAACACATTTTGTTCCATGTTTTGTTATTTCGATCATTTCGATCAAGAGTCTTTTTTTAAATCGTCTGTTGTATTAAAAAAAAAGACTCTTGAATGAAATGATCGAAATAACAAAACATGGAACAAAACGTGTTAACAAAAGGTCCGATATTGAAAACCTACCCACTTCATATTTCAATCTAATAGAAAAGACCAAACATTAATCCTAGATCTTTATTGAACGGCTTTTTCCGATTCCAATACTCATTTCTTTCATGAGCCTTTTTTACATTATAAAAACATGATTCACCGACCGTTCATGTCTGTGTTGACGTATTTCAGAAACTTGAGTATCTAGTTATATTTTATGTCGAAATTATTTATTTTACACTTTTTAAACTCGGGAAGCCATCCTAAATGTAAGTACTCATCATTGTTGTTTTCTGTAATGTGTTCGAAGTGTTTTTAAATATTGTTTTTTTTAACGATGTAATTTTACTTAATTTATTCTGTTTTTACCAAAAAAAAACACATTCTAGAATCTCATTTTAACTGTATGTTCTTGTTTTTGTACTTCAGAGTCTTGAGAATGAAACAATAAAGTTTCGAAACGTCGACAATTTAAAAATTGGTTTTTCCAACATTCCGACCGAATTCCCAACGATTGAAATCATATTCAACGGTCGCCATTCATCCAATAATAATAATGTTTATTCATTCATAAAATACAATATTACAAAATTCAATGTATCTTTAGAAGTTAAATGAATAAACAATGGCACCACAAGGAAATAAATCCGCGCGTGGACTTTCCTTTGTTGGCCATCTAAAAAAAGAATATAAAATATAAAAACAAAACGACGTGCAATGATATAATAGGAACATTTAACAAAAGATAAAAGTACTTATAGTGAGTTTATACAGCAAGTAAAATAAAATAAGAAATAAAATAAAGTAATTTAAAAAGTTAAAACTACACAACATCCATAACAAGTTCATACAGAAATAAAATAAAATAAGAAGTAATATAAAATAAGAAGTAAAATAAGAGATGGTTAACTTTTATCTTTTATTTTATTTTACTTTGACTAGTTGTTAGGCACATATACATACTGAATAATTTAGACAAATTGACGAAAGTTGATGATTGATGGACATGATATAATAGCTATTCAGTCCTAGTATATGTTTTTGTTTTCTTAACTGGAAAATGGTATGTACAGTGCCATTTTTTTAAATTTTGTTTTTGGACAATAATGTCGTTAGATGACGAAAATTTTATAATATTGTTAGTGTTGTCAACAGTAGCTTATTTTTTATTTAATAAACAATAACAGGGACCAATTTTACAAGTATACATCATCGAAATTCAGGTAACCTCAACATAAAATCCCCAATTTTGATTGACAGCTTCTTACTTCTTACATTAATTTACTCAGCTCTATAAATACTCTGAAAATTATTATTTCTTATTTTACTTTATTTTATTTCTTATTTTATTTTAGTGCTGTATAAACTCACTTTAACTAATTGAATATGAACGGATTATTTAATCTAGTTATCAGGGAGAACAAAAGCATTAGAAATTGTATAGGATTTTCCATATATTCATAGACAAGTTAGATACAGAAAATAATCATCTCAGTTTGAAGGGTTTATTTTTCTTTCAGTTTTTTTGATATCAATCAACTTATGGATTTCAAATCTGTTATAACCAAATATCCATTTTTTTAGTTTGAATTTCAGAAGTTGGTAGCTGTTCATTAGTTTCAGTTCTTTGGGTAACATATTATACAGTGCGGTCCATAAGTATGTAATACATTAATTTTCAGCGTTATTATGTATTTGTTTACAAAAACCAGAAACACGTCGATTTCTATTGTCAATTTGACGATTTACAATATGAAAATATGACCCTCTTCTTACACCCCCTCTGAATTATAAGCACCCCCTCAAAAAAAATTAATGAGAAGGGGGGTCGTGTGGCACCTTGTTCGAAAGGGATTTTCATTTTCTGTTCAGCAATATTGAGTTTTCCAAATTTGGTGCAATCATAACTGGGAAAACTTATTTTGAATATGTAAAATTTTGATACTTCACGTAGAATGAAGGAAATAATGTCACATAATGTTTGGGGAGTATTTTTCAATTTTTTTTATTATAAAATTAAATGTTTAGAATGATCACCATTCACTTCTTGACAGTAAGCATGTCGATCTTGGAATTCTCGTACAACATTTTGTAGGACCTCAGGGGTTATGTTGTTGAATTTTTCCGTTATCCTAACTCTTAAATCTGCAATATTGGCTGGTATATTGAAATATACTTTTGATTTTAAATAACCCCATAAGAAATAATCATGTGTCTTCTTATCTGTTTTGCTAAACGTCAGGAAGAAGTCGTTCAAGACAACAAAAAATGATTCACAAAACTCACATAAATAATGTAATGTCAATCTAGTAGACTACTGTTATTTTGATATTCATAAGTTACTGACACAGGTCAGTATATCGAAAATTATTTGTGTGTGTATTTGTCTATTCTCAAAGAATGGACATTTTAATTATGGTTGGAGGCGGTAATAATACAAAGAACTCAAAAGGAAGTTTGTGAAATGTACAATAATAAATACCCTGGTCAACAAATCTCACAGTCTACAGTTAGCAAAATAGAAACACAATTTCGTGAAACTAGACATGTGAAAACTATTCAGAAACCAGGTCGAAAAACGGGAAAAAAAGTACATCTACTGTTAGCGATTGAGGAAAATCCGCATATGACAAGTAGACAACTTGCCGCCGACAATGATGTAAGTAAATCATGATATTGAGAGCTTTACATATCTGATGATGCACTTTTCATTCAAATGGAACGGTTAATAGACAAAACTGTAGATATTGAAGGAGAGAAAATCCTCAGTGGATGTGTGAGGCTCACACACAATATCCTGAAAAAGTTAACGTTTGGGCTGATGGTATCATTTGCAACAAAATTATTGGCCCCTATTTTTTTGACATTAAAAATACTCTTTTCTATGTTAATGATCCAAATGCAATAGATAGATCAGTTTGGTACCAACGAGGTGAAGCTCCACCGCATTAAAAACGTATTGTTGGAGATTTTTTGAACGAAGTTTTTTCCAATAGGTGGATTGGAAGACGAGGAACGATTGAATGACCGCCTAGATCCCCCGATTTGACTCCTCTCGATTACTCCTTATGGGGTTATTTGAAATCAGAAGTATATTTCGATAGATCAGACAATATTGCAGATTCAAAAGTAAGGATAACGGAAGAAATTAACAACATAACCCCTGAGGTCTTACAAAATGTTGTAGGAGAATTCCAAGATCTACTTGCTTATTGTCAAGAAGTGAATGGTGGTAAACATTATGTGACATTATTTTCCTCATTCTACGTGAAGTATCAAAATTCTACATTTTCAAAATATTTTTTTTTACTTATGATTGCACCAAATTCTGAAAACTTGCTGAACAGAAAACGAAAATATCTTTCGAACAAGGTGCCACACGACACCCCTTCCCATTCAAATTTTTTGAAGGGGGCTCATAATTCAGAGGGGGTGCAAGAAGGGGGTAACATTTTCATACTGTAAATTGTCAAATTGACAATAGAAATCGACCTGTTTCAGGTTTTTTTAAACAAATACATATTAACGCTAAAATTGAATTTATTCCATACCTATGGATCGCAATGTATAATCTGGGTCCTAGAAAACCGTATCCTCTATTGTTTTATTAATTTTAGGTATGATTATTGATCCTTTTCAACCGACGAAACCAAAAAGGAGGAGGTACTCCAGTCGACGCGTATATAATTGTTTTTTATGTATGATCACGCATAACTTTTTACTGAGACGTCCGATTCCGATAATCCCTCTTACAGTGGATAGGGTATACTTCGAAGGTGGTCTCATTCGAATTTGAAAGATGAAATTCACCCCTACGGGTAGCAAAATGAAGGATATTGATCACTCACCCTCTGAATTCTGGTCCGTTAACCGATTCTATCAGGAATAACTTTGTACTGGGTTCTTCGATTTGGATGATTCTTTTTTTAATAGATAGGGTATACCTTATCTTTGGATTTCGAAATTATCCACCCTTACGGGTAGAAAAATAGGGAATAATTGATTTTTCACTTGTGAACATTGGCACACACATACGTAGTTGACAATGACAGATCGCTACTGACATTATTTTTGTTCCACATCCGTCAAAATAATTATATTCTATGAGAGGATGGAATGATATACAAAGTAATGAAATAAACTAACCAGAACAACAAAAATAATGTATATCACAACAAATAGTAAAAGTAGATAATCATATTATTTAAACTGGTAATAGTTGAAGTAAGGTGGGTAAGTAAGTATTTTGGAAGTAATAGAAAAACAAGTAGGTAGTAATTAGCCAGAAAAAATTGAAAAATAAAAACTTTTCAACAAAAAATTAAACCGACGAAATACGGAACTGAAAAGTAAAAAATGAAATAAACCTACTACTAAACTAAACTAATTTTGAGTCGGCGCCAAACGAACAATCAACGAACATCATTAAATTACTTTAAAAAAATTATCAGAATGTCACCGCGCAACTCGATGCCATCTCTTTACGCCTTACCTGATTCATTTCCTTGTTTGTTTGGCGCCGACTCAAAATTAGTTACTTACATTAGTTTAGGAACTTAGTTACTGAGACTTCTTAGTCTTAGGTTTATTTTATTTTTCAATTTTCAGTTCCGTATTTCGTCGGTTTCATTTTTTGTTAAAAAGTTTTTTCTTTATCGCGTGTCATAATTGTGGGTGATTTTTGATTGAAGATGTTTGATGTATTAATGCTTGCTAGTATAGTTGGTTGATATCAAATACGTTGTTCTCGGAGAATAATTTGTCGCTAGGGTAGGTTTACTTGCAGTCCGAGGCTTGATTTTTATATATGATATTTCAGGAACTATTTCAATACAATTTGTAGGCAACCAGACAAATCGTAGGGGCCAAACATCCTCGCCGTAAGCATGATACTTTGATGGTTTTATAACATTGGCCCATCAAATTTATGTTTGTTTTTTGGTCTTGTAACCTTTTTCAATAATGCTCAATTACAAATTACAAATTTCAGTATGGTGAAAAATTGTTGACTCACGGACAAAAGTTTTATACTGAATGTATTTGGAAAATTAATTTTGTTACTAGAATTTGATTCCATAAAAAAATATTAATTTGCTTGAGCGTTCGAATAATTATTTCACACTCATACTCACGACGAGATTTTAAATGTGTCTGGGGGATGTTTGGCCCCTACGATGTGTCTCGCTGCTCAAAAATAGTATTGAAATAGTTTCCAAAATATCATATATAAAAATCAAGATTCAGACTGTAAGTAAACTTATGTTAATTTTTCGCAAACTTCAAAGCGTCTGGCGGAAATTAACGCCGACGGAAACTGTCTGGCAAAATTGATTTTTAATTTTTAGTGATATATATATATATATATATATATATATATATATATATATATATATATATATATATATATATATATACAGAGTGGCCACTTTTTTAATGGGATTGTATTGGTAACTTTTAAACCATAAGAGTTAGAAGGTCGGTCAAATGGAGAAAAAGTTGCATTCATAGAAGCATTGTCAAGCAGTTCAAACAAATCGAGATTATCAGGGTCGGTGATTGAGATATCATAAGAAAAGTAAATTCTGTCATTTTGATTTTTCTTTTTTTCCCACTTTATTTCGAATATTATCAAAAAATGTCACGAGAGTTTTTTATTCGACAGTAAATTATCCTCAATTTGACATAATCAGATTTCGTATCCAATCATACGCTCTGGGCCACCCTCAACCTAATTTTTTTCAATACGGACCTGCATATTTTATGACACTTTTTGAAATAACTTTTAACGCTGAATTCAACGATATATCATACAATGTCATTCAAAGTGGATTTTCAGGTGATTTTGACCCTTATCAAAATTTCTTGTTATGTTCTTTTTTATCCACGGCCTAATACTTGAAAATGATACATTCAATAAACCTAGAGTTATGTGTATGTAAGAAAAAACAAGTCTATCAACGATATCAATGTTCTGACCCAAATTCAATTGAACCCAGAAAAAAAATCGAGAACTGTGGCCAGTGAATGCAATTTATCAAAAACTGCTGTTAATAAAATAGTCAAGAGACGCGAATACAATGATTTTAAATTTGAATACCAAGCCTTGCAAAAATTATATCGTAATGATCTCAAAATAAAGTTCGATTCTGTAATTCGTTTCAACGGAACAAATGACGAATCCAGCAATAATGATTCCTCGCGAGAAGATTGAGAATGTATTGGAAGGTATTCAAGGAGACGAAATAAGCAAATATATAAGAAGTATGGGTTCCAGAACCGCAAAGTGCATTTTACAAAATGGTGGACATTTCGAACACTCACTTCATTAATGTTCATCATTTACTTTCGAATAATCATTTGATTTTTCTTTCATTAAATGATAGTTTCGTTTAATTATTATGAATTAGGTTTTTCACCTCTTGAAATTTGTAAATAATTATTACTTGTTTCTTGCTTTGATTCTGTTACGTTCCATTCAGTTGAAGATGAGTAAGTTGATTTTCTTATCGAAATGTATTGCATGTTGTTAATTAAACTAAAGGTACCCAAATGTAATACAGATCCGACCCAAAGAAATTTGGATAAGGGTCAAAATCACCTGAAAATCAACTTTAAATGACATTGTTTGATATATCGTTGAATTGGGCGTTAAAAGTTATTTCGAAAAGTGTCATAAAATATGCAGGTCCGTATTGAAACAAATGAGGTTGAGGGTGGCCCAGAGCGTACGAAACGTTGCATACAAAATCTGATTATGTCAAAATGAGGATAATTTAATGTCGAATAAAAAACTCCGGTGACATTTTTTGATAATATTCGAAATAAAGTGGGATAAAAAGAAAAATCAAAATGACAGAATTTACTTTTCTTATGATATCTCAATAACCGATCCTGATAATCTCGATTTGTTTGAACTGCTTGACAATGCTTCAATGAATGCAACTTCTTCTCCATTTGACCGACCTTCTAACTCTTATGGTTTGAAAGTTACCAATACAATCCCATTAAAAAAGTGGCCACTCTGTATATATATATATATATATATATATATATATATAAATCAGCACAGACTTTAAGAAAAGTGACCAATGTTTTTATGTACCTTTAGCACCTGGTACCTATAAATTGGCCGCCGGCACAGGTATGTAAACCTACAGAGTTTATACTAACACTACTCATAAAATAAGTAATGTCTGGCGGCCCTGGGATCTTGATCTAATTGGATTATGTTCTTCTCAAATCGTTTGTGACTTAAGTAAGATATGTACAATGGAAAACTGTTACCAGATATTTTCCTTTCCCCATTTGAAATGAGTGATACGTTGGATTTATATGGTTATATTGCAGATAAAAACAATGAGTCATGCCTCCCTCATTCGAAATATCATCCAACTCTCGAACTGCAATACTTTGCTCCAGTTTCCTGTGCTCCCATATTCTACCTCATATAACTTTCGTCTATTTGAAGTAAACCTATCCCAACTAACTGAAATTAGTTTCAAACAGTTATTTTCCAGAAACTCTATCACATTCAACTGTATGAATTAAAACTTCGCTAGAAGAACGTGAACCATCCTACTCAAACCATTATTAAGTTTGTTTTATATCTGCGATGAATCTTGAGTTGCCAACAGAACATATAAATTATTTCTCACTCTCCCCAACCAAGGACGATCTTGTCCTCTTATTCATTTATTTTTTCAAACACGTTTCTCAAATGATAATTGGAACTCACCCAACACTTGTTGAAGTAATAAAGTTATGATCATACTCATATGACAAAGAGAGAATAACTGAATGTTTCATTCAAATCAAAAGGAATATATTTCACTGTATTGGGAGACTGGTCAAAAGTGAGTTCGTTTGATTGTAGTTGTGGTGGATTACTCTCGTTTCGGACGTCCATCATCTTAACGGATTTAAAAGATTCGTCTTTAGGTGAATAGTGTATTCACCTGAAGACGATTGCAGATACAAGCATTCGAAACGTCGTGAAAAACTTATAAATCCATCGAGAGAATGGACGTCCGAAACGAGAGTAATCAAGTTACTACATCGTCTACAACCTTCAAACAAATGTAGTTGTGGTGTCAAAAAAACATGAATTTTTCTGCACTTCAGATTTGAACATCGCCTTCTAGTGAAACTTGTTCCTTTACGTCTAAAAGGAAAATATTCTCGATTGAATATTGATTAAAGAATTTCTGGATATTGAAAATTCTACAATGAAAATTGGGATGTTTCGTGTAACATCCAATCTAATACATATAAATAATAATTAATATGCTTTATTGTCATAGTTATCATAGAATAAAAAGTATAAACGTATATAACAAATAATAATAAAAATAAAAATGTTATAAGAAAGGGTACGTACTGTGATAAAATGGACACTAAGGTTAAAAAGTGAATAATAAATCATATGTATAAGGTAGTAAAAATAGAACAAGACATTTTGAATGTTGAAATGTTTATCAATATGAAAATCTGCGAGAGTCAGCTGAATATTTCAATAAAATATTCCTGCAAACTATAATAGGGTTTATCAGATAGAAATTGTTTGACTGCCTTTCTGAATTTGGAGTCATTCAGATTAGCAGATCTAATGCACAGGGGTAGATGGTTGTACATCTTCCCACCATTGTTAAATATGGAGTGGTTGGTGATAGTGTTTGTTGGCATTGAGAGTTTCAGAGTGTGGCTACTGTTCCGAGTGTTATAATGGGAAGAGGACGCAGCAAAATTCGATATACCTATGCTTGTTTATTAAACAAACAGATTCCAATTTAAATAGTGCAGTAACCGTCAGAATATTATTGTTTATGGGAAGAGTTCTACAAGAATCTTCCGTTTTGAGGTTAGATATACAGTGCTTACGTAAAGTGCTGAATAAATTCCTTTTTAGCCAAACTCTCCATTTCTGAGGAATATCCTGAAACACGTCGATTTTCAATCTCAATTTGCCACATTCATTAGGGAAAACTAAATATACAGGGTGATCCACGTTTGATCAATGACGTCCGTGACAATTTTTTTAAAAGGAGCACCTTATATAATATTCAATTTTTGGAATCTACATGAAAAGCTGATTCAAAAAATATATCAGACATAGAGTTTGTATACACTGCATCCGTTGAATTCAGTGCCCTCGTAAAGTAGTGGGTAAATTCGTAAAAAAGTAAAAAATTATAGGAATATTTTTGAAAAGAACGCTCGAAGCCGTCGAATTATGTTTTCATTTGGGCATTCTTTCAAATTCAATTAATACATACAGAGTAATTTGCTTAGGAGAAATGACGTCATCGGTATTTTTTTTAAGGCAACTCCATTTTTCATTACGGCATGTGAAAAGGTGATTATATGGGTGAAAGGAAAATAAAATATGAAAATACTAAATTTAATGGCAATGATAGCTTCAAACAACGATCAAATCAAATGTTCAAATTGTGCACCGTTTGCTATCTGACTATTTCCATGACTTGACAGTGGCCATAGCGACCAGAATATTGTTTGAATTGCTGAATATTTTTTGTGAAGTTATTTCTTCAAAGAATAACATATCTTATCGTTTGTCCATACATTATTGAGTAGTAACTATGTAATTTCATGGAAACTGATTAAATTAATTGAACGAGAAATTCTTTGCATGATAGGATTTGGAGGCAGAATGCGCACCCAAAGAGGAGTAGTTGAATTGTTCAATGCAACTCATCCTGATCGGCATGTCCGTGATCTTCCTAAATCTGGTCGACCCTCACCACCAGAAGATGATGAGCTTAATGTTGCGTTGGTAGTGCATGAAAATCATCACACAACCAATTGGCTTCTGATTTCAATAAGGCAGCGTCTACAGCCAACAAAATCCTGGGAAAAACACCATCCTCATAAGGTACGCCCCATCCATGAGCTGAATGAAGCCGACTTTGATTGGCGAAATCAATTTTGCGAACAACTGCAACAGCAATGCAATAATGAATTTATAAAAAATATAATTTTTTCTGACGAGGCTCAGTATTACAAGCCCCAACTCCCAAATCAAAAATTTGAGGGTAGTATCTGATAATCGAAGGGGGTTGCATTTTTACGTTGCCCTATGTTATTTCAGAATCTAAAATTGGATTATGAACAATAATTGAGATACGGAATTTATTCCATTTTGCTGTTCCAGACTGTATAGTATAGCGTAATAAAAGTAGTTTAGGGTTCCGGACACGTTGGGCGAATATATTTAAACAACTTTTGAAGTCATGGAGTTGAGATGTCTGCAATGATTTACATAAAACATTAATTATGCAACAGTTAACTGAAACCACGCTGTTTTCGTTCCGTGAAATCAACCAAACTCTGCTGTCGAATGATTTTAGAAAATACCACACGTGCCTCAATTATTCTTGTAAACCAACACTTGTGACTTTAACAACTTGTGCAACATTTCCAAGAGTCGAGAATGTTGCAAATCATAGCACGTGAAACGGACATTAAACTGTAGATATTATCATCCTCCCACTCGTTGGCAAAACGAGTGAAAAACATCTCGTTATCGTCACAATTACAGGGAAAGCAAACAATGAAGAGGGTGTTAGGAAATTAGCTCCGGAGAAAATACTCGGAAACAACACAAGAATGATACGATACGACGGGTTGCTCGAGAAAATGGGAACTCCTCTGAGTAGGGTAGACCAGGGATGGCATGCCACTATTCTAAGATTACACTGATTTGGTGATTATATTTTTATAGGTAGATAGATAGAACATTTATTGCATAATAGTATATTATTCAACGAGCGAGAAATGTGGCCATTACTAGTGAGAATGAAGTTTGTCGTAAATCATTCGAGCGAGTAATGGCTAATTCTCGCGAGCAGAATACTATACTTTTTCTGTGACTTATATCAGGACTATTGGAAATGGGAAATAGAAAGTTTTTATTGAATGAAAAAATCTATAATTATATTTCGAAAAATTTCACAACATAAACAAAATTATTTTTTGTTAATTAAATTAATAGTAAAATTGGAACAGTTGGAAATCATAACTGAAGGTTTCGAGGATTCTATATCCAAATTCACATTTACATTTTCCATTTCCAAAGTGTTCTGTGCAATAAATGTTTGTGAGATGTTGCTAGTACTGGTAGACGGTTTCATTGAACCCAAAAATTTTTCTGCAGTATTCATTTTATTCTTCATCGAATCATCTATGTATCCTTTCGCCACAGATTTTTGACTAACTAGGTTCTCTCATTTTGTTAAGTCAACCTTTGAAAAAATATCAATTTCTTACCTTTGTCGCAAGATATATTTCGTCAGGTGCTTTGTTTACGAATGAATTTATTGCATCTGGGGTCAATGTTTGAGCCTTTCTCGATACATAACCATCGGATTTGCGTTTCAAAAACGCACGTAATTTTGATATGAGTTACGTTCTTTGTTGACGTCGTGGTTGATTAGAATGGTACTTCTTAACATTGAATATTGTGTCCGAAGCGAGGACGAATTATATTTTTCAGCTAATTTCGAAAAATGTGCTAGAAGTACATTTTCCAAAAACGAATTCACATTATTTTTCTTTCGTCAATCCATGGAAATTGCATACAGTGCTTCTCAAAAGTCCGCTCCCCCCCTCTTATTTTTGGAACGATTATACATAAACGAGTGGAATTTGGAAACTGAGTATTAAAGGTTGTAAACTTCCCTACTAGTGATGATAGATGACGAAATCGTCAAAGATGACGTCACAAGGCCATTGTGACCAATAATTTTTAATGGAACCCTACGGCAAGCGACACCTCTTTTAAAAGGTATCGAAAAAACCATATTCAATGATACTAACTTTATTTGTGTTTATGGCAGTTTTGGCAAATCGCTTCTGAAAAACGCAAAGCTGTGATGAATTAAATCAGTTAATGCTAAAATTCCAAATTCAAGCTCCGCCTCTGGATAGTTGTCGAATAAGCTGACACTTTTGTTAGTCTCCCTAATTCGACGTTTTTGTAATTGTCCAAGTTTTTGTACATTTAATAATTTGTGTATTGTTGATCGAACGTTTAACTGTTTCAGCAGCTTTTGGTACTTTTAATATTTTTGTACATTTTAATAATTTGTTAAACTGTTGTGAGCCGAACGTTTAAGTGCTTCAAGAAGCGAAATGGTACGTGCTTCAGGTGATAAAGTAGCAGCGATCCTAATTCTTGGTGAAACTGGACAAAATATTCATGCAGCAGAACGCATTTTTAATGAGAGATTTTCCCGATCGCCCTGTTTCGAGGACTTATTTGAGGGAGCTTCTTCGTAAGTTTGAAACAACCGGTAGTATTAATGATACGAAACGATCTGGCAGACCACAAATTTCTGATGATAAATTTTTCTATATATTGGCAGAAGTAATAGTTAATCCTACTTCTTCAACAACTCACGTTGCATCTACCTGTGAAGTCAGTCGAAGTACAGTACACAGGGTGTTGAAAAAAAAAACAAATTTCATCCATACAAATTGAAAATGGTTCATCAACTCTCAGACGACGACCCAGACCAAAGACTAGAATTCTGTGAAAATATTGATATTAAAATTAACCAACAGCCAGACTATGTCAAAACAATTTGTTTTAGGGGCGGAAGTACTTTCTATCTAAATGGAAATGTAAATACACAGAATGTGAGTTATTGAAGTGACACAAATCCTCACCTGTTTCGTGAAACACATACCCAATTTCCCCAGAAGGTGAATGTTTGGGCAGGTATCCTGTAAAACCACAACGTTGGGCCTCTTTTTTTAAATACTAATTTAACTGGTGAGGTTAATCTGGAGCTGCTGCAAAACGCAATAGAACCGTTGATCCTTGAAATTTTGGAAGATAATCCAGATGAATTCGGCAATTTGGAAATAACTTTCCAACAGGATGGTGCTCCTCCACACTATTACGGTGCAGTAAGACGGTATTTGGATGAGGAGTATCGTGGTAGATGGATTGGACGACGAGGTTCAACTGAATGGCCAGCTCGATCACCGGACCTCACACCTTCGGATTTTTTTCTGTGGTGGTACCTTAAATCGAAGGTTTACGCCACTGAACCTTCCATTATTGACGTTTTCAAACAACGTATTGTTGCAGAATGTGAGGCTGTTTCCGCAGACACATTTGCAAAAGTACGAGAACAGTTTGAAAATAGGATATTTCACTGTCAGGAAGTAAATGGAGGTCACTTCGGGCAATTTTTTTAAGTAGATACTGATACTTAAATCTGTAATTAATATCATACTGAATGGAATTTAGATTTTAATGTTATAAACACAAACAAAATTAGTATCATTGAATAGGTTTTTTCGATACCTTTTAAAAGAGGTGCGCTTGCCGTAGGGTTCCATTTGAAATTATTGGTTACAATGGCCTTGGTGACGTCATCTTTGACGATTTCGTCATCTATCATCACTAGTAGGGAAGTTTACAACCTTTAATATTCAGTTTCCAAATTTCACTTGTTTATGTTTAATCGTTCCAAAAATAAGAGGGGGGAGCGGACTTTTGAGAAGCACTGTATATCGTCTCATATTTTTTTCTTGATTTATTTGGTAGTAGATTTGAAGATGTTATTTTCGCCGCACTACAAATTTCTGGTAGAGTACAGTCGTTGTTACTTTTCGATTCCATCTTTTTCTTCTTGTTTTTCGTTAGAAACTATAATATTTTACAAAACGAACTGTCAATTCAATGATCATGACGTTTGAGAACAAGTTTAAAGTTGTTAAATTCTCAAGGCATACTTGCGAATGGAAACAATTCAAACACAACTGCACAGTAATGAATATGCTCATCTGTGATTGGCTTCAAAGTGTTGAGTAATGAATCTTGTTCAACTGTGATTGGTTTAAACCTGTTGAGTAATGGATCATTACCTACTCGGGGACGAAACTAGAGTTCATCACTTATCAAGAAATGGTCATATGAATGACGCTTTTTTCAATAGTCATAGAAAAAAATAAATTACAATTCTTATTGCAAGGGTTGGAGTGGAATAAAGAAAATGGGTGTAACAATATATCTAAGCGAAGCGGATACAAAAGACGAAAACACATACAGTGCGCGGCTAAATTATGGAACAAATTCGATATTTCGCAAGCAATGTACTTCTGACAAAAATCCTGAAAGAGGTCGATTTTTGTTTTTAAATGCCGATTTTCGAATGTATATTCTAAAGAGGTTATGTCACCGGTTTTGACGTGGTTACGTAATCGGTAATTTTTTTAAATTGAAATAGATGTCTTGTGATACTTCATCTGGAAGTTCTTTCGATACTGTATTCAATGATAATAAATAATTTGATTTGTTTATACAGGGTGAACGAAAATTAATATTTCATTTCAGTAAGAGAATAACTTTATATCCAACAAAATACAACACATGAATAAGATGTTCAAAATGTCATACACCACAATAAAAAATCCAGGGGCATAAGATCTGGAGATCTTGATGGCCACTCTATCGGTCTGCGTCAGCTTTTTCAACATAAAAGTTAATTTTTAAAGATTATTCTTCACTTTTCAGTTTATAGTACTATGAAAGCGTGTGTCTTTAGTTTTTCCAAACTATAATTTTTTATTCAATTTTTAGTTTTATCGGTCCATGATATGTGTGCTGAATTTTAGATTATTCGGACAACTGCAAGTGGAGGGAAATTTAATTTAAAGATTCACACTATTTTTATAACATTATTATTTTGAAATTCTCATACTGTCGTCGGTCCTTGATATGTGTGCTGAATTTCAGATTATTCGGACGATTGGAAGTGGGTGAAAATTGACTCCCAAGATTGTATTACATTGTTAGTTAGTTAGTTACAAGTGGAACTAATAAAAGAGTGTTGAAAAATGAAATTTGACTACTTTGAGCTCCCGCCAAGGCTCTAATCCCCTAGATTGCCCTGGCAGACTAGTGATTCAGTGCTCTACTACACCAATGGATTTTTTCTAGGTATGACTAGATATCTGGACAGAATCCATTAGTGTAGTAGAGCACTGAATCACTAGTCTGCCAGGACAGTCTAGGGGATTAGAGCCTTGGCGGGAGCTCAAAGAAGTCAAATTTCGCATTTTTCCTAGTCTAAAAATGGATAAAAAAGACAATCGTAAATGAATGCCACAAAAGTCCAGTGAGTGTCAAGTAAATGTTAGTTGAGATATCAATTTAAGACGTTTTGTGAAATATTCACCACATATTTCAAGTGGAAAGTTCTGAAAGTAAACTATGGCTACTTCAAGTGAAACACAACGTATATAAATTTTAATTTTCATCGGATGCGGAGATAGAACCAGAACTCAGCAAGGGGTATGCGACTTCTCCAATGCGAAGTATCCAAATAGACCTATCAGTCGTTCACCAGTAAGTAAGACTGGGAAAAAATTCAGAGAAACTGGTCATGTCAAACATATTCCGGATGCTGGACGTTCTAAAATAGCGGAAAACGTGAAACTTGATGTTCTATCGAGTGTAGAGAATAATCCTTACAGTACTCCACGACAAATTGCAGCAGACCATGGCTTATCCCAACGCTCCGTATTACCTATTCTAACAGCAGAAAAGTCTCATCCGTACAAAGTACAGCTACATCAACAACTCAATGAAGATGATCCCGATTGCCGTATGGAATTCTGTGAAATTATGCAGGATTTATGTAACCGCAATCCACGTTTTATTGAACAAATCATGTTTTCCGATGAGGCTACGTTTTGCCTTAATGGTTCAGTGAATCGTCAGAATTGCAGATATTGGAGTAGGGATAATGAGTTTGCCAATTTATATTTTTTTTTACCCGACTTTGGCGAAGCCCAAAAAGACAGTTATGTGTTTGACCTGTATGTATGTACACAGGTCAAACACATAACCCGACTGCGGCAAAGCCAAAATTGCCGCAGTCGGGTAAAAAAATATATGAATTGGCAAACTCAAAAGCATGTTTCTTGCACTTACTGCTCTTCACCCTCATGCGGCAGAAGAGGTGACTGCCGAGAAAATGAAATTAACAACAGGTACCGAGTAATAAAATGTAATAACACCGAAGCAAAATGTTCGCCTAAATTCACACTGCAAGTCACTCTTCCAAAATAATTTCATATTTCGGCACAATACAATGGAAGTTTTTTTTATATGGCAAACTCAAATCATATGCAACCAGATGCTTCAAATTTTTAAGACTTATCAACTTGTAATTGAATATTTCTGACTCTTCTACTATGTGAGATTGAGATTTGTCATCAAAGCATTTTGTAAACCAACACTCACACAAAAATATTGGGTTATTGGTGGCATGAGCACAAATTGCGAATATTCTACAAAATATAGGGCGTATTGACTCATTTCAGTAGTCACAAAACTGTTGAGCCTGGAAGTACTCCCGAAAGCTTTTCAGTAATTTGGTATCCAATAAAATTTGCAACTCTTCTTGATAATGTTCATCATTCATATTTTTCAAAAAGCTTTTGCCATAAATTGGTTCCAATGACAAATTAATATTCCCCCAGATATTCCACATATGAGTTTGGTGTTTTGCAAACAGTTTTGAAGTTTTTCAAACTATGAATCAAATGTTTGAAATAAGCATGTTCAGATTCCAATCTCATACTTCATAAACCAATAAGCGGATCCATTTTCATAATTATATCTGGATAATGTATCAGCAAATGATATTTGGGAATAAGATGGTGATTCATACGAGAAAAAAATAATTCATGAAGATTTTCAATCAATACTTGCAACTTCGATGCCAAGCCAGAACTACTCACAGGACAGAATACCATACTTGTGATTTCTATTAGAATCAATATAACTTCATACTTTTCAGACTGTTCAACTGAAAATATGTCGATTCATATATCAATAATGGGAATTTTTTATAAGACACCAAGTCTGAGCTGCACGCTGTACCCATAAATTTCCAGTCCTGGCTGATTTGAACTATTTTCTATTCCAAAATCAAATAGTCAAACTTCACATTACCTGGACACCTGTAGAACCTGAACCAACAAAATCACACTACGAATACCTAATTAACAATACGTCTCACATAGGACAGAGGACTGACTGAGACGATGTGTTCGGAAGCGAATTTTTGGCGCTAATTCGATACTCGCATATGCACGAGAATGCCCGAAGGTGATCAAATCCCTTTTCACAACGAAATAGGATACATTTTTCAAATGTATTAGACAATACCACCAACAGTTTTGTTAATCCAACAATTTTCATTTTGACTATATAAGTTGTTTAACAAATAAAATTGTCGATTCCGCAAACTGTTCATAGGTATGAATACCTATTTGATGTTGCTAATAAATGCACATCAATATTCTGAATTTGCGAGAGCATTTGCTATTTTGTTTTGAGTCACGAAAATATTTGCAAAATAAAGTTGTTACAGCAGCAACTATATATTTGAAGATTTCGACAACAATGAGGTAGACATACTGACAAAAAATGTGTGAAAATTGACAATGGATGAATTTAACTACAGCCGGAGTGATATGAGTAGTGAATTCCTGATTAATTGTTGTTGGTTTTAGCAACATTTTTTCAACAAAACTAGATATCGTTGAAATTAACAACTCTTTTCTAACTGTGTATATGTCAACGTACTCTGAACAAAATATTTGAGACTACTAAATTAGCAAACCAAACAACTTTGAAAAAAATTAATGAGTAAGTATCATCCAAAAAAGAACTATATGAATGTCCAATAATCATCTGTGAATTTCTACATACACTTGGTATGAAATAAAAACTGTGGAAAAATCCTAGATATAATTTCTCATCAACTATTTATGGAATGTGGAGATTCTCTAATCGAAGTTAAAAATTGACTGTTAATTTAAATATGGATTAACAAAACAACAAAAGACCATTCTGAAATATGTATTTAACTGATTTCAATTGGTTATAACTTCTGTAGAAAATCGAATATGCCATTCAATGGTAATACTTGAAAAGTATTTGATATGGCAAATAGAAACAAATACATAACCTTTTTGCTCACCATAACATTCAGCTCTTTCAGACTAGGATCACACACAAACTTGTTTTTAACGAAATAATGAAATCTGTTTATTTATTAATAATTCTTTTAGAGTTCTTATTTATTTATCATCTTTTGCAAAGTAAGTAACAAATTCAATTTGACATGCCCTCTTTCTGGTAAAGGATGTGATTTTTCATATTTTCGCTATCTGAATTTCTTCCAACACTTTTGACTAAACATTTCAACTATTTCTATTCTACTGTTATTTCTGAACTTTTCTGTTCACATTGAATACTGGTAACGAAATGACAGTGTCTACTTAGACTGCTGATCCCGAATGGTTACATTGTACTGGTTACTTCGGATATTCTTACTGACGTGAATTGAATTAGAATAGGAATCTGAATAAAAATTGGACTGCCACTGTTAGCTGAGAATCCCTCATAAACATCTCCGCGGCTTTATATATCCCGCGATCTCATCACACGCGCCCACGGATCATATTTAAAAAAGAGTTACTTTTTTTGCTAAAATATTTCGTTTCATAATCCATTATATTCTGTTTTCAGCAGGTCATATAGGTCCCACACATGTTAATGATTATGCTTAGTAAGATAGTGCGTTTGAGGGTTAGTTCTATCCCGCAGATGTTAGTTATAAGTATTTTTATTTATACATTAAAATAAGAGTTTTTGTTATCTCTCAGCAGGAGACATTCCAATCATGTCAACACGTCACAATGTTGTTGCTTTTATGGGTATCATAAAGCTGTGATTTATGGTGTATTTCTTGATAATTTTATTTTCCCACGCAGATTTTTTTTCTTGCGAGGAAAGTTCAGGTTCATAAAAACAATTTTTTTCTGTTACGTTATCGACACCTTCATATCTCTGTTGGCATGTTTATGAATCACAGAATTGATTTCAAACGATTGTTTTCTGGGCATTTGCTTGAATCGGTTGGAAAAACTTATAATGAAATTAGAAGCTGAAATAATTATAAACCAAACAATTTAATGCATACTCGAAAGTTTGTAATCAATTTATTCTTTGTTTGAATAAAAAATTCAATTTGAAATTATGTAGATACAAGGACTTCATTAATAATGAACAGTATCGGGATTATAATGTCCTGGAGATATTTCAGTGACCTCTTATGAAGCAGCTGAATACATGGCAAATCCATAGATTTCAATTTTTTTCCGAATAAAATAGAAGTAGCTTGCGAATATTTACAAAATATCATTCAAAATATTACTGTTGGCCTTACTAATGAGTTTCTTTGTCTAAAATGTATTTTTCCAAATTGAAATTTTTATTATGGCAAAAAATTAATTTTTATTTTTTTATCTCTTATAATCCTATAAGTGTGTTTTGAAAATAATTTTTAATTTTTTAAAATTTCCCTCCAAACACGAAAAGACGAACGGCACTGTACAACGTCTTTTGAGGTTGCTTTTTATGCAGAAGCGATTGCACATATCGATATTCGTCAAAATTTATTAATAAAAGAATTTCCCATATGATGCGTACTTTCTGCCGGTCACTGTATATTCCTCTAAACTGTAAAAACAGTAACATATGAGAAAGTCTTTCAATAATTTTTCAAACATAGCCAAAGTTTTACAATTCTTCATAGTGGTTGTCAATTAGTTGGAAAATTCCGGGGGGCCATGATGTTAGGAGAGTTGTAAGCTAGTTTGCCCTTACCAAATGGGACATATATGTCATTTTTGTGTCTAGTATTCACATTATATATTGCTTTATTGGAAACAAATCTTTTGTCAACATTTTTATAGACATACAAACAACATTCAAATATAAAAAGATAAGGTAACGTTAAAATATTATAATTGATGAATAGTTTTCTGCAAAATTCACTTACAGGAATACCTAGCATTGCTCGTAATGACCTCTTTTGAGCTATAAAGACGTCTTTCCAGTGGGAGGATGAGCCCCAGAAGCACAGGCCATACCCAAGTCTGGAATCAACCTGAGCATAATACAATGTCAGCAATTGATCCAAGTCCAAAACTTTTTTCAAATTTCCCATCTGATAGGATATTGTGTTCATCTTTTTCATTAAAAGTTCGCAATGGTTATGCCATTCTAAACATTTGTCAATGGCGAGACCCAAGAACTTGGTGCCTTCGTTTTCTGCGATGACTGGATCAGAGTATTCATTTCGCTCGAAAGCTAATGGTATCACAATTCCTCTGATGATTGTAAAAACGAATTGAAACCGTTTTGCTTGCGTTCAAGTGGAGATTGTTTGAAGCATACCACCTATTTGAATTATGAAAAACTTTATTGCATTTATCCTCACTGGCCGAGTCTGCATATAGTGTTATAGATGTTTCAATCGATTTATCCAAATCGTTAACGTAAAAAAAACTTTTTAACAAAAAATTGAACCGACGAACTGAAAAGTAAAGAATAAAATAAACCTTCTTAGTCTCGATAACTAAGCTCCTAAACTAATGTAAGTAACTAATTTTGAGTCGGCGCCAAACAAACGAGCAAATGAATTAGGTAAGGCGTAAAATGATGACATCGAGTTGGGCGGTGACATTCTGATAATTTTTTTGTTGTAATAATATAATGATCTTCGTTGATTGTTTGTGTGACGCCGACTCAAAATTAGTTACTTACATTAGTTTAGGAGCTTAGTTATTGAGACTAAGAAGGTTTATTTAATTTTTCACTTTTCAGTTCCGTATTTCGTCGGTTTACTTTTTGTAAAAAGTTTTTATTTTTCAAGTTTTTGTGGCTGAAATCTACTAATTACTAACTGCTTGTTTTCTTATTAATTCCAAAATAATTACTTACCCACCTCACTTCAACTATTACCAGTTAAATAATATGATTATCTAGAATGTTGAAAAGGAAACAATCTCAATTGAATATTGATAGAAAGATTTTCTGTGAATTGAAAAATCCACATCTGATTTTATGAACATCCTGTTTATATTTTCAACAAATCAATGATTATCTACTTTTACTATTTGTTGTAATATAAATTATTTTTGTTGTTCTGGTTAGTTTATATCATCAGTATATCATTCCATCCTCTCATAGAATATAATGATTGTGATAATGACGCTAGCGATCTGTCATTGTCAACTACATATGTGTGCCAATGTTCACAAGTGAAAAATCAATGATCCCCTATTTTTCTACCCGTAAGGGTGGATAATTCCATTCGAAATCCAAATATGATCAACTATGAGGTATACCCTATCTGATCAAAAAAGAATCATCCAAATCGAAGATCCCAGTACAAAGTTATGCCTGATAGAATCGGTTAACGGACCAGAATTCAGAGGGTGAGTGATTAATATCCTTCATTCTGCTACCCTTAGGGGTGGATTTCATCTTTTAGATTCGAATGGCACCAACTCTCAAGTACACCCTATCCACTGATAAAAGAATTATCGGAATCGGATGCCCCAGTAAAAAGTTATGCGTGATCATACATAAAAAAAATATTAAAAAAAATATACGCGTCGACTAGAGAACCTACCCTTTTTTGGTTTCGTGGGTTAAAAAGGAATAATATAGGACCTAAGATGGATCTTTGCGGGACTTCAAGATCTACTGAAATAAGATCGGATGTAATATTGATAATTTCAACACATTGTTTCCTATAGCGTAGATAATCTGCTATCCAGGCCAGTGGAACACCCCTGATGCCATACCTAAACAGCTTTTCAAGCAGAATTTCGTGGTTGACGCAGTCGAATGCCCTGCCGAGATCACAGAATATCCCGACAGGGCACTGTCCTGCCTCAATACATCTGATTATTTTACCATAGTGGGAGTGAATAGTGTGTAGGTTGATTTTTTGTTAAGTAAACCGTGCTGGTTTGATGTAAAAGTGTTACGGGCCTCACAGAATGGAAGAACTCCATTTGAGAATGCATATTCTAATATTTTTGAAAAGCCAGGTGGAATTATCACAGGTCGATAGTTTTCTAGTGAATGGGGACTATTCTTCTTGTAAACTGATATTATTCTTCCCGTTTTTAACGCATTTGGAAATGAACCTGAGGTGAAAGACAGATTCACTAAGTGGAGCAGAGGATTAATTATGACTGATAGATATTTTTTCAGATGAAACATAGGAAATTTATCGAATCCCGAGGATGATTGATTTTTCAGACTACTTTGAAAAAGATTATAGAGTTCTGCTTCTGTATAAGGATTGAGAAATGATGAGTTCGGCGTAGATTTGATATTCTTCAAAACACATTGGTAATCCAACTTTTCTTTGTTAATCTGACTAACTATCTCTTTTGGAGTGTCTCTAAGTAATTATTAAACATATTTGTGACTATTTCTGGAGATTCATTCACCAAATCATTGTTCCTTGATGTTATATTTTTTGCATGTTTTTTGGTTTGTTTGTTAATTCAGATACGATAGGCTGTCTTACTGGGATTATCAGAATTTTGAATTTTATTTTGGTGGTACTTTTTTTTGGTAGATCCGATTAAATTGGGATGTTTTTGTTTCTCGACCCTATAGCGTTGCCCTGGATCAGGGTGGGTATTTTTTAGAGCGTGAAGATTTCTTAGATTCCGGCTGGATGTTTTTATTGCAATATCTGCCCACTTCTCATTATTTGAATTCTTCATATTTCTTTTGCGTTTTGGAAAGTTCTTATCAAAATAAAAATAAAAAGTCATCCAAAAGGAATTAAATGCTGAGCTCATGTCAGAGCAGTTTGATGAATCCGTCCAATCCTCGGCTTGTAAGTCTGTGATGAAGGAAGATATTGCTATGTCATTGAAAGAACGTTTCAATTTCCAGGACATTGTTGTTTCCGATTGTCCTTCCTCCAGTCAAATAATATTGATTTGTGGTGCGATATGTATATAAGAGTGGGCCATTGAAAACAAAACAGCGGCTCTGTAGGTCGGCAGAACCGAATTATATAAAAACGCTCGGACACATTTTCGAGGGGAAATTCACCCGAAATACATTTCATCACTCGGAGTTGTGACCGCCACTCCTGAATTTATAAGTGGCAACATATGGCAAGTGATACCTTTATATTTGTTTTGGTATTTTTCGGGCAATAAATTCTGTATGGTAACATTAGCTACTTGTCTTATTTCTGGAGGTGTACATAATAATTCATCTTCACTATCTGAATTCATCTTTTTCAGCACAAAATTCAGAATAATTAGGTATAACTTAATTTGAAAACGTCAAAATTATTCAAGTGACATTACTCCCCTCAATAACAATAACGGACTGTTCCCTTTCGGCCAAACGGCCTGTACAGAAGAACAGAGTCACCTTGATATTCGGATCAAATAATTCCAAGAATCTTTTTCGATTTATTATAGTGAGTTATAGTAGTGAGTTATTATAACTCACGTGGTTTGTTTATAGATACTATTGATTGCTCAAAAGCAGTGGAATAATCAATATATAATTTAATAGTAGTAGATAAAATTATTTACCAAATCAAATCAGAGAAATTAACGATATAAAAGAATTCCGAAAGTCACTTAAAATACTTCTCATGGGGAAATGCTTCTATAATTTGGAGGAATATCATGCGCCTTCTAGTCATTCTATATTCTGTGATATATCTCACACTTTACTTTGTTAATGTGCTCTCTGTAATTTAACAATTCACTATTAAAATTAGTGTTTTTATGTACGTGTGAGCGTTTTCTCCGGATGTATTGAAATATCTATGTACATTTTACATTCATTATCATTAGAACACATTGTGATAATTTTGACTGTGTCGACTAATGTTTTCATTTAAACAATGAAGCTTATCTATCTACAGTGTCACACATAAAGTACGCAACATATGGAAGTTTTTTTTATTAATAGATATAATGAAAATTTGACTTCGCAGTTAGTTTGTGCTTGAAAAATGAGTAAAAACAGCCTCTTCCCTTTTGTCATGGCTACTCTAAACCTGTCAAATTTGTCATTCTTTTCGAAAATCCTCAAAAAATCAGTTTTTTTTTAGAAATTCCGAAAAATGCCAAAGAAAAAAGTTGCTCATTTTCCAATTTTATACCTCTCCTCCAAATCTGGACTCTCTACTGTCACTTCGACTTTTTTCCAATTTTTTTAATTTTTGGAATCTTTCGTTCGACCGATTCGAACGAAACATGATTCAAATATCATAATTTTGATGAATACGAGACTTCAATGTCAGACATGCCTAGAAAATACACACATTGGCCTGTTACCAGAAAAAAAAAATAATGGCACCTCCAGAAATTTTCTTTGTTGTAGCAAAGTTCATCTAGTTTTTTCATTCCATTGTGAAACTGATTCGGATTTTCAATGTATGGACGTTAATATGTCAGTGATCGAATAAACGAATTTCTCTTCATTCTTATTACACTCGTAGTTCTTTTTTTAAAAGATTTGTATCCCGTTAGCTGCAGATGAGTTCGAAATATTTTGATGTAGTTCACACCCAACAGTGTGACTGTTGGATGTAAACTGTTTGATGTAATTTTCGAGCAAATAATAATTTTTTGCAACGTTTTTTGAATTGATTTCATAAATCTCATATTCTTCATTTTCACAATTAGATGTGTGAAAAACTTAAAACCATAATAGCTATAACGAATTTCACAACAAAACATCGTAACATTAATTGATTTATCTCAATAATCTTATAGAAACCCGAATTCCTCATTCAGTATGCGTCCTTTCTATTCTATACAAATTATAGTCCTTTCATTCACAGAATTTGTGGCATTTTTAATAAATAGGGGATTTATATTAGCACAACACTCCCGAATGGTATTCTCTAAATGTTCTTCGTTTGCAAATGGTCTGTGCTTATTCACTTTTTGTTTCAGATAACCCCATAGAAAAAAGTCCATTGGAGATAAGCCCGGTGATCTTGGTGGCCAATAATCTTCCCAATCTCGTCCTATCACTTTGCTGTTTGGTGGATCGGTGTCTCGTCAAGCTGATACCACAAATTTCGTCAGAGGCAGATTATCCAAAACTTCAGACAACTGATTCATAATAAAATTTCTGTACATGTCTGCGTTCAAATTTTCTCTAAAAAATATGGTCCAATTATTTGGTTATGTGATAAACCACACCACACATTTGTCTTGAATGAATATTGGCCACGGCATTCTATTACAAAATTTGATTATTGTTGGACCACCAGCGACAATTTTGGAATTTAGTTGCCTCGTCTGTCCATAAACCCTGTAGGGAAATGTGATATCATTTTCTCTGTTACCTTGGAATATCGAAATCTCTTTCTTTAAGAGTGTGTATACCTTATTGGATTATGTAGTTTCTTGAAACGATCGTCCACAGAGATGTTTTCAATATCCTTTCCACGGTACTAAAGTGAATATTTCTTCCTGGATGCCAGGGATTGAAAATACAAGCAACATCTGGATATGGCACATTCTTACCACATAACAGAACGATTTCCACTTTGTCTTGTGTGGATAACATTGTACATAAAATTTATTTGTGAATGTAGGAAAATCTGTACACAAAACAACTCGATTTATTAAACGCAATTATTTGACATTAATTTGTTTCGAAAGCCTACTAACGCAACATTTTATTTTGATTCGATCAATTGTACTATTTTCTTCCCGAGATGTTGCATTAGCCTTGTATTGTTAAAAATCACGAAATTTTATATCATGTTAAGTACAAATCACTATTTAGTTTACAGAAAAGTATAATATTTCGGGTTTGTTTGTAACTGAATTATTGGTCAGAAAAATAATCAAACTGAATAAAAATCTATTAAAAAAAGAAATACGAGTGTAATAAGAAAGAAGAGAAATTCGTTTATTCGATTATTGTCATATTAACGTCCATACTTCGAAAATCCGAATCAGTTCAAAATGAAATGAAAAAACTAGATGAACTTTGCAACAACAAAGACGAATTTCTGGAGGTGCATTTATTTTTTTTTTCTGGTAACAGGCCAATGTGAGTATTTTTTGGGCAAGATATGATATTGAAGTATCGTATTCATCAAAATAATGAAATTTGAATCATGTTTCGTTCGAATCGGTAGAGCAAAAAATTCGAACAATTAAAAAAATTGGAAAAAGTCTAAGTGACAGTATAGAGTCCAAATTCGGAGGGAATGTATGAAATTGGAAACTAAGCAACTTCTTTTTTTGCATTTTTCGAAATTTCTAAAAAAAACAGATTTTTTGAGGATTTTCGAAAAAAATGTCAAATTTGACAGGTTCAGAGTAGCACATGAAAAATGGAAAGAGGCTGTTTTTTACTCATTTTTCAAGCACAAACTAACTGCGAAGCCGAAATTTCATTATACCTCTTAATAAAAAAAACTTCCATATGTTACGAACTTTATGTGTGACACTGTATATACTCCCACCTAGAATGTTTTGTTCTATTGACTATTCCTATACATTAAATTGAAATTGAATTAAAAATAATACTTACGTGCTACTAATCCAGATTCTCGCACTAACTTCCACTCGCACCACCGTCGAGGTCTCTTTCCGCAGTGCTGAAACTTCCGAAGTTACGCTCTATTTCGGGGAGTTGTGTGCCGGATTGTTCGTGATAGTCGCGAAGTTGTGGTGTCAACCTTGCGGCCCACTGGTCCTTATATACATGGCCTGCGCGCATCCCATGTGGGTGTTCCACAAGTGTTTCGTAGTAAGCGGAAAAAACATAAAGCAACAAGTTTTCCTGTACGATTTCAAAGGTTTCGAATTCCCGCATCAGAAGAATTAGTGTAGGGGTGGGAAAGGAAGTTATCGCGATCGTTAGAATTGATGTGACTCACACAGGACGATATTCGTGAGGTAGATTTGATTTCTCATTGAATTGAAGAAAAGTTTATTGAAAAAACTATAAACTGTTTTTTCCTGGTGGAAATTTTTTTCTGTTTTGTTACGACGGGGTATTGGCGCCATCCTACCAGTATATTTTTTTATTGAATTCTCAAAATTTTTACTTTTTTTCTCAACATTTTGAAATTCTTTATCAAAATTTAATCTCAAAATTTTGAGAATAAAAGTCAAAATATTCAGAAAAAATCTCAAAATTTTGAGAAAAAAAGTCAAAATTTTGAGGATAAAAAAGTTAAAATTTTTAGAAAAAGGGTCAAAATTTTGAGAAAAAATCTTAAAATAATAATAAAAGTCGAAATTTTGAGTAGAAATCTCAACATTTTGAGAAAAAAGTCAAAATTTTGAGGTTGAAAAAAGTTAAAATTTTGAGAAAAAAAGTCAAAATTTTGGGGAAAAATCTCAAAATTTTGAGAAAAAAGTCAAAATTTTGAGAAAAAATCTCAAAATTTTGAGAATAAAAGTCAAAATTTTGAGGAAAAATCCCAAAATTTTTTGAAAAAAAGTCAAAATTTTGAGATATCAATAAAAAAATACTGGTAGGATGACGCCAATACGCCGTCGTAGTTTCGTTCAGTTCCTTCCAATCTAGCTCTGTTTTGTGGTGTTGCTATATTTTCAGCAGAACGATATTCTGGGAAGGTAGTTATAGTTCAGGATGTTATGATATTTTCATAGTCAGTTGAATATGTTTATCTTCAACTCAAAATATAGGGTTCGTTCGACTTCGCGAATGATGATGTCAAATAAAGGAGGAGAACAGAAAGTCAAATGAATAATATTCCCCGTGCAATATACCGGGTGTCAACGAATCTATTAGATAAGTCATAACTTCTAGAATATTTTTTTTTTTTTTTGAACAGTCACAATATTTATTGCGGCTTAATGTAAGAAAATATAGACTGTTTGCTACAGAAGCTAGAAAAAAGAACTTCGATGTTTTAGCTGATAAAATGGTATCTTCTAAACATTTTTTTTTATATTTATTAAGGTAAAGATGAATATAAAATATAAAATGTAAATAAGTAAAATGTTCTATTCAAAACTGTGATTTGGTGTCCTCTTGATCATAGAAGAGGACGTATGCTTCTCCACTCACGATAGATTTTGGTGATAGCGGTGATATTCTCGAGTCATTGTACTCGTGCCATGTGCCTGCATAAGGGTGCCTACAGTAAGCCGTGTAGTGTCCATTAAAAGTTGTTCCGCTATGGTTGGATACAGCGTACAAGTTGTAGCGACACGGAGCTGCGTTATCTACTGCATAAATATTCATATCTAATCCATATTAGGTGTATCGAAATGAGATTCATTATAGGTGAATGGTATGTGAAGAGAAGAGTCTTCGCATATTTTTCACTTCCCGGTCACTTCCAGTTTCACCGGAAATAGTTCCGGTTTTGAATTTTTAAATGGAACACCATGTATATTGTAACATTTTTGGATTTCTGAGACAATTCTGGATCAGAATCAGACACTTAAGAAAGTTTTTACGACTACTTAATTTTTAGAGTCACTTTCAATATTGCATCTAGGTGGCCATGATCGGATGTAATCTAACCTGAGGACCTCAGGTGATGTGAGAAAGTTTCAGTCTCTAGTATGATAGATAGGAATAGGATAAGTGGGCAAAATTACAGTTTCGTGTTTAACAATTTTTTTCAAATGGCGACCATTTTCTGACAAGCACTTTCCGAAACGAGGATTTTTTGACGAGTCTACCGATACTAATTTATTTGTGATTGAATTGAAAATAAGAACGTAAATTGAATATTTCTAGTGTGGGCAAAATTACAGTTTCGTGTTAAACAATTTTTTTCAAATGGCGACCATTCTCTGACAAGCACTTTCCAAAAAGAGGATTTTTCGACGAGTCACCGATACTAATTTATTTGTGATTGAATTGAAAATAAGAACGTAAATTAAATATTTCTAAGGAAAATACTGGATAATAATTCATTTACTTTTGTCGAATGTGCCATGGATAGCCATGATGCATAATATTTTGCAGTTATTTTTATCAAGTCTTCTTTGGAAAACAAAACACTCACTTAGGTGATGACAGCGACATAAGCTTTATGAGCAGACAGTGAACATTTCTTAAATTTCGTTAAATTTGAGTTGAATTTTTCTTCAAAATAATGTATACTCAGAGTAAAAAAGTGGATATGTTATTAGTATTTGGAAAATGTGATAGAAATTCTAGGAATGCTGCTGAGTTGCATGCTCAGAGATATCCCAATCGGCAACATCCAGCCCATCAGTATTTTCCGTATGTTGAGAATCGTTTTAGGCAAGAAGGAATTCGAGAGGCGGTACAGAGATTTATGATAAATGAAGACACTGAGATTAATGTTCTTGCTATGGTTGAGGTTGATAAAACGGTTTCTCCAAGAGAAATTATTCAAGAAATGCAAATAAGTCACGAATGAGCAAGAAAAATACTGAAAAAGCACGGAGATCGAGCCTTTCAATATCAGTTACATCAACATTTGTATGCTAACGCTGGCAATAGACGAGTAGTGTTCTGTGATTGGCTGCTTCAAAATCATAGAGGTAACCCAAATGTTATCAACTTTATTCTATTTTCCGACAAATTACGTTTTACAAATAATGGTATGTTCAATAAACAAAATACTCGTTAATGGGCCCAACAAAATGAACATGCAATGAGAGATGGCAATTTTCAAGAGAGGTTTGGCGTCAATGTCTGGGCTGGTATCGTTGGAAACAGAATAATTTGGCCAATATTGTCTCAGGGTCAGTTAAGAGTGGTTAGGTACTTAAGTTTTCCTAAAAATAAAATCGAGGATCATCTTAATAATCTACCTTCAGCAGTTTTATGGCGAATTTACTATCAGAAAGATGGAGCAGTCCCTCATAATACCAGAGAAGTTCTCAATTACTCAATAGAGCATTTTAATAACGTTCTAAGTTATTGCAACCAATGGTCCAGTACGATAGCTTGCCTGCTCACCGGATCTCACTGTGCTTGATTTCTTTATTTGAGGATATGTTGGAGAAAAGGTTTACTATTCAACAACCTCAGCCACTATTGAAATCCCAGTAGAAATAATTCTACGGGCATTAAGAAGTGTAACGCCTCAAATCTTACGAAAAGTGTTGAGAGAAACAATTGAACGAGCTGAAATGTGTCTTGAAAAACGAGGAATGCACTTTGAAAATTTACTACAGTGAAATTAAATGAATTATTATCCGTGGCACACTTGACAAAATTTAATAAATTATTATCCAGTATTTTACTTAATAAATAAATAATATTTAATTCATGTTCTTATTTCTAATCCAATCGCAAATAAATTAGTTAGATTCATGAAAAACATTTATTTTCTCAATGTGCTTGTCGAAAATGGTTGCTATTTGAAAAATAATAGCAAGATACGGAAATGTAATTTTGCCAACTTGTCTTATTCCTATCTATCATACTAGTCACTAAAACTTTGCGATTGTAATTTTCTGACATCACCTGAGGTCCTGAGATTAGTTCACGTCCGATCATGGCCACCTAGATGGAATATTAAAAGTGACCCCAAAAAAATATGGTAGTCGTAAAAACTTTTTAAAATATCACATTCTGATCCAGAATTGTCTCAGAAATCAAAAAATGGGACAATATACAGGGTGTTCCATTAAAAATTCGAAACTGGAGCCACTTTCGGTGAAACTGGAAGTGACTGGAGAGTGAAAAATATGCGAAAACTCTCTTTTTCACATACTTTTCACCTTTACCAAATCTTATTTCGATACATCTAATATTCTAGAGGTAATTATTTGTCTAATAGATTCGTTAACACCCGGTATAGTAGAACAAATTTGGTGGAAACCGTTCGCCGCGTAAGAAAAGAACAATAAGGTGACCGCTTGTTGCATAAATTACCATAAATCATCACACATTATTTTTATTGGTACTCTGCTGTTCGCTGAGAACAAAACAGTGGTTTTTTGTTTCTGTATGTAGTGGTGCAACATGGCATATTGGAGATCATTTGAAGAACGTGAGGTACAACTGGAACAAGACGCACAAACTAAAGAACATGGGAATTCAAAAACAAAGTTCCCCATTTTGGACCCAAAGACTTATTCTGACAATCTACAAAAATCTTAGAAAGGTACTGAATAACATTTCACGAGCTTATACTTATACCAAGGAGAGGGGTAAAATGACTTCAAGAAGTCTGAACTTACCTCTTCATCACCAAATATTCTTCCTTCCACTAATAACTAACTCCAGAGTCTATACAGGTTGAGATTGAAAAACAGATCTCTAAATATTTTTATTTATTGAGTCACCAGAATCCTGAAGAAACTTTGTATTCTGATAATTCAATAACAAGTCTGGTATAAGGATGTTCTTGAGGTGGTACATATGAATATTCATTTTGAGTTTTCCCTACTTTTGAAGTGGAAAATATATCAATTATCTGTTGGTTTGTATACGAACTTCATTCGAAATGGGACTTTATGTATAATAATTCAGAGGTATGCAAGTAGGCAAAATTATACAAATAATCGTAGGAACAAATCAAATCACAAAATTCTGAAGTCATATGCATGATTAAACGATGAATATTCTCATGAAAGTGCACACATGAGTAGTATCTTGGTCACTACGTCGTACCCCCTCCACTTTTTTTCCTAAAAAATAGGCCCCGCCCACTTCGCAAAAAAAAAGAAAAAAGTCCACCCTTCACCCAATGAGAATGCCTAATGATATATATCTTTGCATAAGCTCCTCCCCATTCGTCCAATGAGAAATCACATCATTAAGAGAAAAAGATGGCGCAGCTATACATTTGATTCATACAGAGATTCGTTTTTCCTATTAATTTTCCCTCATTGTTAATAAATATAGGCCCCTGCCACTGGAGAAGGACCGCCAGACAACCTGAGCGGGGCATAATCATGATACGTCGTCTGCCTGGCTACCCCGTATTGCGACGGCCACCAGGAAGGGTTGTTAATTATTTTGGTGGTTTAAAATGCAAACTAACTGAATTCTCACGGGGTAGAGAGATATCTTGATAGGTGCGTCGTGAAACTTGTATTCATTAAGGAAATCGAACAACTTGACCCAATTATCGATGGGGTATCTAGATTAAAAGATGACCAGTCTTCGAAATATCGGAAAGTTATTCTGAAATTGATTATCCAATTTATCCAAAACACATGACTGAAAGGTTTGTTAATTATTTTGGTCGGGAGATGCAAATTAACTGAATTCTCACGGGATAGAGGAATATCACGATAGGTGCGTCGTGGAACTTGTGTTCATTAAGGAATTCGAAGCGGTATTACTATACCCAATTATCTAGGGGTTCCCAGACTAGATTAAATCTTGGAAATAAATGTATTTCCAATGCTTTTTTCATATTATGGTAAAACATGCCAATAAGTATTCTGAAGAGTCCCGAACATATCTGGGAAGATAATTTTCATTTTCAATTAAATGGCTTTGTGGGGATGCTTATAAATAGTCGAACAAACCGTACAATCGGTATCATTCGAATTTAAACGTTTTGTGTGTCTGTTGAAATTCATCAGCGACATTCTGTGTTCTTCAATATCAACATTGGTAAGTTTTTATTTATTAACCTCTACCATTTCAATATCATTAGTGTTACAAGCCCAAGTGAACGAAAGAAAAATCCACTTGTAAATAATTATAGAAATCTGATAAACTTTTTATATCACCAGTAAGTTCTCAAATCCAATCAATCCCCGCAGAGTTACCTGTGTGTTACTATGCAAAAATATTTTTTCCGAATTATGTGGAAGAAATAATTCATTATTCTGAAATATATTAAACAATTGTTGTTGATTGTTTTTCATAAAGAACAGACATGATAAGTGATTTTTGTAGACTCTAATAATATGTGAGAAAATGGTACAGAACGATAACTCAATATCTTGGATTATATGTCGTTTTTATCAGATTTTGGAATACCCTTCCTTGCAATTCACCAGACACTTCATCTCCTACAAGTATAGACCCTTATTCGTATGCCCTGTATGGCTGTTCTAGAAGGTTGGGTTCTAGACTTCATCAATGGATGAAACATATGCCAGCTGCTCATTCCACCAGTCCTTGATTTCATGCATGGCGTTACTAGCTTTCGGAACAGTTGTCCTGCTGTTGAACAGTTCCCTTGAAATCCTACTCTCGCTGTCATCCAGATGCGATAAAAAAAATTAAGTACCACAGATGGTCGTGTATTTTTCTTCTTGGTCACAATACGTTTTTTTTTCTGGTCTTGACGCAGGGTCAGACAGGGTTGGGGCTGAGAATTTCCTTCCTGAACTACCCAACACTGTCTGATCTTGGAAGATTTGTAGCCTTCTGTTTTCTCGCTTCATTCTTCTTATTCGCTTCAACTTCGGCTTCTTGATCGAGAGTATCATTTTTGTTTTTTTTCTACAGGATCAGGTATTGTTACTGCTTCATTCGTTGCTCTGAGGCCAGCTATAAAACTGTTCTACTGTTTCTAAAAAACTTTAATGTTTTATTTCATATTATTTGTGATTGGGTTATTTACAAATCAAGGGACCATGTTTAATTTTAAAATTTAGTTTCATCAAATTATAAATCTTGCTTATTACAACAATTGAGATTATCATTACTTTCATCTACAAATAACGTCAATGATTCCATTATATATAACCGGCCATAAATTTATAATTGCTAATCTTTATATTGAAAAGAATGATTTTATTTCAAACTTATTTAAAACTGATTTACTCAAGAAAATTTTCAATTGTTTGATTGGTTTTGTGTTGACAATTGAGAGACCAGATTTGCCCTGGAGATCCCTTAACACTTCAACCTGCAGGGGTCCCTTGTATCGTGTTGTTATTGATTCGTTAATGGAATTAAGATTGTGCTTTTCACGAAGTCAACAACCTATTCATGTATTTCGGATTCATGCTGGTTTCCATGTGCCCATCATGATTGTTGAAAAATCAAACAAAAGTATTGATAGGAATTGGCAGATTTAGTTTTGAGTTTTTGAAAGTTTAATTTTTACTTAAAGCTCAGGGTGGATTACCGAAAATAGTTCAAAATCGAGTTTCTTCTATTCAACGGATAACCTACATTTTGAACATGATACAGATTTACCAGCACTTTTTTTATAAAATTTAAATTTGAAGGTGTCACTATTTTGGCAATCAATCAATATACTTTATTGTCATGAAGAACGTACATTCTTGTGGACAAAGCACTAACTTATGTTATTAAAAAAGGGAATGAGCTACAACTAAGTCATTTACATATAGGAGATAAATGAACAAATACAATAGTAAAACATGTAAATTATGTAAAATAAAATAATAGGGTTTTTGGAATATATGCTAATTGATGTTATAATCGAAGGCAGTTCAAATATAGTAAATTGAAATGAATTGGAGGGAATCAGCATAAAATTCTTCCAAGGTATAGTAGGGTCGGCTACATAGCAAGAAGTAAACAGCCTTTTTGAATTTATCTACGGTATTAATCTCTAACGTAATCAGGTAAGTGATTGTACATCTTGCAGCCATCGTAAATAATGGAGTCCTTTACCAAAGTTGAGTTTGGTCTGTGTAAGTTGATACTGTTTTCTCTGCGTGTAGGATAAACGGTCAACCGTACTGAATTCATTTATTGTTTTTTTATTAGACAAAATGTCTCCGCAATGAAGATGGCATCAACAGTATGCAACTTATGTAGGACAAAAAGACGTTTGGAAGGATCCCGTGCCTTTGCTTCAGAAATATATCTAATTGCTCTTTTTTTTTGTGAAGTCAAGAAGTTTCTGCATGATATTATTATTGCAAACACCCCAAAACGGTGTGCTGTATCTCAGATGGGACTCAATCAATGCGTGGTATACTGTTTCTGCTGCTGAAGACCCTAGTTCATATGACACCCTTCTCACAGCAATACAACCAGAGGCCAGTTTTTGTTTGGGTTAATTGCATGCTCTTCAAATTTTAGATTATTGTTAATGATCACCCCTAAAAACTTTGTGTTGTTACGGCTCTCTATGTAACCATTTTCTAGTTCGACATTACCAAGATCGCACTTAAAGTATAGCATGTTGGTTTTTTTTTACGTTAAGTGTAAGACGGCTAAGGTCACACCAACTTTTTTTACTTTTTCCAGATTCATTTTATTTTTGTCATGCCATAATATTGTGGTTTCATCAGCAAAAATTGTAAATCTGCCGAGATATCTATTCTCATTGGATCGTTCATGTACAGCAAAAAAAAAAGGTAGGGCCAAGTATGGATCCTTGTGGTACACCACAATTAACCGGTGCTCTATCAGGAATGGTTGAGGTTTTGACCATTTGTGTGCGGTTTGTTAGGTATGATTCAATCCATTTATTTACTACTACTCTGAAGCCATAGCGGTGGAGCTTAGCCAATAGTATTCGATAACGCAGTCAAACGCCTTGGAGAGTCCTAGACACGGCTGCAGCCTCTCCGGAGTTGACATTTGTGTATAATTCCTGGAGAAATGAGAAGATAGCATCACATGAGTTTTTATTTCCCTGTAATCCATACTGAGTTTGATATATTAGACTGTGCTTTATTAAGAATTCAGTCATTCTGATTTTTACGATTTTTTAATAACTTTTGCCAAAGCTGGTATTAGAGGAATCGGCCGGAAATTTGCTGGTTTATCTTGCGCCACCTTTATGTTAGGGAATTACAATAGCTGTTTTTAGGAAGTCTGGGAATACACCTCTCTGAAATGACATATTAATTGGGTGGCTAATGTATGAAAGCGTCTTCTGGCAGGTTCTCAAGCACTTTTATAGAAATCTCATCAATTCCATGCGTATTTTTATTTTCAATTGACAACAATACTTCTTTTAGCTCAACATTATCTGTATCATAAAATAAGATTGACTGACTTCTAGTAAGTCTCACTAGAACGTCCTGTATATTTTTATATTCTAGTAAATCCGTTATCTAATAGTATCGATATCTGATTATTCCGTTCACTTACATTTGCTAATCTGATTTTTTTCAAGCACCCCTCCAACCACGTTCTTATTGTCTGCTTTGCAACTTCTTTCTCGATTATGTTCTCAAATTCTTCCCTGGCCAATAACTCTTCCAACTGAAGAGCTTTTCTGATGTCAACTGAACGATAGGAAAGCATACTGAAAGATAAATCATCAGGAGATATCAAATTTCAAAATATTTACATACTTGATGACATCGTGAAAAGTTACATCTTCCCCAATGTGTAATCTTTCTAACTCGTAACATATGTGTTTGAATAAAAGTCTGTCTTTTTGGGGATCTACTTCCAGTGGCCCCTTGAGGAGCCTGAGTATGAATGTGACCTGCAGAAAAAAAAATTACATTTAGGAAATGAATTGAAGTTTTAAAGTACTCACTCTTCGCACTGGTATAACACCTCCTTGATGTATATCAACAACATTCCAAGTATTCTGAAAATTCCTTATATCCGCATATGATAACAATGCATCTTCTTCGTTTGAATAGAATAGAGAAAAGTTCTACATGATGATAGCTAAAATTGTGTGTTCCATTTTATAAGAGATTGAAATAAAATCAAATACAAAACAAGCAGTTCTGAGACAAAAAGCAATGTGACACTTTTTATGACCCTCGACAAAACATTCACCTGAGACATTTCCCAAGTGAAAAATTTACCAAAATAAGAATTTTGAAATGTATTACATTCAGTATGAAGCAATATAAATATTTTGAACTTATTTTGAATTATTTTGCACAAAGTGTTCAGCACCTTATATTTCTGAAAAGGTGCATTTGAAACTGATACTTCATGTAAGAATTATACATGTATTCTTGTTTTTTTCGAAAATGGACTTTTTTCTATATTAAATTCTGAGATTATTTTGAGCAATATTTCATGTGGTATTTGTTCCAGCCAAACTTCCTTTTTTTATTTAGATCTTCATTCTTTCATTCAAATCAATATTGTTGGTACTCACCCACAAGAAGATTCAGAACGATGTAAGTCATGATTACGTAAAAATTACAAAAATATATTGAGGATCCATAAAATTCAGTAGTAAGGTGGTTGAATCATACAGTCGTGCATTATTTTATTCCAATCCTCACCAGTGACTATCCGGAATAGCATAGCCACACCTCTGACTGGTGACTCAAAGTTTGCTCTCCTAAAAAGTAATATGTCAATGTCACCTTTCATTCAATTTTGAAAAATATGCAATTTTTTAATCACCCTTGAAAAAATATAAATACTTGAGAAGTTTTCATTAAATTATTGTCAAATCAGTTTTTCATGGACAATATCCTGTAAGAGGCATCGACCACAATATTTAGTTGTCGCGATTTGAAATGACAGCGCTGGAAACAAGGAGAGTTATTCTTGGTATCAAATTCTTACACAAACGAATAAACAATAATATTGATTGTAGCGCTCTTTTAAATTTCTTAGTACCTAGAATCGACAAAAACAAACGAATAAACAATAATATTGATTGTAGCGCTCTTTTAAATTTCTTAGTACCTAGCTTCAATAACATTTGTGAACTCTGTGACATTCAATTCGTCTCTGTGAACACTGTTATAGCATGTATTGTTAACCACCTATAAATCTCATACATTTTTATGTCAATGCTGCTACTTTACAGGATTTTCAGTGATATGTATTCTATTTAATTTCTTTTTTTCTTTTTTCTTTTTTTTTTTTTTTTCTCTTGATTTTATGTATATAAATACTTAGTATATAGTTCGATTAAACATGAACTTCAATATATTTCCCCAATTAACAATATTATAATTTTGTTTTGTTAATACTGGTAGTTTGCAATATTTTTAGTGTTATATACTCTATTCAATTTAATTTCCTCTTTCACGTGTATAAATATTTGCTTTAACATTCACTTCTATTTCCCCAATTATTCATTGAACTTGTAACAATATATATATATATATATATATATATATATATATATATATATATATATATATATATATATATATATATATTATATATCATAATCTATAATATTTCTTTTTTTCTGGTTACCTCTGTTGTATATATATTTTTTTTTGAAAACTACAGATCAAAATGTAAAGTTTAAAGCAAACAAACGACATTCCTTCACTGAATGATTTTCGATAAATTGAGTTCATAAAATCCTGCTTACATGTTTCATACAATGAAGCTAGCTTCAGGTGGAGATAATATACTAACTCAGCAATCACGATGTATCATGTCGAGAGGTCGGAGTTTAAAACATTTCATATATTTCAGATCGTTTAACAGTGTAATGTTTTCAATCAAAGTTGAATCCCAAGTTTGACAAAACCCAGCTACATGTTTTGATAATCGCTCCAGAGTGTTTGGCCTATGTGAAACTTGCACCAAAGGCCACAATATATGTACTCAGATTTCTCAGTTTATCGTTCTTAATGAATTTAGCTACGCCTACTGAATATAAAGGGATGTTTTTTATAATAATCCTCATAGGAACAAATTTTCAAATAAAGCTTAATAATTATAATTATTATGGTATTGAATATTTACCCATGCTCATCAAAATGATATTCACAAACATACACTTTAGCTAGGTTCAATCAAAAGAATAGCATTTCTCCTTTTTTTTTGTTTTGCACAAAGCAATGAGAAATACAATTTTTTGTTTGTTGTTTCGTTTAATGTTTCAATGCAGTACCTGTGTTTTAGATTTATCATAATTATCCTGTCTGCTATCAAAAGAATAAATGAACAAGAAGTGTCAACAGTCATTTATATATTCCAGACAGCTAACAGAACGCTCATAATTTTGTAATATTTCAAAGATATACCAATATTATTTCACAGTTTGAACATATCTAATTTTTCGTTTCTCAAAGTTAAAACTGTCACCCGACTACGGAACAAAAAATTAACTATAATCAAGGAAAATAGTTCAAACCTTTCACCATCCTAAGATAGTCCCACTGTCAATGAAAATATTCAACAAGACATTATTGTTCATTAAGGAATACGAAATTGTTAAACAATGCAATTATCGGGGGTATCTAGATTAAAAGATGACCAGTCTTCGAGAATATCAGGAGTTATTCTGGAATTGATTATCCAATTTGCAAACACATGATAGAAAGGGTTGTTGATTATTTTAGTCGAGAGGAAATGTAAAGCTAACAGAATTCTCGTGGGGTAGAAAAAATATCTCGATAGGTGCGTCGTCAGAGCTTGTGCTCATTAAGGAATTCGAAGGGGTTTCAAGCCTTGATTATCCGGGGTTCCATGACTAGGATTAAATCCTTGGAAATATAAATGTATTTCCAGTGCTTTCATCATTATAGTAAAACTTGTGCCAGTGGTATTCACAGAAGAGTCCCAAATATATCTTGCTGCGAGATATGTTTGGGACTCTTCAGAGGCTAGTGGCATGTTCTAATATGAAAAGCATTGAAATACATTTATTTCATGATTTAATCTGATCTGCGAAACCCTAGATAGTGAACAGTTGAAGGCATTCATAATGGCACAAGTACTATCAGACCCCACAATGGCATTCTGTTAACATTCCCCGACTAAAGAAAAATCAACAACCCTTTCGATCATGTGTTTAATTAGAATGAATAATCGAACTTCAGGGCGCTCCCGATATTTCAGACTAGTCATCTTTGTCTCGATACCCTCGATAATTGAGTATTGTTAATACCTCTTCATCATAATGAACTTTACGTCTTGTTGAATATTTCATTGACGATGCGAGAATATCTAGGATAATTAGTGGAACTGTTACTCGCTGATTATAGTTAATTTTTTTTCAGCAATCGTGACATTTTATTAACTTTAACGAAAGAGTAGATAGTGTTGAAACTATTAGTATATCTTAGTATTATAAAGGTATGAGCGTTCTGACAACTGTCACCAGATACATAACGTGACAAATGACACTTCATTCATTATTCTTTGACAACGAACGATGACAATTATGAGCAAATCAAAACACGAGCCTGCGATGACGATGAACAACAAAAAAAACAAAACAATATTTCTCGACTAACGATAGCAAAACAAAAAAAGGAAGAATGGTGTTGAACCCAGAAAGGAATATATGTTCAATGAGGAAGAGAAATAATTAATATTCAATACTATAATACTAATTATTAAGTTTATTTTTGAAAAATTGTTCCTCATGAATTATTATAAAAAACGTCCTTTATGTCGATGAGCAGTAAGTGGTAAGAACATTAAAACTGAAATCTGGTACTATATTATTGTCTTGTCGAGATTTTCGCATAAGGCAAACTTGCAAGCGATTATCAAAACATGAAGAGGGTTTGTCAAACTGAAGTTCAACTTTTGATTGAAAACATTGTTTTGTTAACGATTAATATTACATATAGAAAATAACAACTCGACCTCTCAACGGAAATACATCGTGATTGTTGATTATGCTATCTCCGCCTGGCCATTGTATTAGGCATGTTGCTGTTTATGAACTCGAACTACTGAAAATCATTCGGTAATGAGAATGTCGTTGTTGCTTTTAAAGAGCACAAGTTTGATCTGTAATTTCAAAAAAAAATATTTCAACGGAAATTGCCAGCCTTTTGAAATGCTGATATAGATGCGATATATAATATATATGTATGTATATGTAATAACTGTATGTATGTGTATGTATGTATGTATGTATATGTATATTGTTACAAGTTCAGTGAATAATTGAAATCGTGAATGTTAAACAAATGATATACGTGAAAAGAAGAGGTAAATTGAATGAGTATATAACACTAAAAATATGAAACCATTAACAAAGGCACAAAATTATAATGATGACCGGTGAGGAAATATATTGAAGTTAATGTTTAACTGTAACTACTAATTTATGTAACGTAAAATCGGAGAAAACGGAGAGGAGAAAGGGTAAAATGAATACATGTCATGAAATCTGTAGTAACGGCGATGACTTTATCAAAATGTGGTTATGAGTGATTAACAACACGTGCTTTATAACGTGTTCACGAAGACAGTAGTGTCACGGGATACAAATATTATTGAAGCTACTTTACGCAATAACGGTGATCATGGCATAATGTTTGTTCGTGACGCTTCATATCATTTGGCTGTTATTCTGACACTGAAAATTTGAAGAGCGCTACAATCAACCATTGTTTATTCGTTTGATAGTGATACCAGAGAACCAACTTTCCTTGTTCAACATATTCGAAATGTATTGTATGATCGATACTCTGCGGTCTGTCCGTAACTGATTTGACAATAATTTAATGAAAACTTCTCGAAGTATTTATATTTTTTTCGGGTGATCAAACATATTTTCGGAATTGAATGAAGACGACATTGAACGTATTGCACAGGAAGCGAAACGGTCTGCCGGGTATTGACTTTATCTTATTCCGGGTAGTCACTGGTGAACGAATGCGCGACTTCCGTATTCGTACGCTTACGAATTTTATGGATCTCAGCTATGACACGCCAGAATTTTTTACGTAATCATGACTTACGTCGTTCACCAATAACGTGGTGATACCAACAATATTGATTTGAATGAAAGTGTCTGAAAAGGGATTTAACAGGTTCATGATGATGCTCAAAGATAATCTCGGGAATACGATCTGAAAAAGTCGTTTCGAAGAAACAAGTACGTGTTAAATTAACACGTAATCGTTTCAAGCTCTTTTCCTTTTTTTTTCGAAAATATGGAGTGCTTCAATTTATTGACGAAATAATTCGGAAATTAACGTTGTCTGTTATGCTGAATGGCATTTCAAAATTCTTGACGCGACGAAATTTCGCTTATCTTCAGTGTCTTTTGTGAAAGTCATAAAATGCGGTGAAATTTCTTGTTTTATTATTTGTTACGATCTCTTGCTCGTGTTTACTGTTTGTATCATCATGGAACTTTTCTGTCCTATTCAGGCAGAAAATACGTTACATATGCGAATGGAATTTTCGAAATACTGAATGTTGTTGATATACATCGAAGGTGGTATACCGGTGCGGTAGCAAGAACTTCGATTCATTTCTTTAATGTAATTTTTTTTCTGCAGATACGATTCATACTCGGAAGCTCGAAGGCCGCTGAAGTATTTGAACTTTGATGAGCACGTATGTTACGAGTTAAGAGATTGCGCATTGGAAGATGACTTTTCGCGTCATCAATAGCAAATATTTACGGTGATAATCTCCTGATGTTATCTTTCGGTATCTTTCTATCGTTCAGTTATTGACATCAGAAAAAACTCTTTCAGTTGGAAGGGCGTGGTTGAAGACTGGCGTCGGGCCAGCAAATGGCGGAAATCGGTGTCGACTGCTGATCGAACGGCGGATTTACTGGGGCTATAAAATACTGGCGTTCTAGTGAACTTACTGAAGTCAGTCGATGCTTGTTGCTACGCTGATACCGAATAATGTTGAGCTAAAGTATTGTCGTGAAAATAAAATGCGTGGTGATGATTTCTAGCGTACCGCGAAAGACGCTATTTCATACATTAACCACTGGTGTGTCATTTCGAAGAATAATTCGAACTCACAAATACGTATTATTCTAACAGGTGGCATATACTGGCAAAGATGATGAAAAATCGTATCGGAATGACTGAATTCTTAATAAGCACGGTCTATATGTCAAACCATTAATGAACACGAAATAAAACTCGTATTGTTATCTTCATTTCTCAGGAATTATACGCAATCAATAGAGCTGCGACATGTGTTCTGCGACTTCTCCAGAGACGTGCGTTATCAATATGACAACCACGCCTTCTTCTTCGAAGTAATCAAATGGACCCGAATCGCCTTCAAACCGCACGCAAACCGGAAACCTCAACCATTCTGATAAACACCGGTGTATGATGAGATCAACGGCCTACCCTTTTTTGTATTATGTTTGTCCAATGAATATCTCGACGGGTAATTTTTGTGATGGCTTCCATGGCGTGACAAAATAAAATGAATCTGAAAAGCAAAAAAAAGTATTAACAGCCGTCTTGCTTAACATAGCCAACATGCTGAAGTGCGATGTGGCTAATGTCGAACTTGAAAATCAGTTGCATGAAAACCGTGGCTAACACAAAGATTTTGAAGTGATCATTAACAATAATCTAAGGTGAAGAGCATGAATAACAGGTAAAAACTGACGCTCTGAGGAATTGTATTCTTTCAATGAGGAAAGGAATGATCATATGAACTGGTCTTCGGCAGCAAAAGCAATGCTCACCGCATTGATGAGTCCCCATCTGAAATGCGGCACGCCGTTTGAACGTTTACAATATGTATCGTGCGAAAACTAACGACTAAAGAGCAGTGATATATTTCTGGCACGGTCCTTTCAAACGTCTTTTGTCTACATGAATTGCATGCTGTTGATGCCATCTTCATTGCCGGAGATTTTGTCGGCAAAAAAGACATAAATGAATTCGTACGGTTGACCGTTACCCCACCGCGGCGTATCCTTCCCCAAACCCAAATTTTTAACAGGGTTTTTTCGATCCGTTTTTTCCCCAAGAGAAAATGAATAAATTCAAAACTGTTTTTCCCTTTTAAATTTGCCGCCCCAAAAACCCCGGAAAGGGGAAATTTTTCGTTTCCCCCCAATTTTTAAATTTTCTTATTTGAACTGCCTTCGATTTAACATGGGTTTGCATTTTCCCAAAAAAACCCATTTTTTTTTTTTTCATTTTAATTTTTTTCTATTGTTTTTTTTTTCCTTTTGAAAGCTTGGGTTTGGCTCTTCCTTTTTTTTTAAAAACATAAGTTAGTGCTTTGTCCGAAATGTACGTTCTTCATGTTTAAAAAATTTTTTTGATTGATTCCCCAAAAATTTGGGGAATTTTAAAAATTTTAAAATTTTTTAAAAAAAAATGGAAAAAACTTTTTATTTCAAAAAGGTTACCCGGGAAAAGAAAAACTCGTTTTTTTAATTTTTAACCCCAAAAATTTTAAAAAAAAATTTTTAAATTTCAAAAATAAAAATTTTAAAAACTCCCCGCCATGGCCTTTTTTTTTTTTCCAACATCTATGGGCCGGCCAGCATGAACCCGAAATACATGAATAGGTTGGGAACTTCGTGAAAAGCACAATCTTTTCCATTAACGAATCAATAACCCGATACGGGCCCCCTGCGGGAAGGAAAGGGATCTCAGGGCAAATCTGGTCCTCAATCAAACAAAACCAAAAACAATTGAAAACGGGTAAATCATTTTAAAAAGTTTGAAATAAAATCTATGACTAACCTTATCGTGTTTGAAAAATTATTCCAATCAGAAATGATTGCATACTTATCTTTTTTTTTAATTATCCTTCTTTCTCATTTCTTTTCAAAAAAGTTAGCAATTATTTTGGGGCCTTAAATAAGGTCATTGACGTTATTTGAATGAAAAATGATAATCTCAATTGTTGTAAAGAAATTTTAATTTGAGAAATAGAATATATTTGCCCGGAATCAAAGGTATTCCTAATATAAAGTTGAAGTATTATAAAATCCTATTACCTTTGGTTCCATATTTTGATTTGTAAATAACCCAATCAAATAATATGAAATAAAACATTAAATTTTTTTTTTGAAACGTGGAACAGTTTTATATTCGAGCCAATGGCGAACAATCCGATCCTTGAAAAAAAAAATGATCCTCGATCAAAGCGAAGTTGAAGGAAAAAAAGAAGGAAGCAAAAACAGAAGGCTAAAATCTTCAAATCAACGTTTTGGGGTGTTCAGGAGTTATCGCCCACCCTGTCTGTCCCCGCCAGACCAAAAAAAAACTTTTGGACCAAGAAAAAATAACGACCTCTGTGTACCTAATTTTTTTTTTCGCTCTGGTGACGGAAGGCAAAGGGAACTTTAAAACAAAATGTTCGAAAGCTAAACGCCATGCATAAATAAGGACTGGTGGAATGGCGCGGCTATGTTTCATCCATCGTGAAGTCTGAACACCTTCTAGAACAACCATACAGGGCATACAAAAGGGGTCTATCGAGGGGGGTCTTGAAGCAAGGGAAAGGGTATTCAAATCTGATAAAAACGCATATAACCCAAGTTTTGAGTTATCGTTCTGTCCTTTTCTCACATTTATTGGTCTAAAAAAATCACTATCTATCTGTTCTTTATGAAAACAATCAACAACAATTTTTAATATATTTCAGAATAATGAATTATTTCTTCCCATAATCCGGAAAAAATATTTTTCATTAACACCGGAATTGCGGGATTGTTGGTTTGGTTACTGGTGATATAAAAAGTTTTCAAATTTCTATTTTTTACAAGTGGATTTTCTTTCGTTCACTTAGCTTCACTAATGATAGAAATGGTGAGGAAAAAAATAAAAACTTCAATGTTGATATTAAAAGAACCAAATGTCGCTGATGATTTCAACGAACCAAAACGTTTAAATTCGAAAGATACCGATTGTTTTTTGACTATTTATAACTCCCACAAAACCATTTAATTGAAAAGAAAATTATCTTCCAGATATGTTCGGGGCCTTCAGTATTATTGGATTTTACCATAATATGAAAAGCATTGGAAAACCTTTATTTCCAAGATTTAATCTGTCTGGAACCCAGATAATTGGGTAATAATCCGCTTCGAATTCTTAATACAAATTCACGCCATCGTGATATTCCTCATCCGTAAATTCAAATTTTCCCCGCCAAAATAATTAACAAACCTTTCAGTCATGTGTTTTTGGGTAAATTGGATAATCAATTTCGAATAACTTTTGATATTTCGAAGACTTATCAATCTAGATACCCCATCGATTGGGTCAAGTGTTCATTTCAAAATTTAATTTACGACATCAAGAATTTTCTCTACCCGTGGTTCGTTGGTTTGCATTTTTAAAACCCCCAAAAAAACAACCTTCCTTGCCGTCCCAACGGGTAGAACCGACGGTATTGTTTCCCGCTCGGGTTTCGGCGGGTTTTTCCTCGGGCATATTTGTTAAAAGGGGAAAATTAATAGGAAAAACAATCTCTTTTGGTAAAATTTGCGCATCTTTTTTTAAATGTTTTCTCTTGGACGAATGGGGAGGAGCTTATGCAAAGAATATATCTTGGCATTCTCATTGGGGAAGGGTGGATTTTTTTTTTTTTTTGCGAAGTGGGCGGGGCCTTTTTTTGGAAAAAAAAATGGAGGGTACGAGTGCAAAAATACTACTCACATGTATGTATACTGCAGTCTCTCTGTAATTTTTACTGGTCAAAAACTTATGATTTAAAACTGCAGGCACTGAGTAAAACCCGACTTTATCCATGTCGTGACGAACCCTACAGTCAACTACAATGCAGCTAACTGGCATTTTTCTCCAGTTGAAGCACGAATTATAATCCAGAATTTATCACTATGGTCGCGTATGACAAATTTAAGATGTCTAAAAACCCTGGTGCTTGAACTGATTCGATATTGTTTAGATTTTCGAGGGACCTGTTCTTCAAGGGGGAGGCCTCTATCTGTCATCTCTGTGGTAAATGGCGCCGTCCAAAATGTTTGTTTATATCCTCGCTCAATGTCAAAACTAAATTTATGACGTCTGCGCATCTTATATGAAATAATTTTGTCGGTGTCTATGCTTTTTTCCTCCTCTTTGATTAGAAATCTTGCTCAGCTTATTCCTGAGTGTGTTCTTTAAAATCACTCGTTCATCAGTTCGTCAGTGCGTGAGGAATTGTTTATTTTCAGGCAGTGTAAAAGTGTGTGGGGGATACTTTTGTAGAATGTGCCACATTTGTATTTCGTGTGGACAGTATAAAGCCGTAGATTCGAATATTTGCCCGTATTCAGTACCAAAGAAGTCAAATCTTGATGAATTGACTAATGATATTTTCATAGTTCATCATATTTTCATTCCAATAATTCTTAAACGTTAACTAAATCGTCAGTCTATACATAAAAGATCAAATCCATAAATTTAGGATAAAACCATTCAAGTTATGTGTCAATAAACCTTTAATCTTAGCGTATATTGGGGCCAAAAAATAATGTCCATCGATAATAAGGAGATATAAAAAGCTTTATATTCATTGATTCTCAAATTACCTCATAAAATTATGGGGTAGTCAGAATAGGTACACATATCGAAAATAGTATCAAGTATATATGAAAGTGTATACCTAGATGAAGGACAACGTTAATTATGAAAAGGGGAAAGTTATATAGCATATAAAAAACCACAAAATCAAATTTTATATAAAAAATATCCATATGTTTGCACACCTCTTTTTTAGTCAATAGTTCGAGCCATAGCACGTTTAGATTACAAGGAGCAGATAACTGGCGGAATGAAGTTCATTAAAATTTATTTGATTGGTCTTTTCTTCAGATTTACCAGCTGTCATTTCCTAATTCGTGGGTGTTTTTCTACATATTTTTGTTATCTGTGGTATTGAATTGTTGAGAAATAGATCCTTTCATTTCTTTTTTGACTGCTCATTCAAATATTATGTATCAGGTCAAAATGCAAAACCATCTCGTTCAGATCCATATCAGACGAGTCGCGGAGTTATTACTTTGCAATTTCTCTTGATTGGTTTGTTTCGACAGCTAGTTAATTTTTTTGTGACTATGATATCCAAACGTAGTACTAATTAGTTTATCGATTCCCGGCTTTTTTGGGTGTGTGGATAATATGAAAAGGTTGTTAGTGGGATTAATGATAATGAAACGGTTTTGAAGTTGGGTTGGGTCTAGTATTCTTCAACGTAAACATTTTTTAAATAAAAATATCCATAGTGAATATTTATTGTGCTTAGATGTGTGAATTCTCTAATTTGAATCATTCATTTTATTATCGATTTCATACTATTGTTACAATTTTTTTTGTGTTTCATTTCAATTAGTTCATATTTGGTTCTAGTAACTAGTGTTCTTTTTTAAGGTTTCGTTTATAGACTTTTCAATTATGTCCCAAAAAACCAAAATTTGTTTTCTTCATCGGAAAGAATTCAAGAATATGTATGAGGATGTATACAGCTGAGAAGGGTAATGCATCACTCCTTAATTCTTACTTTTAGATTTATAATTTCCCTCTATGAGTTCTGTTTTCATTGAAAATATATATTTGGAAAACTCATAAAAAACATTTTGTTATGGATTTCAATGACATGATGGACTGGGTAAACAAGATCTGGTATTTTCTTCAACATCTCGTTGCTGATCAATATTCAAGATTCAAATACATCAATAAAATTATTTTTTGTTGTATAATACAGATATTACCTTTATGATTTGACCCGGTGTTATTTTGCATACAAAATTATCCTCAAACATGGCCCCGACATATTACCCAATAAACCGTAGCAATTACTTTTTTTTGGGCATTGGTATGACCGTTCCTATTTTCAAATTCTAAGGAAATCAAAAAAACAATTGATGATATATGTGAGAGGTTCTGCTATACTTTCATTATTTTTTTTAGAAATCAGTCTATGCCAACACTCAGTATTTTTAAATCATTCATTATATCTTATATTTCTATAGCCCTGAAGAAGAATGGATTATTTCATAGATTATTCACAGTGTTCTTCCTCGGATATAAGTTCATCCGCTACTAAAATTCATTTTTTGGCAAATCATTCATAATAATTTCAACGGGTTGATTTTTTTTTAATTTTTCTGTTGAATAACTATTTAAATTATTTACTTCTGGGAGAAGTATTGGGAAAAAACTCAAAAAAAAAACATCCAAGAACAACAGTACAGTTACCTACCTTCCATAGTCTCTGAGAATATCAGAAGGATCACAAACAAATAATACAACATCCAATCCGGCAGTATAGTAGAACTAGAAATCTAATAAGGTAGTAAATCAATAGTACCGACGATCCTCATTGTTACCTATTGTTCGAAAAATAGATAAGCAATAAAAGTATGTTTCCCTAAAAAATTCCCAGTTCGGATTAAAATATCTCATAAAATAGCTCAGCATTTTAATAATAGTTGCTCTGCAAATTTTTTTTTGGCTTTTGTTGACAGTTTTTTATTTAAATTTATTTGATAATAAAAAAACTCGTAAGGTTGATTTAGAACCATTGGTGAGGATATGTTTAAATGCTTGTAAAATAATGAAAATTTACTTACATGGCCACCAGATTTCAGAACTAATGGGCTATTACCGAGATTATAGCGATAATGGTCTATTTACGGTTACAAAATAAATTACCTACCAGATTTGGAAAACAAGACTTTTCAGAAATAAAAGGTGGAAAGTTAAACAACATTTAGTCATTACCTACAATATTCCGTTGTGTCTATTTTAAGGTGTCTATTCGATTTTGTGTCGTGAAAATGTTAGCGTACATGGGCTCATCTGAACTAGTACTTAAACTTGTGGTCGTAGTACCACTTGTCGACAAATTTACACCCTCATGGGAAAAAATTATATCAAATGTTTATACTTTCCTTCTGGAACGTGGAATGTCAAGGATCAAGCTGTGCAAGAAGTGCTCTTCAACAAAAACACATTTTCCCACAGTGTTTAAAATAGTAAGTAACCCTTTTTCCCAGAAAAAAGCGAAAAGACTCTGGCGGTTCAAGGAAACTAGATGGCTGTGATGTAGATATAATTCGAAAACAATATATGCCTTGTATAAAAAGTAAATTGTGCCTACATTAAATTTTTTTATTGCAACGGCTTGAAAGAATGAAACTGGTATCAGTGTTGCAAAGAGACTTTGGGAAAGTCTCTTTTTCAAAACATTTGAATTTAAAAAACTCACTAGTAGCAGAAATATCTTAATGGAATCTGTGCGCTTAAAGAAATGGAGATTTGAATATTTATTGAATAAACGAATTTAGAGAATATGGTAGAACAGCAGTGTACTTGTATGGAACTTGGTTTGATACACACGATATTCAAACAAAGATGGGTAGACTCATCTGTTTTGTGCCACACTAATCCCGTCTAATGAAGGAAAACGCATTACGATAATTCACGCAGGAACCGAAAATGGTTTTATACCAAATGCGTTGTCTTTGCGGCAAAAGAAAATGAAGGACTCTTCAGTTGATTATCATGATACTACAGCCGAATTATTTATTTAGACTGGTTCCAAAATAAACTCATACCAAATTTTCCCACCAACAGTATTATCGTCAAAGACTAGATAAAGCACCATGTTCAAATGACACCAAAGCCACTATACAAGAATATATTTTGGGATTATAATATGTACTATGAGAAAAAAGTACACAAAAAACAGTTACTAAAAGTTTTACGCAGTTATTCAAAAAAAAAAAATTTTTTTTTGTGATTCATTGGTGAAAGCTTGGGACATACGGTGCTCAGACTTCCTCCTTATCACTGTATGTTTCATTGAACATATATGGCATCACTCAAGTCAGCAGTTCGAAAAATATACTTCTCAACCTTAAGTTCAACTGTGGTAGCTCTTATTCAAACAGAAACTGCAAACATTCCTGATAGCAGCTGGGCCAAGTGTGTTTCTCATATTGAAAAGGTGGAAAAGTCATATATGGATATAGAGAAAGTTCCCAAAAAAAAGTTTATTATCAATTTGGATGACGACAGTAAAAGTGAAACTGATCTTCGTGAGAAATTTTTTGTTTATAAATACCTTTTATCGAAAACTGAACTTTATATAAAGTAAAAAGTTTGACAATTTACATTAATTAGGTATATCATATATTATTATATAAATATAATTATATATATATATATATATATATATATATATATATATATATATATTGTTATGTTATGAAAAACCAGTTAGATATTTCAAAAAAGAAAAACCCAAAAAAAAGAATAATTATTGATTGCTATTAGTTTCAAGAGATTGTTTTACATAATTTTAGAAGTTCTATTTCCTTTATAAGCCTATGCATGATATGAATAGATAAAATCATCCAAATTATATAACATAATCAATTTCATACACTGTCCCGAATGATTACAACCCATAATTCTTCAAAAGGCAACAAAAGTCTAGATTTACAAAATTTTCCTGAATAAAATGTGATCTACAAATTTATAAATTTGAAACATATGGTATATAAAATTGAAGCTAACTAAAAGTAGCCAATGGTAGAACAACAAACTTCTTGATGACAATAGCCAATCAGGAACAGATGGTCACATGTAGAATTTGAAATTGTAAGAGAATAAGAGCGGGGAAAGTGTCAGAGGCAATTTTTATTGAAATTTGTACATAGTTAATAAGAATGGTAAAATAGTTTTATGTATAAGTTATGACACATGACCATAAACAGTGAAAATCTTGACAATATAGTGCGCGAATTCAAAAATTCGAATCAGAGGAAGGAACAAAAAAGGTATCCCGGTGACAGAAAATAAAGCCACAAAAAGGGGGATCTAAAATAAATTAAAACAGATACCACGTTATATTTTTTGGGAGAAAAAAAAATGGAATAATTTCCACATTATAAATGGAAACCAAGATTACCTTATTTGTACACCGTATACAAGTATCCCAAAGGCTGATTGCTGAATTTGTATGGTCATTTTCTATTTGGTATTGTAGTTCCTGATAGCATTGGAGTGAAAGGGAATCAAATCCTGGGGGTGTATTGAACAGAGACAGTTCAGACAGGTATAAACCTTCCATAGTGCACATTCCGAACTGAACAGTTTTTACTAATAACGCATATTCCATCGGAAGGGAAATTTATTTCAATTGATTTCCCAACTATTAAAGAAATTTTCACTTTCAAGGTAAAGTGAGGTTGTGTAAATTTTTCCAATGAACTTTTCTTGATCATCCATGAATATTTGTAGATTCACCTTAGAGTAAGTTATCTTCCGTAGGCCAGGTAAAATTAAGTTTTTCTGAATAAAGGAAATAATTGCTTTTTGATATTTTGTCGTTTGTTTTCTACAATGATCAACAATCATACTTATGACCATTGAATAAATAGAAATTTGAAATATCAAGCAGAGGCTAGTGGCTCAATTCCCCTGAACCGGCTATCGGGAGAAAAGAGGCGTACCAACGGGCTTAGCTGTTTTGGGGAAAATGAAAAAAAATTGGCAGCAAGTGACGAGAGAACAGTGACGTAGCTAGCAATTATCATTACCCCCACAAAACATATTATACAGGGCACAAATAATTATCTATATCATAACAATTTGGCTCAAAAAGAATAGCGGAAAATTATTAGCAATCTTCTTTTATATAAAAACAATTTGTATTTACAAAACATCATTCCATAACAAATGGCACCCAAAACGGGGGGCGAAATAATAACAAAATAATTTGTTATATCCATCATAACATAGCAATATATTATTATCATCATATATTATAAATAAATAAATAATTCTCAATTATATTCAAGCGATTTTTTCTTGATAATTATCTAAATCTAATATAACCTATATACCTATAAAACAAAATTTAATGGCTAGAGAAATTCAACACTGCGTCAATCCAACCCTGCTGATAATACAAGTGGTTGGTGATTCACGACCTTCTTAGATATCTGGTGCGACTTTATATTCCCCCTCCGTCCCAAATTATGATAAATATGGTATGCATTTCCATTTTTATTTTGTCCCAAGTTATAGTTACACAAAACACAGGAATTCATTTTCTTCGATAAATTTTATTGAAACTAAATTTAACTACATGCTGTGTACAATGATGTTTCTGATCATAAACCCAATATTTATTTATTGGGGGAATAGAGCAAACTCATTCAAAAGTGGATGGGAATTTAAACGTTCATTTAATGAAACTGCAGTTACATCTTTTTTTTTGGCTTTTGGGAGGAACCCCCGGAAAATTTGTTAGGTGTTTTGATATGAATTTTGCTTATCATTACTTTTGGGAGAGATTTTCTTATTACTCTAAAATTTAAATTTTCCCCCAAAGCGCAAAAGAGACTAATAAAAAAAATAATAAATGGGTCAACAATGAATTTTAACATTTAAAGGGGGGGAAAGTTGAATGACCTATACAATCTAAAACAAATTCAAGGACCTTGAGAATTATTATAAAATTGAAAAAAAAAACACTTTGAATTAGTAAAATTAACAAAGAAACAATATTTCCAAAAGAATTGATAAATCTGATAATCCTTCAAAAGCAGCTTGGAGAATTGTATCAGAATGATCAAATAAACCAAAATGCAACACTAAAAAAAAATTCAATGAGATCAGTGCCCTGTTGTAGATTCGCCGATAGAACTCGCTATAATGTTCAATAATTATTTTATAGATGTAACTGAAGTATTATCTAGTCAAATTGATGGGGAAAAAATCTGGATTATCAATTTTTCCCGGAGAAACATTCCATCCCCGAGTAATTTTTTTTATACCATTGTACTGAACCCAAAATTTTATGGATTACTGAATAGCAAACTTAAAAAAAAAAAAAGTACTTCAGGTTATGATAACCCCCTTGTTTTTTTTAAAAGGGGAATTTTTCGTTTTTTTTAATTAAACCTTTTACTTCATTTGGTGAATCTGTCATTCGGGAAGGTTCATTCCCAAATCAGATGAAAACGGGTAGAATTATACCAGTGTATAAAGGAATAGTCCAAACTTACTGGAAAATTACAGGCCAGTAAAATTCCATCAAGTATGTCGACAATATTCGAATATGCTTTTCTAAATGGACTTCTTTTATTTTCTGATGACCCTTAATATCTTTAAAAAAAACCAACATGGATTTCTGAATGAAAAAAAAACCACTCTAGCTATACATTCATATCATAGAATGATTGTGAACTATATTGGAAAGGAGGCGAGTGCCCTGTTGGTATATTCTGCGATCTCAGCAGGGCATTCGACTGTGTTGATCCCTAACTATCCCGTTATGGCATGTGGCATTATTTTTTTACACACTTAGTCAAAAATTTTATAATCGTTACAAAAAAGAAATTTAAACGCCACTCAAATTTTTTTATGTTGGAATTTAGAAACAAAAAAACATTTATCGGTGACAAAACTTAAAAAATAAAAAATTTTGTACAAAAAAAAATTTTTTATCCAGGAACGAATGCTCAATTATAATAATAAAAAAAAAAATGTGTTGAAAAAAATGAACGGTCATAAAAAATAAACATGGTATGGATAGATACCCATAGTTTTTTTCCCGTAACAAGAGGGTTGATTTTTCAGTCTTCAACGGTATTCAACTGTTGATTCCTTCCCTGTTGGAGGGTTGATTAGCTTCTTTGTCTAGGACATACAGGAATCACCTGACAACAAAAAAGGGACTATACTTGGGACTCTCTTTGGGCGGCAGACAGACAAACGATGAAAGAAACGAAAAACAGGATGGAACCAAAAAATGTATCCAAAGATCTCGGTTTGCCCAACAACTGGTGGGCCCCAAAGGGAAAGCCAGCACCATAAACACCAGAGAAACCAAGGGGAAAACCCAAAGGGCCCTGTTGAATAGGATCACTTATTACCCATTCACACACGTGTTGAATTACAAAAAAAAAAATAGTACAAAATGTCCAAATTTTAATGAAAACTGTCGGAAGGGAAAACATACCTCTTAATTATCAGTGGGTAAACCAAATCGCAAACATGTAAAAGTCCTTTAAAAACATTAGAGACATTTCGTCAATTCAAGGGGAGACTTTCTCTCATGACGGTCGGTGGCGAAAGGGGAAAGATTTTTTTAAACTGAAAACTTTTTTCTACCCAAAAAAAAAATCGACCAGAACTGTACTTGAAAGAACTTCAAATCTAGATCGATATTTCTCTCTCTATCTTTCATACTGAAAATTGGAACATTTGGGCGGAAGATCATATCACCGTACAATCGGGGGGGCAACCAAAGGGGCATAAACATGAGAGGTTTAAATCAATCAAAAAAAATGAATTTTCTCCTTTTGATGCCCCGGATAAATATATCTGCAAAAGGGCGATCAATGATTGTTGACAGAACTGAAAGACAAACCCTCCCCTACAACATAATAAACAACTACAAGTTCTGAAAACAAAAAAAAATATTGACAATGTCATGGCAATAATAATATATACAAATCTAGGAAAATAAAAAAAATAACAGGTAGGTGAATACAACATTATTTCTGTTACTATTCGGTGGGTATACAGTGAGTCAGATATAACTAAGACATTTTCCTTTATTTTCAGGACTGACCTAAATGGAATTATTGTTCAGTTCAGGATTACGAGACACTTTCGTACACTTGTGCATACTCCTAAAAAATATAGACTTTGATGGCAAACAGTAATAGCTGAACAAACAGGTGATAATAAACCACATTAGATACTATGCTCTGCAAATATGAAATCAAACAAATAGCATTTATTTTACCATCAGAATAAAATAATGCTATAGGCATACGGGTATTTATTTATTTATTTATTTGTTATTCATACAAACCTTACGGTTTTATTACATGAATAAATATGTAATTAGATACATTGTGCAAATTAATGACTTTTACATAATAAAATAAAATTTACAGAATTTATAAAATTCACAAAATGTAGACACCTAACAAAATTAGCTATGTAAATATATAATTATATTCGTATAATTTTTCCTAAGTTGATTGAATTGTATGAGGATTGATACAAACTTTAAAGTTCTTCACAGAGATATCAGTATTAAATGCTCCAAGATTGTTTTACAAAACTCTAGTAGAAACTGTCCATCCTAGATCTATCAATGCATTGAATTGATTCGCAAGTCGAAACATGTTTACCGTAGGTGATCTCGAAAATGTTAAATGATGGAGGAATATTGAACATTGGAACCTGGCGCATTCTTCTAGGTGGCACATTAAATCTAGTTAAGGCCAAAAGTTCAGGGAGCTAATTCTATTATTTATAATATTATATAAAAATACCAATACTGAGAGTTGTCTTCTATTTTCTAGAGATAATATCTTGAATTCATTCCTAAAGAGTTGTACTTCTTATTGTCTGGTAGTCAGGGTATACGTGATGTTTTTTTAAAATAGAGTAACCTTAAAACTTATTTTGAATTTTTTTCTAATTCATTCAAATTACTTTGAGATTCCGTGAACAAATTAATGAGCGAAACTCTAACTTGCTCCTAACCAAGCTATAGTACAAAAGTTTAAGTGTGTTAATATTATTAAAAATATGAGATTGTCTTATTATAAAACCTAACATTTTATTAGCTGACTTTAAAATATTTTCAATGTGTATGGCAAATGAGAATGTGCTGTTGTAGGTTATGCTTAAATCTTGATTTCAGTGCATCGTTGTGAGGCTTTGACCCCCCACTAAATAATTAAAGAGACACGGTTGCTCAATGCGCTTATAGTTAAAACAAAACATTTGTCTAGATTGAAATATAATTTATTTTTTATAACTCCATTCAAAAACCCTATTAATGTCCTTCTGTAACATCACACAATATCTCACTGTTTCTATCTTTTTAATATTTTGAAGTCGTCTGCGAATATAAGGCCATCTGATGACACTAGTACTTTAGGCAAATCGTTAATAAAAAGTACAAAGAAGCGCCCAAGGTTGGAGCCTTGTGGCACTCCCGAATTTGCCTCAAATTTCCCCGATGTATTTTCGTTGTGTTTAGTCATTATGTATCTTTTTTCTAGATAATTTTTAAATAGCCGAAGTAGGTTAAAAGGATAACCAAAACTACCCAATTTCTTTAGTAATATGTCGTGATCGACTTTATCGAATCCCTTTTGGTTGAAATCAGATATTGTAACGAACCCGGGCCGGACCTGTCCCCCTCCCCGGTCCCCTTATCGACAGCGATGAGATCATCCCCGGAGATATTCGAGAACCATCCAGCCCCTCTTCCGCGTAATGCAAGGTTCAATATTGGAAAAAATTTAAAAACCCACGCCGTCGCTAACTGAAAAAAATTCGAAACATCGAGAATGCTGTATGGGAGAAAAAAAGGGGAAAACCCCTAAATGGAGTAGGCCAGTCGGGAACGAGCCTATACGATCGAGCTATAGAGGTAGTAAATAAATTAAGTTGATATTTAAGGTTAAAAAAATTTAAAAGTAAAACCAAGTTAAGTTTATTTACGTTACAATTGGTGTCGGAAGGAGATTTTGAAAAAAAAACAAGGATCGTGGAGGGGATAGTCAAAAAATAAATTGATAGCCCTTTTTGTACCCCCAAAAAAATAGACAGGGGCCCCGGGTTTTTCGCGAAGGGACAATTGTGCGGGGGGAATATAAACCCGGATACCCCGTTCGGGGAAACGGGAAAATAGACAGGGGCCCCGGGTTTTGGGAAGTGGAAAACCGGGAATAAAAACCGGATACCCTTTCGCGTGAAACAGACAATAGATTGGTGGCCCGTGGAAAAGAATTCGCGAAGTAAATTTTTTAACAAATTGATAAATTTTTTTCGTGGGAAACAGACTGATACCTCGTCAAAGAAAAAATGTGTTCAAGAAAATTTCCCCTTTGGGGAAATTTGAAGGAGGGGAAATTTGAAACAGGAATTGGGGAAAGGGAACGGGAAAACAACGGGTAAAAAAGCAAGAAATTCCAGGAAAGACTTGCAGAAGGACTTAATACAAGAAGGTGAGGACCCTGAAACATTTTATTCGAAGTTCCGGGAAAGGGATTTAATTTTGGGAAGAATAAACTGGGAAAAAAAAAAACCAAAAAGGAAAGAAAAACCCGCAAAAAAATGCTAGAAATCTGGAAGAGAAGCTTCAAAAAAAATTTCCAAAATCGGGGAAGAGAAGCTTCAAGAAAATTCAAGAAGCCTGGAAGAGAAGTTCAAAAAAATTCTATAAATTGGAAGAGAAGCTTCAAAAAAAATTCAAGAATTGGAAAGCTTCTAGAAAATTCAAGAAGCCGGGAAGATAAGCCCCCTAAAAAACACAGAAGGTTTAAAAAAAAGAACTCTGTGGTTTTGGGGAATCGTCGGGAAAAAAAAGAATGGGAACCGTCGAGGCAAAATGGACAAGATGAAGGAAATAATCAGCGATGAAATCAAAGACGGAATCGAGGCAGAAATGGACAAAATAAAGGAAACGATCAGTAAGCGGGAAAAAACAAATTAAAAGTGCGCCCCTCCACAGAGATGGTTAACAAAAAATGCAATGCTGGACTTGAGTTTGAACGTGGATAAAGTTCAAGAGGGTAAAAAAGGATGTCAAGGTCATTTCGGGAAATGGGGAAGCTTTCCGAAGCCGCCTCATTTCCCGACGGAAAACTCCATGGGAAAAATTACCCCCGGGCATTTTGGGAAAGGAAGGGGCCCAAAAGCAAACGGAGGGGAATGGGAAAAGAGCTGTAGCACTGACACTTCCAATTACGTGGAGAAGGGGAAAAATATTCAAACAAACTCTCACCGCCCAAGAACAGGAGGACAAAGGATCACCCGATTAAACATCTAGAATTACGATAGGGCCCGGGCCCATTTGGAACACGTATCCCCACCCCCCAACTGAAAACCCCGCTGCCAAAAATTTCCGGGCGAATCCTTACAAGAATTCGAAGCTGACATTGCACGCTTGGTTCGTCTCGCATATCCAGCCAAAACCGGAAAATTTTAAGGAGGGGGATTAGCGGTTCAGGCATTCTTGGATGGACTCCGGACCAAGAAACCAGAAAGGTTGACACTAGCTCGTCCAACACATCCTTTTAACCCATAACCCCTTTGGAATTTGAGGCAGCAAAGAAACCCCGCAAAACCAAAGTAAAGTTCGAAGTATTAAAAGAAGACTCACAGGAGCATGCTGATTTTGGGAAGCCCCCATAAGAAAAGTGATAAAGGGAAATTTTTCCCCCTGAAAAAAAGACAGAAAAGGCTGAATTGGGAAAAATTGACATGGGAAAAGCAAATGTCCAACATTAAAAACACGACTCCGATGCAGGAAAAAAAAGGGGTTCCGGCCCGAGAAGGGCACCGTCGGCCTGTGTCCAGAAAACCCCCGGTTTAAACCCGCATATGTTATCTTGAAACGACAGAACAGGGGGTTTTTCGTAGACGGTCTCATCAAAAACGAGCCTGCACCATCCCTAGATACAGGGGGCGACAAAAAATTTGGGCCCTTTTCCGCCAGAACACCGGAACGAATTAAACCCGACAACTTGAAGCTACGCACAAAAAAAGGGGAGCCAGCTCCCGATATGGCGAGCTACCGATTGAAATTATTTTGGGCAGCACTAAAGTGAAACATCAGGCACTTGTAGGGGTTTAATCGAAGACGATGCAATCATCGGAATGGGACATACGAATTCCAGGGGGTTTTGAATTGATTTCAAAGACGGCGTCCAAAACTTTCAACGGAGAAGAGGAAATTTCAGGGGAGAAGTGAAGAGTTGATCCGGGGCTGTTCTGAAGATGAAAGCGTCCCCGAGAGGGCTGAAACCATCCGGGAGGCTCGCCTGACGGGGGCGAACAGGGGGAGACGGGATGATGTTGGGAGCCCAAACTTCATGATGAAAAAAATTGACGAGGGGGATTGCCCTGGGAAAACCCCTGAGTGCGGGAAAAATTTGTACCGGAAAGGGGTCAAAAATGTCAATTACTTCCCCAGTGACCTTAAAGAAAGGGAAAAATTTTTGGGGCACTGCTCGTCAGTTTCACCCTGGTGACCCGGGGCGTACGAGGTACGATTAGCCAACCCAACAACCTTGCCCACAGAACTAAAAAAAATTAGTTGCCATCTCTTCCCAAAGACAAAAAACCAGCTCAACAGCCCAAACTAAGGATTTAGCCTTTTCCAAGACATTTTGAAAAGGAAAAAGGAAAAGGGGTCGAACAAAGGGTCCACAAAGTTTGGGAAAATGGGGCCCCGACCGATCCGGCAATCAGCAAGAAGACTTCCTCTTGCCAAAAAGAAAGGGACAAAAGTCAGCGATAGGGGGCAGGGATTATCGAACCATTTTTGACAGTCCCTGGTCCTTCCAGTCGTAAAAGGTGAAGAAAAAGGATGGATCGACACGCTTTTTTGGGAGACTATCGCCAACTTAATAATGTCACGAAGGAGGACAGTTTCCCTCTCCCGAGAATAGATGACAACCCCCGACACGTTAGCTGGTTCCACGATTTTTCGACCCCTTAAACTGAAGAGGGGGACCGGGAAGTAGAAAATCGCCGGAAAATCGAGAAAAGACTGCTTTTTCCATCGGCTCCGGGGTTTGGGGGTTCACCGTTATGCCATCTGGCCTTAATGCCCCCCCACATTCGAAAGATTGATGGAGACAGGTTTGAAGGGACCTTTATGGAACACGTTCCCGGTATCTCGACGACATAATTGTAGTCGGCAGATCGTTCGAGGACCACGGAAAAAAATTGGGGGAAGTATTCCCGACTGAGGAACTCTGGATTAAAACCGAGCCCCCGGGGAAAAGCCATCTTTTTCCAAAAAAAGAGATACCCGGCCAAAGTTGTCTCTGGGGAAGGAGTAGCAGGGGTGACCGGGAAAATCAAAGCGTTAAGGATTGGCCCATCCCAAAAGAATTTTACCAACTTCGAAGTTTCCCTTTTGGGTTTTTCAAAAATACCATCGCCGAAAGTGCTGGGATTCGCCAACATCGCTAAAACCCCTGACCAGGCTCACGGAAGGCCAAACAAAGTTCCAGTGGTCCGAAGAATGTCAAGATTTCCGTGGTTTAAAGGGGGCTTTTATCAACGCACCTTACCCCGAGCTATCCCTACCCAAAGGGAAATTCATTTTGGGTACGGGCGCCAGCAACGGGACTTTAGCCGTCCTATCTCGATCCAGGGGGGGACAGGAGAAAAGGGCAGGTTTTGAAAAACCCCTTGGAAACCGGGCAAAACTGTCACCGGGGGAAAGGGTTTGGGGTTGTAAAGGAGTGGAACACTTCTCAAGTAAGGTATGGAAGAAGATTCCCCCCCGAGAACTGACCATGCAGCCCCTAAAAAGGCTCTTTCAGTTCAAAAAAACCTGAGGGGCCGGGCAGAAGTTGGATCGAGAAAGAAATTTTGATTTCCAGATCGAACATCGAGCCGGGAAAAGCCATAAGAATGCAGATGCCTTGTCGCGAAGACCATGTCCAGATGATTGCCCCCATTGCCGACGAAGGGAAAAGAAAGAAGCAACACTTTGTTGGGGAAACCGCGGAATGGATGACAACCCGGGAAAGAACAAGATCCAGGAAAAACTGGGGAGAGACCCCGACCTTGGCTTAGTCCGTCAGCTGGGAAAAAAGGGCAACCCAAGACCATCATGGCAGGAAGTCGCAGGTTACTCGCCGGTTTTTTAAGTCCCATTGGGCAATAAAAGGAACTCTTTTTTTCTGGGCAATGGGATCCTGGGAAAAGTGTTGAGGGCCCATATTGGTGGGGAAGACAGACGCCAAATAATTGTTCCCGGAACAGAAGAGAGGAAGTGCTGCGGGAAATCCATGATGGGGGTCGCCGGGGGACATCTGGGGGGACGAAGACCCCGCAGAAAGTGAGGCAACGGTTTTACAAAAATTGTCGTTTACGTCCAGGACTGGGCAGGAAGTGCGCTGCATGCGCTGCCAGCAATGGACCCCAAATACGACCCAAGGCCCCTCGTCAGGACAACGTAGGCAGCCCGTTCGAGAGAATCGCCACGAATCGCCGGCCCGTTTCCCGATCCGACCCCCGGGGAAAAAATACATCCTTGTGGCAATGGACTACTTCAGTAAGTGGGCGGGGAAACCCATGCCCTGCCCAACCAGGGAAGCCATCACCGCCCCCGACGTCTTGGTGAAAGAGGGGATATGTCGATTCGGTATTCCAATGGAGCTGCACTGGGTCAAGGCAGAAATTTCCGAATCCAACCTTTTTCCCAAAAAATAGTCTACCGCTGAACATCCGCAAGACAAGAACCACGGCCCCACATCCGCAGTCCGGGTTGGGAAAGGTGGAAACCCGGGTGAACAGGACGATCAACCGCCACTTGTCCAAGGTTGTCTCTGACCATCAAAGAGACTGGGGCCAGTATCTTTTATTTGTTCCTGATGGCCTTTTCGATCCGCAGTACACGACAACCGGTCAAACTCCCAGTATTATAATGGGGGCCCAGAACTGCGACGCCTTGTGACCTGAAGTTTGGGAACCCCCAGGGCAAGACACTGCGGGGGAGGACTACGTCAGCAAACTTCGGCAGAGAATGGACGACATCCACGAACGAGTCCGGGTTTAACATCCAGAGTGCCAGCGGGGTAAAAGAAGAAGACCCCCGGGCATCAAGGCCGACGCTGGAGGATTTAATTGATGACCTGGTTTGGCTGTACAACCCCAAACGTCGCCCGGGGCTATCACCAAAGTTGCGGAACTCGGGGGCCCGTATAAGATCGCAAAAGGTGTCGACCTTTGGGTACCGAATCCATAAGCCACCCGAGGGAAAACCGGGTCCATTTCAACAGGTTGGCCCCCCCCCGCTGGAAACCAACCGTTTTGCACCCTCGCCACCGGAGGATGATATGACGTTCCCAGAAGGTTTAGGGCCTTGTATTCAAAAAGGGCAGAAAGTTCTACATGGGGTTACTTTGAGAGGAGTCACGAGGGCCTTTTGAGGTGCCTGCTGACTACGCACTAGCGCACTGTGTGGCAGAAGATCTTGAATGTCCAGGGGGATCGCCAGTGTTCCCCAAGAAATTTGGTCAACTCCAAAAAACTGCGGGAGCAGAACCAGAAGGGTGGGGGTACAGTTTAAGAAAAAGGGCCCGAGAAACATCTTTTACCTAGTCACCAAGAGGCATCTCAAGATAAACCGTTTTTGGGGAAAATGTTTTGGAAGAGTCTCACCAAACTAAGAGATACTATTTGGGGGACCAGAATCTGGGGATCTAGCAATTCCAAAATTATCCGTGGTATTGATGGGTTGACTGGGGAGTCATAAGAAAAATAAAAATTGGGGGCGATATTCAGATCCAGCGGCGTCAAGATTTTTGGTTTTCTGTAACCCTCTTCCACGACCGATCATGAAGACCGTGGAGTGTTACTCCATCGAACTTCACGGTGCAAGATATGGGGGGTCATGCAGATATCGTCACACTCCAAAAGGGTGAAATTTTGGGCGAAATGTCTTTAAGAAGGGGGAATGTAACGAACCTAGGCCGGACCTGTCGCCTCCCGGTCGCCATCGACAGCGATGAGATCATCCCCGGAGATTTTTCCGAGAACCATCCAGTCCCTCTTCCGCGTAATGCAAAGGTCAAAATTTGGGAAAAAATTGGAAAAAATGCCGTCGCCAACTGAAAGAATTGAAACATCGGGGAAAATTTTATCGGAGATAAATAGGCAAACCTCAATGGAGTAGGACAGTCTGAACGAGCCTATACGATCGAGCTTTTTAGAGTGTAGTAATATAAATTGTTGTATAAAGGGTTAAAAATAAAACCGTTTGGGTTTTTTTACGTTTCAATATATAACATCGAGCTGAGATTTACATTTCATTGACTCAAAAAAATATTACTAAAAAAAAAACAGATTTGTATTAGATTATTTTTTTACATAAACCATGTTGGTGAGGTACTATATAATTTTCAAAAAGTGTATACAATTTCCCAATATAATATCTTGGGTTTTAAAAAAATTTCAAAAAGGGGGACAATAATTTAAATAGGGGCGATTGTTTTTGAATTCATTTTATCACCGGACTTTAAATATGGGAACCCAAACCTGTTTTTCCCGGCTGAGGGAAAAAAAATTAGTTTTTAAAAAAGGTTATAAAATGTATCAGTCGCCCCACCCACTCCCCCCACAGGCCCTTTAATATATAAGGTGGTATTCCATCAGAACCCCCCTGACTTTTTTGGTTTTTGCTTTTTTGTGCAACAGCATTTTCCGGGGTCTTGATTTGATGATTCTTTTTTTCAGATAGGGGATAACCCCCTAGTTGATCA
>JAFIRS010002240.1:0-237717 GCA_018342105.1 Gonioctena quinquepunctata | reverse complement strand
GGTGGCTTACTGTATCGAGGCTCTCAATAAATCGACGAATAAACATGAACACGGCTTGCTGTCATTGAGACTTTGGTTTATTTTTTGTTGTTAAGGCAATTACAGCATCCTGTGTTGATGTTTTTCTCTGAATCCATATTGTTGTTGCGATAAAATGTTGAACTTATTCAGATAACTAACGAGGCATTGTTTTATAAGTTCTTCGAAAATCTTCGATATATGTGTGAGGGATATTGGCCGATAGTTATTAATCTTGTTTACATTACCTTTTTTTTGAATATGGGAGTAACGATAGAATTTTTGAGGGCCGTAAGAAGACGTTATCAATTAAACATTGACAATAATGGTGAACATCTTTTATGATTTATCATTATTTAAATTTCTTGAATAAATCTTTGTTATCTATTTTTGTATGAATATTTGTACTTCTACCTAACTGTGAACCATTTTTAACCAACGAAATCAAAAGGAGGAGGTTCTCTAGTCGACCATAACTTTTTTACAGAGTTCGATGATTCTTTTTCATTGGACAGGGTGAACTTCAAAGTTGGTCCCATTTGAATTAAAAAATCCCCCCTAAGGTAGCAAAATGGAGGATAATAATCGTTCACCCTCTGTTTGGTTCGTTAACCGATTCGATCAGGCATAACTTTGTACTGGGTTGTCCGATTTGGATCATTCTTTTTTTATTAGATAGTTTACACCTCATTGTTGATCATATTCGAGATGGAATGATCCACTCCTATGGGTGGAAAACTAGGGGATGATTGATTTTTCACCTGTGAACATTGGCACACTTATGTAGTTGACAATGACAGATCGCTACTGTCATTATTTTTGTTCTCCTACACCCATCACAGTAATCACATTCTCATACAAAGTGCTGGAATAAACTAACCAGAACTATCAAAAATAATTTATATTATATATTATTTAACTGTTAATAGTAGAAGTAAGGTGGTAAGTCAGTATTTTGGAAGTAATCAAAAATTAAATAGGTAGTAATTAGTAGATTTCAGCCACAAAAAAATTAAAAATAAAAACTTTTTAACAAAAACTTAAACCGACGAAAAACGGAACTGAAAAGCAAAAAATAAAATAAACCTTCTTAGTCTTTGATGGGATATTTTTCCTGCAAGGACAATATCGGTAATTTTTGAATTTATTTCCAGTGCGGGATGGTGAGAGTCCTTCTTCACCAGCACTGAGATGCAATGCATTACATTCACATCATCAAAATTGATTGGCCTAATTGTACAGAAAATATCAGTTAACTTCCTAGGGTTGAACATTGACTCACAATTATCCTGGAATGACCATATTGACTCTATTTCCAAAAAGTTACCCAAAGATTGTTTGGATACCCAAACATTATTTGGAATCTTTGATTTTGTCCCCATCAATCTTTCTAAGCTCAAGTCTAAAATATATCTCAATCTTCTACGGTAATTTCAGTAGATTGGATGCTTTGTTGATTTTCGAAAAAAAAACTATTAAAGACCATGTGTTTCAAAAAATATGGTGATTCTTGTAAGCAGTTATTAACTGAATAACGAATTGTGACTATATATTTTGAATTATGTTACTTACATTGAGAAACACTTCCACGAGTTTCAGCAAAGAGTTACTACCTGCCTTGCTGCTGGTTATAAACTAAGACAAAATAACAATTTTATAGTTCCTATTCACAAATTAGCTTCTGTATCTAAGGGACCTCATATCATGTCGATAAAATTATATAATAAACTTCCAATATTCATTGAAGAAAATTTGTAATTTCAAAAATAGTGTTGAAAATATTCTCTACAAAAAGGCTTTTTACTCAATAGATGAATATTTTCAAACTGATCTGGCTGCTTGACATTATGAATGTTTGCATGTGTATTATTTAATTGTTTATACTATTTTTGTTGTTGTTTTATGTGATTCTCTTCTACCACTCTTTTTGAATTCTTACATGTACATCTAATTTTTATGACTTAATTTCAAACTGCCATTTTATTGATCTGTTTTGTATTTGCCGATTTCCATGGTTGTGAAGTCTCGGTGAATGAAAATATTGTATTGTATGGTGACTATGAAGGATAAAATATAGTTGGGAAACAGGAATAGCACTTATAAATCGAGGATATATTCCAAAAATGTTCAAACAAATTGCACTTTTATCGAATGTATATCAATACAAATTAGCAACTAAACATCATTATTCAAAACTCAATTCTTCTGTATACAGAGAAAACAAAACGCATTCTGATCACTATCTTCAACAAGTGTTTTTATTATAGTATTTTCAATACTAACATCTCCTACGTTAAGAACTATTCATTCAAAGTAAATATATTACTCCACAAAAAAAAAAACTTTTAACAATACTAAAGCGGAATATTAGGGAAAAGAGATGAATTTTTTTGCTGAAAATTGCGTAGTTTTTCGTAACCATGCAATTTTTCAGCACAGCCCTCGCAACAAGAAACTTTTATGGCCGTTTGGACAAAAAAGAGATAAAACGGATGCCGGTATTTTTTTAAATCTATCGGTCTCGCTGTTTTCGAGGGTGCGGATATTCTCGAATGATGATAAAAATCTAACGATTTTATTTGGTCCGAAGTTTGTATTTTGTCCTCTAGGAAGCAAATAACGATCTGAACACAGCCACCCATGCTGGAACGATATGAATCCAAACCAATAAAAGGATTTATCGACGCACCAAACAGCTATTTGAAGTTTCACCACGTTTCCGTGTTTTTCCAACACGAAGGAGGATTTCGGAACATATCTCCCGTATTTTTGTTTTTTCAACAAAATTCGCAGAGGAATCGGCAAAATGAATGGTTTATCAATATCAGTGTGATATCGCGTGGACGAGCTTCTGAATTTTGCTGGTCTAGTGAGCGCCGCGGCATATTTATTATAATGAATGGAAATTTGCGTACACGTTTTCCGAGATATGTCTGCATTGATGAACGTATAGCCATGGTACTTATTTCCAAGACTCAGTTTTGATATTGGTAGAGGCCCAGTGAAGTTGTGTATCTCCTATTAGTAGGTAAACATTCAGATAAGAACGAACCACTAAGAACCTGTGTGAAAACAGCAGCCAAAAGATAGCAGCCAATTTGCCGAAGATTGCCGAACGTTCAGTGGCGTCAGACTCGAAGTTTATTTGGGGTTCAGCGAAGATGTAAAAAAGTATTATCTACATTTTTTTCCTTACGAAACGGAAAATCGTGACATACTTATGAATTGCTTTCAGAATGATCCCCAACACCATTTCATTCAAAAAATTATAATTCTGCAGCATGCTGGGATTATAATGTGCCAAGCTGGAAACTGTCTCAACAAAAGTGGATACATATTATTTTTCCCTATACAGATAATCATTTCGTGTGAAATAAATCTTGCATTTCTTGCAGAGGGGTAAAATACCAACCCCAATTTGAAAAACAATCGATTTCGGGGGTAAGACCTAAAACTGACCCAACAAAAGTAATCACAGATCATTATTGACAATGCAGAGAATCATATGGTGCAGAAAAATGCTTGCATTACTTGCAGAGGGGGCAAAATACCAACCCCAATTTAAAAATAAAAATTTTGGACCTAAAACTGCCCCAACAAAATTGACTACAAATCATTGTTGACAATGCAAAGAATGACTTGGTGAAGAAACAAATTCTTGCATTACTTGCAGAGAGAGTGAAATATTGGGGTTGGTATTCTACCAAACTTTTCCCCTTTTTTTTAATTGGAGTAGGTATTCCCGATTCTCTGCATTGTCAAGAATGATCTGTGATTAATGAAAATATAATCAGGAACATCTATACAAGGGTAGAAAGGGCAAACTAATTAGTTTCCTGATTATATTTTCATTTTCAGAATGTGGAAGGTTTCCTCAAAAAAACACATGAAGAAACGTTGTTCCTCCACAAAAAATCACATTCTTTCGATTTGTAATTACTTTTGTTGGGGCAGTTTTAGGTCTTACCCCCGAAATCGTAATTTTTTCAATTAGGGTTTTTTCCCTTTTTACACTATTTCATTCTCTGAGTTGTCAAGAATGATCTGTGATTACTTTCGTTGTGGCAGTTTATGTCTTACCCCCGAAATCAATTTTTTTTCAAATTGGGGTTGGTATTTTACCCCCTCTGCAAATAATGCAGAAATTTTTCTCTACACCAAATGATTCTCTGCATTATCAAGATTGATTTGTAATTACTTTTGTTGGGGCTGTTTTAAGTCTTACCCCCGAAATCGTTATTTTTCTAATTAGGGTTGGTATTTTACCCTCTCTGCAAGTAATGCAAGAATTTTTTTCGACACTAAATGATTCTCTGCGTTGTCAAGAATGATCTGTGATTACTTTCGTTGTGGCAGTTTCAGGTCTTACCCCCGAAATCGATTATTTTTTGAATTGGGGTTGGTATTTTACCCCCTCTGCAAGTAATGCAGAAATTTTTTTCTACACCAAATGGTTCTCTGCATTATCGAGATTGATCTGTGATTACTTTCGTTGTGGCAGTTTCAGGTCTTACCCCCGAAATATTATTTTTTAAATTGGGTTTGGTATTTTACCCCCGCTGCAAGTAATGCAAGATTTTTTTTTCTACACCAAATAATTCTGTAATTACTTTTGTTGGGGCAGTTTTAGGTCTTACCCCCGAAATATTTTTTTTTAATTGAGTTTGGTATTTTACCCCCTCTGCAAGTAATGCAAGATTTTTTTTCTACACCAGATGATTCTCTGTATAGGGAAGAATAATATGTATCCAAGTAAAAGATAAGTGCCATGTGAAGTGGAATGAATAGAAAAATCGAATTAAACGGTTTTCTTCACATAAAGGATTCAATATAAAATTGAACCAGAAAATGGTAGATCTCAGGTGGAAAACAACTACTTTCCTGGCAAATACCACGCAGAACGTTGAATGATATTCACCTGAAAATCCATGCATACTTCCATATAATATCAATGGACATTGAATGCAAATGTTTCTTTCGATAAGCTCGATTATGTTTAATTTATGTCGTGTTCACCTAACAATCCGCATACCGGTTTCAGGCTTCTGGCCCTCATCAGTACGGAGTAGTCAACAGCCAAAGGTCCAAAGAACTCTGGCTGAAGTGAGACTACAACGTAAACAAACCATCATCGAGCTTGTAAACCTATAGGTACGCCGGAAAGATGAACTTTAACTGGCGGTACCTAGTGACGAAAGAAACACTCGAAAATCTCCCACCTCGATAGGTTTCTAAATAAAGATTCCTTCTCAGTAGGATTGTAAGCCCGTCTAGCATATAGTGAAGATAAGTGCCATGTGAAGTGGAATGAATAGAAAAATCGAATTAAACGGTTTTCTTCACATAAAGGATTCAATATAAAATTGAACAAGAAAATGGTAGATCTCAGGTGAAAAACAACTACTTTCCTGGCAAATACCACGCAGAACGTTGAATGATATCCACCTGAAAATCCATGCATACTTCCATATAATATCAATGGACATTGAATGCAAATGTTTCTTTTCAGGTGAATATCATTCAACGTTCTGCGTGGTATTTGCCAGGAAAGTGGTTGTTTTTCACCTGAGATCTACCATTTTCTGGTTCAATTTTATATTGAATCCTTTATGTGAAGAAAACCGTTTAATTCGATTTTTCTATTCATTCCACTTCACATGGCACTTATCTTTCACTATATGCTAGACGGGCTTGCCACTCCTGAGAAGGAATCTTTCATTTAGAAACCTATCGAGGTGGAGATTTTCGATATTCTTTCTGTCACTAGGTACCGCCAGTTAAAGTTCATCTTTCCGGCGTACCTATAGGTGTTACAAGCTCGATGATGGTTTGTTTAAGTTGTGTCTCACTTCAGCCAGAGTTCTTTGGACCTTTGGCTGGTTGACTACTCCGTACTGATGAGGGCCAAGAAGCCTGAAACCGGTATGCGGATTGTTAGGTGAACACGACATAAATTAAACATAATCGAGCTTATCAGAAAGAAACATTTGCATTCAATGTCCATTGATATTATATGAAGTATGCATGGATTTTCAGTGAATATCATTCAACGTTTTGCTGGTATTTCCGGAAAGTAGTTGTTTTTCACCTGAGATCTACCATTTTCTGGTCCAATTTTATATTGAATCCTTTATGTAAGAAACCGTTTAATTCGATTTTCTTCATTCCACTTACATGCACTTATCTTCACTATATGCTAGACGGGCTTGCCACTCCTACTGAGAAGGAATCTTTTATTTAGAAACCTATCGAGGTGGGAGATTTTCGGAGTGTTTCTTTCTGTCACTAGGTACCGCCAGTTAAAGTTTATCTTTTCCGGCGTACCTATAGGTGTTACAAGCTCGATGATGGTTTGTTTACGTTGTGTCTCACTTCAGCCAGAGTTCTTTGGACCTTTGGCTGGTTGACTACTCTGTACTGATGAGGGCCAAGAAGCCTGAAACCGGTATGCGGATTGTTAGGTGAACACGACATAAATTAAACATAATCGAGCTTATCAGAAAGAAACATTTGCATTCAATGTCCATTGATATTATATGGAAGTATGCATGGATTTTCAGGTGAATATCATTCAACGTTCTGCGTGGTATTTGCCAGGAAAGTAGTTGTTTTTCACCTGAGATCTACCATTTTCTGGTTCAATTTTATATTGAATCCTTTATGTGAAGAAAACCGTTTAATTCGATTTTTTCAAATATGTATCCAGTTCTGTTGAGACAGTTCCCAGCTTGGCACATTATAATCCCACCATGCTGCAGAATTATCATTTTTTGGATGAAATGGTGTTGGGAAACATTCTGAAAGCAATTCATAAGTATGTCACGATTTTCCGTTTTGTAAGGAAGAAAATGATGACAATACTTTTTTACATCTTCGCTGAACCCCAAAATGAATTTTGAGTCTGACGCCACTCAACGTTTGGCAATCTTCGGCAAATTGGCTGCTATCTTTTGGCTGCTGTTTTCACACATCTCCACTAAAATTGTATTGGTGTACTAAGATCGTTCTGGGTATGCCATCAGATGCTTCTGCAAAGAAAAATGTTTTATAATAACCAAAAAATGTGCGAGATAAACAATTAACTGAGAACTAAGGTATTGTTTAATTTCTTCGAGATTCAGATTTTATTGCAAGAACAAATATATTCAGTCTTCCATAACTGTGCAATTCCCCCATCTCTATGTGGCTCCATCATTAACTAGTAGAGTTACTGATCGACGGAAGCAATGCCTTGTATACAGGGTGTCCCTGAACATACTGTGTTCCGTTCACGTGCGGATAGTATTCGGTATTTAGAGTAAAAATTGTTCAATGTATATATCGAAAAAATCAATTTTAATTTGAATATTGAGTGACACCTGGAGAAATGTCCATCAGTTGCCAACACCATCTGGGCAAATGCTCGGGTGAGATTGAACGCGATGTTAACACGACCTTTTACTTTGATATTTGCCGAAAAGAGAGTTTCAACTTTAGATGTTATTCACCTAATTTTCTGGAGAATTTCGTCGGATTTGGTTATCATCCTTGTTATTGAGTTCAATATGTTTATTGACATGTATTGTTTCTATATTAAAAGAAATAGTTTCTTCTGAACAGTGTGCTATTTGAAAAAGTGATTGTTCTTAGTGTATGGAGCGATATAAAAAACCACAGACCCTGTATTTATTGTTAGACAGTTCCAAAATATTTCCTTCTGCACCGAGTATTCGATAACTACGTGTTCTTTCACTCAATTTTTTTGTTACCAGTGTCTAATAGCCTTTGGGACAGAGCCACATAGTCTTACTGCTACATTACCAAAGATCATAGTTCTACAAACATAGAACAGTTCGCGCGAAAATGATGTTTCTCATTCGTTTGATGTTTCCAGACAAAGAATAACTAAAAAAAATTAAGAAAAACATTTTTAAATATAAGCTTTTATACAAACGCACTGAAAAGGAAATAAAAATGTCTTTCATTGTTTGATCTAGGTTATTCTGTGAGTAACAGATTCAAAATCTTGCCGCGCAAGGTTGCCTATTTTGTTTCCGCGGCAAGCTTTTGTATCTGTTACTACAGAATAACCTAGATTAAACAATGCAAGAAATAATGTTTTCCTTGTTAGTGCATTTGTATAAAAACTTTTTTTTTAATAATTTTTATTGTTAACTTTTCAGTTCTGTTTTTATTAAAAACTAATGAGAGCTTGTTTTCAAAAATGTCTTTTTTCGTTTATGTAAACAGAGTGGCCACTTTTTTAATGGGATTGTACTGGTAACTTTTAAACCATGAGAGTTAGAAGGTCGGTCAAATGGAGAAAAAGTTGCATTCATAGAAGCATTGTCAAGCAGTTCAAACAAATCGAGATTATCAGGGCCGGTTATTGAGATATCATAAGAAATGTAAATTCTGTCATTTTGATTTTTCTTTTTTTCCCACTTTATTTCGAATATTATCAAAAAATGTCACAGGAGTTTTTTATTCGACAGTGAATTATCCTCATTTTGACATGATCAGATTTTGTATCCCACGTTTCGTACGCTCTGGGCCACCCTCAACCTAATTTTTTTCAATATGGACCTGCATATTTTATGATACTTTTCGAAATAACTTTTAACGTTGAATTCAACGATATATCATACAATGTCATTCAAAGTTGATTTTCAGGTGATTTTGACCCTTATTCAAATTTCTTTGGGTCGGATCTGTATTACATTTAGGTACCTTTAGTTTAATTAACAACATGCAATACATTTCGATAAGAAAATCAAGTAACTCATCTTCAACTGAATGGAACGTAACAGAATCAAAGCTAGAAACAAGTAATAATTATTTACAAATTTCAAGAGGTGAAAAATCTAATTCATAATAATTAAACGAAACTATCATTTAATGAAAGAAAAATCAAATGATTATTCGAAAGTAAATGATGGACATTGATGAAGTAAATGTTCGAAATGTCCACCATTTTGTAAAACGCACTTTGCGGTTCTGGAACCCATACTTCTTATACATTTGCTTATTTCGTCTCCTTGAATACCTTCCAATACATTCTCAATCTTCTCGCGAGGAATCATTATTGTTGGATTTGTCATTTGTTCCGTTGAAACAAATAACAGAATCGATTTTTATTTTGAGATCATTACGATATAATTTTTGCAAGGATTGGTATTCGAATTTAAAATCATTGTATTCGCGTCTCTTGACTATTTTATTAACAGCAGTTTTTGATAAATTGCATTCACTGGCCACAGTTCTCGATTTTTTTTCTGGGTTTAATTGAATTTGGGTCAGAACATTGATATCGTTGATAGACTTGTTTTTTCTTACATACACACAACTCTCGGTTTATTGAATGTATTATTTTCAAGTAGTAGGCCGTGGATAAAAAAGAACATAACAAGAAATGTCATATTATTTGTCACTTCGTTTATTATTGTATCATAAGAACTTGTCATTAAATACTTTTCTGAGTAATTTCAATTTAACTTATTCGATATGGTGAAATACACAAATGAAGAGGAGAGAGGTATGTACGAAGTGTTCATAAAACTAGATAGAAATTTGTTCAAAGCACAACAAAGGTATGGTGAATTATATCCTGAAAGAACAACACCAAATATTAAAATGTTTCGACGTTTATCTACAACGTTACTTGCACATAATTCATTCATCAAACCTAGAGGTCCTTATGTACGACGAAACGAGCCTATCAATGACATCAATGTTCTGGCCCAAATTCGAATGAATCCAGGAATAGGATCGAGAACTATGGCCAGTGAATGCAATTTATCAAAAAGTGCTGATTGCAATTTATCAAAAAGTGCTGTTAATAAAATACTCAAGAGACACGGATACCATGACTATAAATACCAAGCCGTGCAAAAACTATATCGCAATGATCCTGAGAGAAGGTTGCAATTCTGTAATCGGTTTCAACGGAAGGTGCGGAATAATAACAATTCTGCGCACAATATCATTTGGGGAGACGAAACGACATTCCCAAATTCTGGCATGTTCAATCACAGGAACAAACATTTTTATGCCACAGAAAATCCTCACTTAATTCATGAAGTTAGACATCAATATCGTTTTTCTTTGAACATATGGTGCGGTTTGTTGAATAATAAATTACTGGGACCCTATTTTATTGACGGCCACCTAACCGGAGCAAAATATGTAGAAATTATAGAAGAAATGTTGGATGATCTTTCTATACGGTATCGGCGTAATAGTCCATGGTTCCAACAAGATGGATGTGGTCCACACAACTCAAGAATAGTCACAGACTATCTAAATCGAACTTTTCCCGATTCATGGATTGGAACAAGAGGTCCAGTAGCATGGTCTGCCAGATCTCCGGATTTGAATCCACTGGATTTTTATTTGTGGGGATATCTCAAAAATAAAATGTATGATACTACGAACCCGACAATAGAGATTCTTCGCGAGAAGATTGAGAATGTATTGGAAGGTATTCAAGGAGACGAAATAAGCAAATGTATAAGAAGTATGGGTTCCAGAACCGCGAAGTGCATTTTACAAAATGGTGGACATTTCGAACACTTACTTCATTAAAGTTCATCATTTACTTTCGAATAATCATTTGATTTTTCTTTCATTAAATGATAGTTTCGTTTAATTATTATAAATTAGGTTTTTCACCTCTTGAAATTTGTAAATAATTATTACTCGTTTCATTCCATTCAGTTGAAGATGAGTAAGTTGATTTTCTTATCGAAATGTATTGCATGTTGTTAATTAAACTAAAGGTACCTAAATGTAATACAGATCCGACCCAAAGAAATTTGGATAAGGGTCAAAATCACCTGAAAATCAACTTTGAATGACATTGCATGATATATCGTTGAATTCAGCGTTAAAAGTCATTTCGAAAAGTGTCATAAAATATGCAGGTCCGTATTGAAAAAAATGAGGTTGAGGGTGGCCCAGAGCGTACGAAACGTTGGATACGAAATCCAATTATGTCAAATTGAGGATAATTTACTGTCGAATTTAAAACTTCCGTGACATTTTTTGATTATATTCGAAATAGTGGGAAAAAAAGAAAAATTAAAATGACAGAATTTAATTTTCTTATGATATCTCAATAACCGGCCCTGATAATTTCGATTTGTTTGAACTCCTTGACAATGCTTCTATGAATGCAACTTTTTCTCCATTTGACCGACCTTCTAACTCTTATGGTTTAAAAGTTACCAATACAATCCCATTAAAAAAGTGGCCACTCTGTATAAGCTTTTATTTAGTTTCACCTGTCCCGGTGTCTTTCTGTCTGTCCGTAATCAAATCTTGCAAGTTAAATTTGACCCACTTCTAATGGTCCGATTGATTTGAAATTTGGCAGTTGTACATAATTCCAGTAATAATGCATTACGGAATTTGTATTGTAGAAAAAAACAAAATGGCTACTCTAATATGGAGGACAATTTTTGTGATTATGGTCCGATTCTATTGAAAAGTTGGTATCTAGGGGTTTTCGGGGTGGGAGATTATGATTCAAAATTTCAACATGACGGCTTCAAAATGGTGGACGAGTTTTGTGATTATGGTCCGATTTTATTCAAAATTGGTATGTGAGGGTTTTTGATTTTTTTCAAAAGCTCAAGTTATTAGTTCCACCTGTCCTGGTGTCTGTCTGTCTGTATAAATCTTGCAAGTTAAATTTGACCCACTTCTAATCGTCCGATTGATTTGAAATTTGGCAGGTGTACATAAGTCCGGTGAAAATGCATTATGGAATTTTGTTAGGAAAAAAACACAAAATAACGGCTCCAATATGGCGGACAGTTTTTGTGATTATGGTCCGATTCTATTCAAAATTGGCATCTGGATGATTTCGGGGTCGGAGATTAGGATTTTCAATTCAATAATAAATCAGATAGAAATTACTTAACTAGTCATTTAACATCATAAATACTAATACAAATTATATAAAAAAAACTGCCACAGACAAGCTTCTATACAAATGCACTAAAAAGGAAAAAATAATTTTTTTCATTGTTTGATCTAGGTTATTCTGTGACTAAAAATCTTGCCGCGCATTATTACCTATTTTGTATCCGCGGCAAGTTTTTGAATCTGTTACCCACCGAATTACCTAGATCAAACAATGATTTTCTGTTTTTCATTTTATTTGACAACCTTGAATGTAACTTACATAACTTGGGCCAATAAATTATTATTATTATTATTGTGTGAGTTATTTGAGGGGTGATTTGAGGGTTGTTTGTGGTTTGTTTGAGTAGTTGTGTTTGAGTGTGGTTGTTTGAGTAGTTCTTCAGTTTGAGTATTTTTGTGTCGTTGATTTGAGTGCTTGACGTTTGTGTATTTTTGAGTATGGGTTTGTGTATTTTAATTTGTAGTAGTTGGTTTTGGGAGTTGCTTTGTAGTAATTTTTGTGTATTATTTGAGTTGTTTTGAGTTTTTAAGTTGTGAATTCAGCCTGCCGTTTCGGTTCCCGGCGACGGCACCTCGGGACAGTGCAAGGGGGAAAACGGCATAGGCCGCCGCCCCTACACGTCCCTCGGCGCCGCCTCCGTTCGCATCGCAACATGCTGTTGCAAAACTTGTGCAAGTGTGCATTATATTTGTTGAAGTGTTTGCAAGATATTCGTCATTATACCTTGAGTGTTGGTCCTCCCCCCCCCCCTGGTCCGCTCTAGATTCGGCAGTCTCGTTGTCGTTCGCCATAGTGGTTCTCGCATCTCTGGGCCTCTTGTGGAGTGTGTTGGCATTCTTGTACTGTTGGTATTTATCCTTGTTTCTGTTTGAATTTCTTGCTTGTCTCTCTCTCAGCTTGTTTTTCTGTATAAGCTTCACATCCTCTGAAGTTGGCCGGATGGGCTTTTTTGCAGTTTGCACATTGTGCAGACCATCTCGTGTTAGGTGCTCTTCTGCACATTTTAGGCACCTCGGTGGGAGGTTACAGTTTCTAGCTGCATGCCCCCACCTCTGACACCTTCTACATTGGGTTAGCATACCTTCTGTTTTCCTGGTTTCCCATTCAACTTTGGTTCTTCCTAGCGTTTTTATATCCCTCTTTAATGTTGAGAGGGTGATTTCTCCATCTGTTATAACGAGGAAGAGTGGCCTTTTCGTCTTTCTCATTCTATATATGTTTTTTTGTTTCTAGGCCGTGTTGTTCTAGGAGTCATTTTTCAAATTCCTTAGGTTTTGAATCATTATCTAGGCCTTTGAGAATGAATGCATGTTGTTTTTCCACTTTCATCGTGAAAGTGAAAAATCCCACATTCACTCCCTTCAAGGTTTCCTTGATTTTTTCGAAGTCATCTGCTCATTCTACGTGAATTTGCGGTTTTGTTGCGTCTTTTTGATACTCATGTTTTTCTTACATAAGTTATTTAGTTCTTGTTGAAAAGGGAAACATTCTCAATTGAATATTGATAGAAAGATTTTTCTGTGAATTGAAAAATCCACCATTAAAATGAAGTTATTTTTTGTGAATGTCTAACAGAAAATAACTAGTTCCCCGGCTAAAGCCACGCTGGACATTGAACTACATCTGATAGATATTCTGAAAAGTGTCTCTCCAAAAGAAATGATTCTAACTTTTTTCATCTTTGCAAAGTGAGATCGCTTCTTGAAAATGTGTTTCCCCATTTCTTCTGGTCTTCCTGATGATCGTGGAAGCGTGAAATAGATTTTCGTCGACAAAAATGTATTGAAGACCTAGTGAATGCGATGTCTCTCCTGCGTCAATGTTACGGATGATTTCTGGTGAGTACTCTCTTTTGGAAAATATTCTCTTTTGCCTCATTCATCTTTATGAGTTCTTAATTAAGACTGGAATAGAAAATCAAATAAGTATCTGAATGAAAATGCAAATTTTCAATTTCAGATTTTTCTTTTGAGTTAGGGCCTTTTCAGAATATCTATCAGATGTAGTTCAATGTCCAGCGTGGCTTTAGCCGGCGAAGTAGTTGTTTTCTGTTAGACATTCACAAAAAATAACTCCATTTCAATCGTGGATTTTTCAATTCACAGAAAAATATTTCTATCAATATTCAATTGAAAATTTTTCCCTTTTCAACATGAATACCTCACAAGAGGTTATCTTGAGGATGGAAGATAGTGACTAAGGTTTATCTTTCAGTCGCAGATGATTCCACATCTGATTTTATGAACATCCTGTTTATATTTTCAACAAATCAATTTATTCAGTTCTATTTTTGTTTTTTCGCCTACTATGGGCCTCCCTTCCAATATGATTGGTAGGGGGTTAGAATTATCTGAATTCTTTCCTTTTTCATTCTGTTTTGTTTCGATTCTATTCTGTTTTTATCGTTGGCTTTCCCCATTCTCTCTTATCTTCGTTATTACCTACGACTAAACAAACTGGGAATGTCTGAGAAGCCAAATTTTTCTACTGTATTTCAGATGAGGGGGTGGAATGTGACTCCCTTTTTATTTGACATTATAAAACCGGATGATTCAATATCCATAAAGCACTCTATAAACCTTCGCATCGATTCCAGAATACAATGAAAACTAAAGGTAGCAGGGAGCTGGGATATAAGCCCTATCCTTCCTATGCAATCATCCTAACAGGCTACAGAATGAAAGTGAGATCTACATAATCTTGTTCGAAAGCCCGGCTTTTATATTTTCATTATTCTTCAAGCATCCCTAATGGTTTTTTCTCCAGCAACCGTGTTACTTAGGAATATTGGATTATTGGTCCCAATTAAAAACGCCACATCGCTTCACGAATCGTTTTGGCTATGAAAAAATTAAATAAACCGAGTGTTGAAGAATATTCCGATGTATTAAAATTTTATGGTTGATTCACCTTTTCACTTTCATTGAGTGGAATTCAGTTCCTAGTAAAGGTTGCCTTCGAAATGTTTCGATTATTTAAAAATTGATTTATTTGCAAATTATTGATACCCTTTGTTTTGATCGTGAAATTGAAGTTATGAATATGGTTTCGTTCTATTTTTAACTGACGAAACCAAAAAGGAGGAGGTTCTCTATTCGACGCCTATTTTATTTTATGTTTTTATGTATGATCACGCACAACTTTTCACAAAGTGGTTCGATTCCGATGATTTTTTTTCATTGGATAGTGTGTACTTCGAAGTTGGTCCCATTCCAATTTGAACAACAAAATCCATCCCTAAGGGTAGCAAAATGAAGGATATTGATCGTTCACCCTCCTATCCGTTAACCGTTTCTATCAGGCATAACTTTGTAGTGGGTTTTCCGATTTGGATGACCTTTTTTTTATTGGGAAGGGTATACCTCATAGTTGATCATATTCCAATTTGGAATGGAATGATCCAAAATTGGGGATGATTAATTTTTCACTTGTGAACTTTGGCACACATATGCAGTTGACATTGACAGACCCTCCTACATCCGTCAAAATGATAACATTCTCTGGAAGTATGGAATTATATACAAAGTGATGAAATCAACTAACCAGAATTTTCAAAATTAATTTATATTACTAACAATAAATATTCAACATAGAAAATCATATTATTTAATAGTTAATAGTTGAAGTAAGCTAGGTAAGTAAGTATTTTGGAAGTAATCAAAAATTGAGTAGGTAGTAATTAGTAGATTTCAGCAACAAAAAATTGAAAAATAAAAACTTTTCAACAAAAAATTAAACCGACGAAAAAATCAACTGAAAAGAAAAAAAGAAAATAAACCTTCTTAGTCTAAATGATAATTGAGCTCATAAACTGATGTGAGTAACTGATTTTGAGTCGGCGCCAAACAAACTAGCAATTGAATTAGGTAAAGCGTTATATGATGGCAGCGAGATGCACGGCTGCGTTTTGATAACTTCTTTCAAAGTAATATAATGATCTTCGATAATTGTTTGTTTGGCGCCCAGGGCCGCCGAGAGCTAGTGCGGGCCCCGGGATAGCTATATGTTTCGGGCCCGCGAGCTAGTGCGGGCCCCGGGATATCTAATGTTTCGGGCCCGCTTGAATATTGACCGTTTAAAATAATCATGTAAACCTCACTTACCCATATTACTCCTAATTTAAAAAAAATTAAAGGCATGATGATATGAAAATGCTTGAAAATCAAAATAAACACGTATTATATTAAAAATAAAAACAAGTAAAACAAAGACTGAGAGAGCTGCGCGGCAGAACTTTAACCAACCCTTCGCGTTGTGTATAAGGAGTCGGAATAGCCCGTTACGTTGTGAGACCTACCTTATGGTTACCCTTCACACAACCCGAGCCCCGGGCCCCCTTTGTGGCCCGGGCCTCGGGAATTTGTCCCGGCTTCCCCGCCCTCTCGTCAGGCCTGTTGGCGCAATCTCAAAATCAGTTACTCGCATTAGTTTAGGAGCTCAATTATCATTCAATTCATCATCATTAGACTAAAATGGTTCATTTTATTTTTTCCTTTTCAGTCCATTTTTTCGTCGGTTTAATTTTTTGTTATCTATTCACAGCATACTCCTTGAGCGATATACCTACCCCAATTTCCACATTATTTTTTGAAAAATAATTAGTGTATTGGGACTGTTATCCATTCGATTTTCGATTCGAAATTATCAATGGATTCGTCGTGAAAATCAGAATCTAGGGAATAAGTGTCTAAAACATGTTATAATTTCCAAAAATTTACTTTTTTCACAATTAGTGGTTTTGGAAATATCAAACCAACAAGTACTCAACTAGGCGGAAAACACTGTGATATAATATTTTTTATACTCTGTCCTTCTTTCACTGGCAACTAAACACCCTCATTATAAATACAAATCTGCGAAAAGTTGTTTACCGCCGGCTCAAATAAATTTCATGGTAACAAACAAGTTTTGATAGGACATGTGTTTTCGAGTTTACTTTTCTAGCCAACTCTGTTTTATCTCTAATAACAGAACGATGAAATTATTACAAAGCATCAAGGTAAAAGTACTGATCGGTGACGGTGACGTGCGTTCGGTAAACCATGTTTTGATATTTATTTATTCATTTATAAAACTTTCCAAGAAACAATACATGTTTATAGCAATATTAAATTCAGAGTAATAATTGACAATTCATCGATTATTGGATTTATCACAGTTACACTTGGCAAACTATTATAACTGCGTCCTGTGCGCGACTTCGGCAGCTTGTAACGAATTTTTCGTTACTTCCTTATACATAATCAATTTCTAATAACTTTTCCGGTTATCTTTACGGTGGTACGGGTCAGTAATCACTGCCCAGATCGTGAACTTCAAAATGCGCGCTTTATTATCGACCGTCATATTCGTGTCAAGTTGATCGCGTTGTGTCGTGTTTTTTCCATAAGTGTTTTAAATAGAAAAAAAACCGAGAATAGTTTGTGAAAAAACCCAGGTAGAATTGGTGATTTGTTCGAACCGAAAGGAGGATCGTGCTCTTTCTTCGATTGAACCTCAACAAAGGCAGGTGTGGTGAGTGAATTAATTTTGGTACATTACGATTTTTAAATTAAATGGTTATCACAGTTGATATTGGTGGAGTATAATCATTTTCCTTATTTTGCAATCAATGTTGTAGTTGATTAACATTATTTTTCCGCTTTTTATATGCCTGTAATAATCCAATTTTTGGATGGTTATTGTTGAAGGTCAAGGATAAATTCTATATTGTCAGATTTTCGTCACTTTGGAATTATCAGTGAATTTCCGATCAAATTATCTTCATATTATTTTATATCTTACATATCGTAGATGATATTCCCTTTGGCTAATTCCTATCAAGGTTGATGTGTAGTTTGTTTTGTTGAGAAAAAAACCAAAAAAATATATATTTCGGCAATTTTGGCAAATTTTTTACAGCACATGTCGATGTGGCTGACGTAGTATCCGTTCAGACGATTGGGGACTAATTTTTTTTGAAATCAGTTCTACGCTTTTCCTTTTTTTAGTACCAGATAATTGGTAGACTAGCGCTTACTTCACTGTACCAGGGGATTATTCCAAGGATTCCGATTGCAAAGGGTGTATTCGACTATTCTGGTACAGTTATGCAGTTTACCTTATAGGACAGCCCTCCGGTAAGCATTTTTTTTCATTTCATAACTCTATGTTTATGAGATTATTTTGGTTTTCTCTTGAGAAAAAATTGCTTCTGGAGAGGATTGTACCTCTGCTTAACTTGTCTCAGAACACTCGATTTGATATATTCCTCAAGCATAAAATTTGATTCACATTTAATAAGTTCCTTTTATCGATTTACTTCATTCAATTCACAGTGAGGGTTATTTGATTTTTGATCGTTGTAGAATCAATTCATTTCAGTTACTACCTCGATCGATTCGAAAAGGGAATTGCCGCCCTATTTCGAAATTATCTTTATCTAAGAGAGTTGTGCCCACTAAAGACGTGCGGTCTCCCTCTTCGGTTCATCTCTGAAATTCTTCAATAAAAAGAATTATTTAACTTTATCTTTATCTAAGAGAGTTGTGCCCACTTAAAGATGTGCGGTCTCCCTCTTTGGTTTATCTTTGAAAATTCTTCAATAAAAATAATTATTTAACTTTATCTTTATCTAAGAAAGTTGTGCCACTGAAAGACGTATAGTCTCTCTCTTCTTATCTTAACTGAATCGTAACCTTTTGCGTTAGGGCCTGATTAATATCTTGGTTCATGAACACTAATTTTTTGTAGCTTACTGAAGTATTTTGGTTCATAACACTATATTCTCCTATGGTACTTGCTTTAACATAGTATATTTTTGCATTGGCAACATTCAAGTATATTGCTTTAAAATACTATATTTTTTCTCTGGCAACCTTTAGAGTATTTTGCTTCAAAATACTATATTTTGTCTCTGGCAACTTTAGAGTATTTTGCTTTAAAATACTATGATTTTTCTCTGGTAGAGTTTCAAGGAAATTTTTATATTTCCCTCGAAATACCTTTACTTATTCATTTTTTTTTAACTCTTCCAGTACATATAATCACCTTATCAAAGCTTACATTGTTTCAAAATTTATCTGAATTTTAACATAACGTTTTGGGTGAGGTTTGTTTAGTTCTGTTTTGAATTTTTATCATTGTTAATTTTTGTAAATGATTAAAATTTACTTGGAAATTTAAAACTGGAATAGCATATTTTATTGACTTAATTTTTTTTTTTATTTCCAGTCATAGATAAGGACTGATGCATTTTTATTGTATGCTATCATTTGCATCTATCTTTTGACCCTAGATTAAAATTTGAATCATAAAAACTTGAGGTTCAAAGGATATCCTTCGTTCTCCCTCATTTTGTACAAATTTTGATTCCTTCCATCTTCTTCGCATGATATATAGTGGTATATATCAAGCCACCTACTGAGACAGAAGGACTGGTACTCTAGGAGGTCGTACAGCACATCAAATTCAGCCTGGTCCGTGAAGATCAAACCAATTTACGCCAACAAGGGGTCTAGAACCAATAAATAACCACCCACGACCAGATTCGTCGTCGCACCGCTGAGACCAGATTCGTCGTTGTACCGCTGAGACCATCTTCGAATAAACCAGCCTTCTTCATCTCCCTCCATTGAAGACCTTCTCCGCAGGTATTTACGTATCATCACCGTCTGGAGGAATCTGACTTATTCGTGAATGTTCAAGTTTTTTTTCTGGGTCAGAAAATTGCCATGTACATGTAACTTTTAATTTTTTCATTGCATTTTGTCTCTACTCTTCAAGTAATCTTGTTAAAGTTTGTTATAAATTCCTCTCACTTGTTGAAGTTTTTTTTGAATAACCAGTCACTGTTATAATTCAGTCTGGAATAAATTGGTTGAGTTGATTTCCTGCATATTTATTTGCCTTCCCATACAAGCTAGGCGACATTTATTTGATTTTGTTTATCTTTGGCTTTTGTCTTTAGCAAGCCTGGCGCCTAACTTTTGAACTAGTTAAGTTAATTGATGTATAATTTTTTTAGTGGCCCTATTTGACAAACTAGGAAAAGTCATTAATTGAACCTTACTCACGGCCTAACCGTATCCATCTGAGCAGCCTATCGGCAAAGTGATATCACCTTCTTAAATCTGAATCAGATAATTTCTAATTTGGAGTTCAAAAATAAAGAGTGTTGCAAGCTCACCTAAAATGTTCAAGTTGCAAATAGTGATGATTATAACATTATGTAGTTACTTACCTGAATGTCCATTTCACAGTCACCACCGGTATCTGAATCAGATGAATTTTCGGGTCCTATCGGAATTACTAGAGATTCCACAGTTTGGTCAATTGAATTATCAAGATCCCACATCTTCTGTTAATACATGATTTACAGCATTTTTCCAATTGTCGCTTGTCACTTTGGAGAACGATGCTAGAAGAAGCTGACGTACATCATCCAATTTAAAAGTAGTGTTGTTCCTAGCAACGTCTCCTTTCACTTGAGCCCATATGAGCTCGATAGGATTGAGCACACAATGGTGTGGAGTTAATCGTAATACAACCATCTTTTTTTCTTTAGCCATTTCGCCAACTACGTACTGTTTGTAGTTTGCTTTGTGTTGCCTCGCAATGGATAATATTTTTTTTTACCATGCTATTATCATGTGTTAGATCTTTCTGCTGTATTTTTTTCACACAACAGCTCTATCATTTGTGAAAAGTGGTCCTCAAACACATCCGCATTCATCTCCCCGTGGTAATCTTTTGTTGATTTCGAGACCAATTGCAGCAAACCACCATCGACAAAACCATGCTCATTTCCTATATGGGTTATAATTAACCTACGCCCTTTTCCGATCGGTGCAGATAACCCAGTGGAATATCCTTCCATGACTGCTTGGCGGGAAGTTTTCATGTTTGTGTCGACCCATGTTTTCTGCACAGTACGTCCTTCGTTAAGTCATGTTTCGTACAAATAATAAATTGTCCTTCCTTCAGATCGATACTTCCTGATCGTCCTTGAATAATTTCTTCTTCTTTATTTATAAGGAGGGACTTTTCAGTCTACTTTCCCCAGGAAAAGCCTATCTCGCATAAAAGTTTCCATAATTTGGTTCTGCCTACTTGTGGTAAATCGTCGTCTTCCTGAATTGACTGTAGAACTTTGTCTATTTTGGTGTCTCTTTATTTATATAAAAAGAGTGAACTTTCCTTCGGATAGCGGTCCTATCAAAGTCATCGATTGATAGTGACTTCCTTCGTGAATTTTGTTTTGGTGCACTAATGTCTCCACTTTTCCTCTCGTTTAAAAACCTGTAAATTGTTATTTTACTCACTCCCGTCGTATTAGAACATGTAGACACTATCTGACGAACGGAACTCGTGGGTTGTTGATTAACAAGTGCCTAATGCACATTGAGCACTATAGTTTTTTCTCTTACAGCGTATGCAACAAATGTATTTCTAATTTATCAGTTAATAATGTTTTATCTATATCTATTGAATCTACTCTGATTTGCATGTTTTCATGTTTTATTAGGTTATTTATGAAATTCCAATGTTCCTTTGGATTTCCATCATCATTCCATCTTTTTCTGAAAAAAATTGATTTTAATTTTTTTTTTCATTTTCAACTTGGTTCTTTTTTTGATCTTGCGGGTATTTTTTCATTAGTTTGTATAATTCGTCTCTTCTTTTCAGTAGTTCTAAAAACTGGGGGGTTATCCAATCATTATTTTCCATAATTTTAATTTCAATTGTTTTTGTAGCCTTATTTTCAGATAGGTTTCGAATGTATCGACCGGCACAGAAGTTTTCAATAGATTTCTCAAATTTTCCTCGTATTTTGAGTTATCTAGTTTCTCAAATGTTTTTTTAACTCTACAATTATTATACTTTTTAGTTTTTGAATACAACTCTATTTCTAATAGATTATAATCAGAAATTGTGTTATATTCAATGTTTATACTATCCAATATTACTTGTTGCTAAAATATGATCAATTATGGTATGAGAGTGTTGTGTAATTCTGGTTGCATATTCCGTGCCTATATTGTTCCGGATTTCAAACCAATTCAATATAACACAATGTTTATATTCACTAGTGGTCTCCGTATTATCTAATAAATTTATGTTAAAGTCCCCAATTATTACTGTTTTTTTCTCATGCTGCAGAATTTCGTCTATTTCCAGAAATTCCTTCATGTTGAATGATGGTGGTCTATATAATGCTATAATTTTTACACCATTCACCTGTAGATTGATCACAATCATGTTGTATTGACTGTCGCCACTAAAATTGTTTATCTCAATGAACTTGATATTTTCTTTGATATATATTGCAACTCCTCCGGCTCTCGATCTCTACTGCATGCACAGCTGAATATCCATTAATCACGAATTGGTTTACTCCATTTTTATATAAACAGGTTTCCACAATTACTAATATATCATAATATTTTATTTTCACAAGACACTGTAGTTCTTCCAATTTGTTTCTGAGACTTTGTGCATTTAATTAAAATTCTTAGTTGTGATTCTGCTGTTGGTTTATAGTTTCATTGGATTTTTTCAGTTTTTTAATCACTGGTGTCTTCGATTTGCCGAACTGGGCTGTTTCATTTTGCGTATATGATTTTCCCATGATTTATCCAGGCAAATCTATAGTTATTTTATTTCTTGTATTTCAGTACTTCTTTGAAAAGGTATTGATTTGCCTTTGTTAAATCATGGTTTAGGTAGATAACGTTGCCTTCTTCGTATCCCAGGTCTTTCAATGTTATCATTTTCTTCTTCCTAGCCCCAAGAATTCTTCTTTCTTCTTTTCACTGGTATAACATACTTTTATAGCCAACTGTCCATTGTGCTTCCTCCCTTTTCCGATTCTGAAGCATTTTGGTTTATTAAATGTTTGAACTTGTAGTGCTTCCCCCATTTTTTTGATGATATCTTCGATGTTTTCTCGGTTGTCATATGGTACCCCATTGATAACGATGTTGTTTATCAGCTCATTTTGCTCATTTTTGTTTTGTTCCTTCCTAGTGCGACTTTATTATTAGGATTTCTAATTTCAGAACTTGAACTTAACTTGCTCTCTATTTTGTTGAGTAGATCGGTATATTTGTTGTCCATTTCTTAATTTTTTTTTATTTTATTCCCTATTTGAGTTTTTTTTGTAGTTTTGAAGGGAATTTCGTTTGCATTTTGTACTGGAATTATAACCTCACTCTTTTTACAAGATTTGCAACAATATCTTTCACTTCACTTGCAAAGTGGTTGAATGTTGCGGTGGATAATTTTTCACATTTTGTATGATACCATTTCTGGCATTTTTTGCAATTACTAGCATAAAATTTTTGCAGGAGTTTGCACAGCTACCACACGTGTCGGCAATTTGAACTAATTTGATATAATTACCTCATGCATTGAGTCTCGTATTGCGTTCTGATTGTAGGATTTTTGTACTATTATGATCAAAGTCGAGGGTGGTAGTAACGTTTTTGTTTATTTAGTGCTCTAGGCGTGTTGTGTGTGTATTTGTGGGATCTGATTCGGTTTTCTAGGTACTGTTTTGTTTGTCCGATGTAGACATTATTGCATGTGGGTTCTTAACAGGGGAATTTGATATACTATATGGGTTTTTTCGTGGTCTGGGATTTTTGTTTTTAATTTTGAAAAATTTGGTTTTAAGGAATGGTGGCATTTGTGTCCGATTTTGAGGTTGAATGGTGCAACTGTGTGTGATAAGTGTTGTGATAAACCTTTGACATATGGTATTTGGAAATGTTTGGGATTTTTTAGTATTGACTTGATTATAATTTTGCGATACGTTCATTGAAAATTGTGTTTAATTTTTGGGGTAATTGTTTTTTAGGAGTGTAGTTTTTGCTTTTTATTGCTGTGGCGAAATTTAGGATTGAAAACGTATACATCTTCGTAGGGTTTGACACAATTTTGTCTGAACTTTGTTGGATTCGTAGGTTGTAGAGGTTATAAATGTTTTCGGTTTGTTTAGGTTTGATTTTGTTAAAATATGTTTCTGATTTTGTTTTTTCTTTGTTTTAGAATTTGTTGTAAATGTTTGGGGGGAGAGTATTCTTGATTTTACTATTTGTATATTCTAGATTTTTGAGGGTTTTTAATTGGAAGGTGGTAAGGGCTCTGTTACAATCATGCCTGAGGTTAACATGAGTGACCTGTATATTGGTTACGTGAAATTAAAAAAATTATATATTTCTGTGTGTTGCATTGTAACAGGAAGATTCTTCGTTTTTCTGGTGTAAGAGTTTTATTGGGAGTTTGGAGTGAAGTTTCATGAGTTGGTTTACCTGCTCTCCGTGGTTTTTTCTGTTGTTGAATAGAAATGTTGCATATTTTCTCCCATGTGTATATGTGTAGGTTGAGTTTCTTGAACCTGTTATACATTATTCTTGTTTTGTTTGCTTCTTGGGATTGAGGTTCAGTTAGGAATAGATGACGGATTTGGTGCGATTTATCTTGAATTTGTTTCATTTTTTCGTCGGGAGGTTCCTCGTCTTCTTCAAGGAGAGTATAGAATACGGAATATATCATGGTTTGCTAGTAGAGCTGTAAAGTGTATGGAATTTTAGTATTTGATATGCAATAACAATTGATTTGATATAAATCAACTCATTGCATACCAACTACTAATCTACACTTCTCTTGAAGAAGACAAGAAGCATCCCGTCGAAACGTCGATAAAATGTAACAAATTCAAGATAAATCGCATCAAAACCGTCATTTATTTCTGACATATCTAACAGCTTCAAGAAACTCAACCTACATATATATATATATATATATATATATATATATATATATATATATATATATACACAGTGAGTCTGCTTAAGTTGGCTACATATGGGAAACTTTTTTATCATTAATTTTACGAAAAAAAGTTAGTTCTCATAAAAAGTTCTGCATGGTCTAAAAGCCAAGATGCAACCATCAGATATCAAATTATATCAATCTTATACGAGGTATGTAAAAAAATATGAACTTTACTCAAAAATAAAGTAACTTTATATTTCACAATGTCGAAAATTTTATTGTGAAAAGTTGTTCGGAAGTAAAAACTATGTTTTAATATGCAATTACATCCTTCTAATTGGAAAAAATCTTTTTTACAAATTTTTCTCAAATTATCAATACCGAAAATTTATACTTTTTATTTATTACAAACATGTTAACCTTTCCGTTTGGTTCAGAAATTAATAAGTACATTTTCACAAAACAAAATTTATTAAAAATCTATGAACATTGAACAGTTGATAACCTTTTAATTAGTTAATGTCTGTCTTGTAACATTTCAGCGATGCATTTAAATTAATAATACCATAATTATTCATTTTGTAGTAATAATTTAACGAACATTATTAACTCCTTTAATTCACTAACGCCTCAACATATCCGCCTTCTCTTTCAATACAGGTAATTGTTCTATCACGAAAGTTTTTCAATACCCTTCTAACCATAGCCGGAGTAATACTCTGAACGCATTCTGTAATGACTCTTTCCAAATGAGCAACATCTGTAAATGGCCTTTGAAGATACACCTTTCCTTTAGGTAACCCCACAAGAAAAACTCGAGAGGCGTCAAATCGGGAGACCGAGGAGACCAAAAAATTTCAGAAAACCGATGAATAACTCTTTCATTAAAACGATTTTCAAGGTATTGCCTTATATCTAACCTACTGTGGCATGGGGCACCATCCTGTTGGAACCATATTTGTTGACGTTGAAGGAGGGGAACATTATCAAGAAAATCGTCTAATTCATTCTCTAAAAAGAGCAAATAACGGTCCCCATTCAAAGATTCATGAAAAAAAAAAGTTTCAATTATTTTATTTCGGTAAATTCCACACCACACATTTGTTTTGAATGCATACTGGTGAATAATTTCCATACTGTTTTTTCTGGGTGTCGGTTATTAAAAATTTCAGCAGCTTCACGATATTTAAGTTTTATAATTCTCACCCACAATTAACACAATTTCAATTTTATCTTCAGTACTTAATGTTGCTGGCATTTCTACCAAATTTTATAATACTTTCTACCAAATTTGGCTAAATACATGTTTTTGAATGTCATGTCAAACATTTTACTGCCTGACATTTCTTGTCAGAGCATCCTGACTTACATGTACAATAATTACAGTTAAATTTTCGTTGTTATTGTAGAGATGTTTCGAGAAATAAAAAAAAAACTATAAATTAATGCAACTGCATATTTGAACGTGATTTTCAATTCCGAACAACTTTTAACTATAACAATTTTCGACATTTTGAAATATAAAGTTACTTTACTCTTGGGTAAAATATTTTTTGACATACCTCGTATGAAATTGATAGAATTTGATATCTGCATCTTGGCCTTTAGACCATGCAGAACTTTTTATGAAGAATAACTTTTTTTCGTAAAATCAATAATAAAAAAGTTTCCCATATGTAACCAACTTAAGCAGACGCACTATATATATATATATATATATATATATATATATATATATATATATATTTTTTATATCTATATACATATATATCTATATATAACATATTATTTAGACAAGCCATGGTTTCCAGAGTTCCGAGGGTATGACCTTGACAGGGGTGTTTGATTCAAGAATTGGAAAAAAAAAATCAATATTCAATACTTTTCCATTATTTCCCATTTCACATATAGAATTGGTTGTAGTTTTTTTTATGGGAGATAAAGACCTATTATTATTATTACCATAATGACTGTTCTTCAAACGGTTTGGTTGGGATAAGGATAATTGTTATTGAAGAAAAACTATTGCTTTCTAGTCAACGTTTCGAACTTCATTAAATTCATCATCAGGGCTCAGAAATTAGTTTTTCCGAGTATCTACAGTAATCAATAATAAATGAAAAACAGACATTTTAGATACGTGAATAGCGAACAGTTACGGCCCAATAATTACACATTTAGCTCGGAACAAAATGAAACAGTTTTAATTTGTTTCAACTAAATTATTGACGTATATAGAATGCTTTTTATTTATTATTGTTTACTGTATACAGGGTGTTTCATATTTGAATGCTGATCCTAAAGGGCGATAATCCTTGGATGATTTTAAGAAAAATTCTTCATATGAACATAGGTCCGCAACTGCTTTATTTCTGAGATACGATGTTGAAATTTATCAAAAAAATCAGTTCTTCCCCAATATATCTGAAACTGCTGTGGCTTTCTTCTTCAATTTTGGTACATGCAAAGTACGTATAAAAATACATTTCTTCCATGCTAAAGGATTTCTTAATTTTCATCAGTGGCGTTCCTGTTAACATGCCCTGTCATATTTTTGATCAAAATAATGATACGCCACTGTCTTTTTCCCAAGATATTATTTTTGTATTTTTCCTCTATCTTTCCATAAAAATGACCCCATGCCTTCTTTTCGTCCGGCGGACAGTTTTCGATTTAGAAAATAAAATACATTCATTTGCTTGTCCCTATTCGATTTTTTCTCTTAGTCCTAATTTCACAATTTGGTAACCAAAGGATCTGCAGGATTTTTATAATTTTATGGTAACTATTATTCAGTTTTTGTGATGAGTACGCATAAAAATACATTTTTTATTTTTAAACACATAACTATTATGAACAAAAAAATACCAAAATTAAATTAACTGTTCAAAATGTCCGCCTCCTGCAAATATGCACGCTTCAGCTCTCCTTATCATTCCCGTCAGCAAGCCCATACAAGTAATGCATGTCTGCTAATTCGGTATTTGTAAAATTTACCTTTTTTTTTAATAAACTTGTTTTTATAACGTAAATAATATCACGTATCTAGCTAAAGAAGTGTCAAAATTGTTTATGTTGAGAACAACGAAATGTTTTCTTAGCATACTAGATTTTTCTAGCCCACAAGATAATCCTACTACTCGTCAACGGCTGATTTCGCATAGGGACAAGCAAATGAATGCATTTTATTTTCTAACTCAAAAACCGTTCACCGGACGAAAAAAGGGCAGTCAACCATTTCATGAGAAGATATAGACAAATTACAAAAATAATATTTATTTGGGAAAAAAACAGTGGCGTATCATTATTTTAATCAAAAATATGACAGGGCATGTTAACAAGGACGCCACTGATGAAAATTAAGAAATCCTTCTTCATGGAAAAAATGTATTTTTAGGCGTACTTTGCATGTACCAAAATTGAGAAGAAAAGCCATAGCGGTTTCAGATATATTGGGGAAGAACTGATTTTTTTGTTAAATTTCAACATCCTGTATCTCAGAAATTAAGCGGTTGCGGACCTATGTTCATATAAAGAATTTTTCTTAAAATCATCCAAGGATCAGCATTCAATTATGAACACCCTGTATACTCGGAAAAACTAATTTTTGAGCCCTAATGATGAATTTATTAAAATTCGAAACGTTGGCGAGATAGCAATATTTTTTCTTCTATAATATTGATGCTAATCCCAACCGAACCGTTCGAAGAACATATCTGTGGATCACCAAACTTACCATAATGTAATTATTATTGTCTCAATCCCAACTCATCATGATTTCCAGTTCCCGTTATATTTTTAGATCGCAATAGGAGTAGCTCTAGATTTGTATACCAGAGCGAGTTAAAAAACATCTATTTGTTCTACCCTCCTCGTCTTTAGAATTTAAATTAATTTCAATGCCGATCCACGAATATTGAGTGTCCTATAACGTGCATTATTATGAAAGTGACTATTCTAATAAATAATATTAATGAAGGCCTTATATTGAATTTTTCAAAATGAAACTTTAACAACCCAGTTTTCTCTGTTATCGAATTGGGACTTATTTTTTCCATCAAGATTATAACGTAATCCATCGTTTGATTGACATAAGAACCAGGGATGATGAAGGGTTGAGGGAGGTAATTCTTCCATCGGCCATTTACTCGGATGATCCTGTTCGTGCTAGCAAACGATCTGGATAAAAGAGATAGGCAGATGTTCCTTTATAAACTTATGTTTTTCTTTTTGTTTAATAATACTGTGAAACTTTCGTTGAACAGTCCTGTAACTTCCATCTGTTTGCATATGCATAACAATTATGTAAAATGTATCAAATTGAATTCAAAAAAACATGAAATAAAAAAGCTGACATAAAAAACCTGTTATAATAGGCATTAAAAAATGCGAATGGTGAATATATGGTTTTAGCATCAAAATCAATATCTATACTATAATCATATTTCTCTCATTTCATAATTAAGATATCCAGAAATTAAGAAATTTACATCAAATATAAACTTTTTGCAATATTTTAATAAATATAGGAGTATTTATAGGAATGTAATCAAGAACAAGAACAATTATTACTCCGACAGGATGGAACAATAAAAAAACAAACCTAAAGAGAAATGGGCAATTATTAACGAATTACGGGGAGAAGGAAGTATATCGACAACAGCGGAGATCAGTAACATAAACCCTAATACATTGAATGATTACTACTGCTCTATTGCAAAAAATTTGACAGCTAATCTAACATCTCAACTGGATCCTTTGAGCTATCTCGACAATACTTCCTGCCAAACCTATTTCAGATTAATGCCTACAAATGTTCACGAGATAAAACAAACACTAAGGGAAATAAAAAACGATAAATCCTTCGGATTAGATGGATTAACTAGGAGACTATTACAAAACCTACCATTCAAAGCGCTATCCGCACTAGCAGATGTAAGATGTAAGATGAAACTGGAGTATTTCCCTCAGGCTTAAAGACGGCACTTGTTATACCTCTTTATAAAGGTCGTAACACTACCCTCCCATCAAACTTCAGACCAATCTCGTTGCTTTCCACAATTTCTAAAATCATAGAAAAATTAGTTAAGAAAAGATAGTTACTATTTTTATCAAATGGAAAAATATTAAACGAATATCAATTTGGGTTTCAGAATTCTAAAAATACTAATGACGCAATTTTTTCTTTTTTGGAAAAAGTATACATGAGCTTGAATGAAGGTGAAGCAATTGCAGCAGTGTTTTGCGATTTTTCGAAAGCTTTCGATTGTGTTAACCATGAAATACTGCCTCAGAAAATGCATCACTATGGTTTAGGTCATACCTTGAGAATAGATCGCAAATAGTGAAAACGAACGATATATGTTCTGATCTTTCTACACTATATTGCGGAGTACCTCAGGGATCTGTTTTGGGCCCGATCTTGTTTTTACTGTACATAAACGATCTCGCTACAATAAATATTGAAGGATCCTTCACAATTTTCGCTGATGATACCACATTGTTATGGCATGGGAAAAACATTGATATCTTGAAACAAGTAGTCTCTTCAGACTTAAAGAAAGTTAAGCAATGGTGTGATTCAAACTTGCTCTGCTTCAATCTGGATAAAACCAAAATTGTTAACTTTAAATTCAGCTATGATAACTCACTACTTGATGATATTAATATTGAAGAGACACTTTGTTCTAGGTTTCTTGGCCTGCACATTGATAACAAGCTGAAATTCAATGAACATGTCACATCTTTGTGTAACAAGCTGGCTTCCGGATCTTTTGCTGTTAGAATTGTTGCCAATGAACTCGACATATCTACAGCCAGATCCACATACTTTGCCCTTGCAGAGTCCCATCTAAGATATGGCATTGCGTTTTGGGGATTTTGTAATCAAACACTCCTAAATCAGGTATTTGTACTGCAGAAGAGATCTCTTAGGTACATGTATAGGGCTAACTACAGGGATAGCTGTAGACAACTTTTTGTTCAACAAAGAATTTTAACTGTAATAAGCATCTTTATTCTGGAAGTGGTATGCCTGATTCACAAAAAATATGTTACTGATTCTTCTGAAAATAGACCTTACAATACCAGACAGAGCTGCAATATTCACCTGCCAATTCCTAAAATGAATTTAACAAAACACTCTAATATGTATGAAGGGAAAAGAATATTCAATCACTTGCCACAGTTAATTAAAAACATATCAGATCATAAACTTTCCAGAAGATCAGTTAAAAATATGCTTCTTGAAAAGGCTTTTTATAGCCTGCAGGAATATCACGTGAACATGTCTCAAATACCGTAAAGTGATGCTAAAATAATTATTATGTAAACACTTTTGTTTTGTTTTTTTTCTCTCTCTCTCTCTCTTTTGTGTTTTATCTGCTTTAATACTACTTTTAACATGTACGACGGTGCATATATATGTATATGTGAATACATATGTTATTTGCTTGACGAAATTTTGTATATATTGTGATGCAATTGCTTTTATAGTATGCAAGGTTATTATTATTATTTATTTATTAATTATTAAATTTTTTGTAATATATATATATATATATATATCTATCATAAACTATATTCACAGAATTTTCGCAACTACCAAGTATGTCATCGCAATCAAGTTATTCATTCCCCAGAAAATATAACACACAAAAGTAAGGGAAATGTTAGTTTCTTAACTGTAGAACTTATTCCAAAGATTCGCATTTCTATGAAAGCAAATTCATGGTCGAATCCGTTGGTGAATAGGAAAAAGTTTTGCGTGAGTTGAAATATAAATGAAATTATGTTTTCTGGGTATGAAAAGACTATAAAAAGTTGTCTGGAATTCTTTGAAGAGAACTGATGAGTTTTTTAGGGTAAGTTAGGGACACACACCATCAAGAACAGTTCGGAGAGAAATGTTCAGGACAATATTATGTATGGAGCGCGACGCTGGAGATGTAGAATTTAAGTGATTGTTCAATGATTACAATTCATATTGAGTTACTCAAGAATGATTTTGATTTGCTTATTAGTGTGGGATTCTAGCCCTCAACAAAACAAGAAGATAATACATATCTTCTTCCTTTTTAATTTTATAAATATTTGTTTTCACTATTACCCTTTTGGTACCCAAAAAAATATTTGTTTCGTTTCTTTCTTTATTTAAAAAAAAAATAAAAATATTTGGTGGAAATAAAAAGGAGAACATTTTATGGGGAAATAATGGAAATGAAGTAGCTAAAGTAGAAAATCTCAAGTTTCCACATTGTACTGGGGAATAAACATTGTTCTTTCGCCATAAAACATGATTGCTGTCGAGAAAATTCCTCCATTTGACTCTTCAAACTTAAAAAGTTATTTGAAAATTTAACGGAATTGTAAGATATGAACCATTGCAACAGCAAGAGTCGTGATTTTATTTTAAATTTGGACCAGCATTCGGGAACAAACCTAAAACGTTTAATTTTATCGATTAAATGATTCCTTAAAGTAATTTAAGACAAAAAAAAACAGCGTTTTTCAGTCAACAAAAAAAATTGAAAAAACTTGCAATTTTCAATTATTGTAGATATATATTCCAAATTACTTGGGTCTTGAATTAAACTGATAACAACTTTTTGAATTAGTTTTTTTGCTATCCTTAAATTGAACCCCACGTGTTGCTCATTCGTAATGAAATTTTCATAATTGCCGGCGCCATGGTGGTCACGTGACATACGGCAAAATCGATTTTTAGGTTTTTCGATATGCAGAAACTATCCCTTATAAAGTAAATATATATATATATATATATATATATATATATAATATATATATATTGTTATGGTTTGAGAATTTGTAAATATATATTTTTTATTATTATTATAATTAATATATTTTTGCACCGCGTTGGGCGCTACTTGTAATGTTATGATGAATTTTATAAATATATATTGTAATATTTTGCCCCACGTTTTGGGTGTCAAATTGTTATGTATTGATAAATTGAATATAAATTGTTTTTATATAATGAATGAAGCTGATAGTTTTTGCTATTCTTTGTGAGCCAAATTGATATGATATAAATAGATATTTCTGCCCCTGTATTGTATGCTGTAATAATAATTGCCAGCGAACGTCACTGTTCTCTCGTCACGCTACCAACAATTATTATTTTCCTCACCACGGCTAAACTACAGTTGGTACGCCCTTATCTCAAGGTGGCCGGTTCAAAGCAATAGAGCCACTTGCCACTGCTGGCTAACTTCAGTTTATTGAATGTTCTTTGGTATGTTATTGATTATTGTGAGAAAACAAACAACAAAATATCATAAAGCAATTATCTCCTTTATTCAGGAAGACTTATAAAACCTGGCCTACGAGAAATAACTTATAATAGGGTGAATCAAACAAATATTCACGGATAATAATAAATTAGATCATGGATAGATAAACAGAACCTCACTTTTTCCGTGAGAGTGACGTTTTCTGTTATTGTTCAAAATAGGGTGACATAAAGTTCTTCGAATGTGAAATAGTTCAGGACCGGAAGAGCACTATTAAAGTTTTATACCTGGTTGGAACTGTGGGTGTTCTACTTATACCATGAATCAGGATGTCTCCTCTCTCCAATCGCTGTCAGGACTGCAATATCATGAATCAGGAACTATATAGATGCGGATATCAGCATTTGGATCCGTGGATATGTTATCATCAAGGTAATATTGGTTTTGTTTACCAAAATATGGGATTATTCCAATTTTCTTTTTGTAAAATTTTTGCGTGGCATCCGCTTGGAAATTTATTTTAGATCTCCTCGAAGTTTTGTTTTTCTATCGCCTAGCTACATCTTTTTCTCCTTGCTTTTCTATTTGAATTTTTGAATTGGTGCACTGAATCGTCACTTTTCACTGTTATCTTCATATTGCATAATTTATATATACAATTATTTTTCCACTCTTATCATTATTTACAAATTTCAATAATAATTGCTTCTGATACCATCTCATTGCTAATTTCTCACAATTTCCAATTTTACACCTGACCATCTATTCCCTGATTGGCTATTTTTATAAAGACGTTTGCTGTTCTATCATTGGCTACTTTTTGTTAGCTACAGTTTCATATACTGTATGTTTCAAATTTATAAATGTGTTGATTACTGTTTATTCCTGAAAATTTTGTAAATTTAGACTTTTTATTGTCTTTTGAGCAATTATGAGTTATAATAATTTTGACAGTGTATGAAATTGATTGTTTTATAGTATTTTGACATTTTTATCTATCCATATTCTACCTAGGCTCACAACATACATAGAATTTCAAAAATTATTCACAAACAAACTCTTGAAACCATTAACCATCTAGTAATTATTCTTTTTGTGGGTTTTTATTCTTTTGAAATTTACAACTGGCATAACATAACATAACTATATATATATATATATATATATATATATATATATATAATATGCACAAAATTATGGAGGTGACACCTATAATTTGTGGGGTGAAGCTTAGACCTAATGACGTGGAATTCAATGACACGAAATTTCGTGCACATTAATAGGTCACCAACAGATGTCAGTCCAATCCACGACACCAAAAGTCGTACTCCTAGTGCGTTCAGAGTAACGCAAAACAAATAACGAAAGAGAGAGAAAGAGAGAGATTTGTTACGATTCCAAGAAAGCCACCACCCGCCTACAGCTGTTTCATGGTCTTTCCCAATTTGTTACTTGCCGGTAGGTATGAGCACCATGAAACAGCTGTAGACTTTCTTGGAATCGTAACAAATCTCTCTCTCCCTCTATTTATTACTTTTGAACGATTCGACGTAGAACAATGGGACGAAAACAGTTTCGAAATATATCACCAATATCACTATCTGAAAAGAAAGACATTGTGATTGCTCGATAGACACGATAGACACTGTATAATTCATTCAAAGTAGACATTTTTGCACAAAACTTCAGGAAGGCAATGGACCCCAAAGTGTGGCCTTATGGTGCATGCGTCCAACAGTTTTTTCAATTTCCCAAGAAGGATACAACTACAACATAATTCCGCAGATTTTTAAACCCAACATTTTATTACTTAATGTGGCTAGCTTAAACACTGTAAAAATTAATGATATGTATTGTGATATGCTTGACTTCAATGATCTGGATTTTTTATGTTTCACCGAAACGCATCAATGTCGAGAATCTGTGATCAGTGCTCATATACAAAATTTTAAATTAGCAAGTTCTTTTAGCAGAATTAATTTCAAAAAGGCGGAGTTGCCATTCATGTAAAAACTCACCTAAATGTCAAGAACCTAGATTTAAGTACATATTGCATTGAAAAGGATATCGAAGTGTGCGGAATCGAGTGGAAGCATAAAAAAAATAATCATTTACTCATTAACTGTTACAGATCTCCAAGTGGGAATCTGAACATTTTTTGTGAAAATTTAGAGAAGATATTAGATAAGTTTTTCAAACCGAACACTTTAATAACTGTTTTGGGGGATTTCAACTGTGATTCATATAATGACTCCCCTAATTTTCAGAAGTTGATTGACGTCTTTTCATGTTTCAATATGCATCACTTAGTTAAATGGCCAACTCGAATATAGGGCACCTGTATTCCCACTATTGATAACATTTTTGTCAATTTTGAAACAGATGGAGTTACAGCGGTAATTGACAACAACATATCCGATCATAGATATGTTCTGTATGAATTATATAAGCAGAATGATACTGTAAAAACTAAATATATGCAGAAAAGAATCTTTAAAACTGATGAGGTGGACCGTTTTAAATTATCACTAGAATCTGAAACCTGGAATGGACTCTATGGTTTAAAAAATATTGACGATGCTTTTAACTTTTCAATCAAATTTTTACGAAACATTTTGAAAACCACTTTCTATTACGGAACGTTCCGATTAAATCAAATAAAAAAAATGGATTGATCAGGAAATAAAAAAATCAAGCGAAAACTTGAAGGACCTTTTCATTTTGAGAAATGAGTTTCATGAACTGTCTGAGTTATACAGAGAGTCTTAGAAACAACACTTCCGTCTTTTAGAAAATAAAAAGAAATATTTTTATCAAAATGTAATAAACAATTCTGACAATCCAGGTAAATCCACATGGAAAATAATTTCTGAACTTACTGGTAAAAAAAATATGAATTATCGTAATATCAACTTAAACTACGAAAATGAGAAAATCAATGATCCAACAATCATAAACAATCATATGTGATCTCTTCAATACATTCTTCCAGGAAGCTCCAATAAAATTACGGAATAAAATTAGTGATCATTCTAATAATACTAGTCTCCGGAACGTACAAGATTTTAAAGACTCAATGTTCTTATCGCCATTCTCAACAAACGAGCTAATTGATTTACTCAAAACGAAACTGAAAAACAAAAGCTCTTCAGGGACAGACGAAGTACCAATGTTTTTATTGAAAACTATTTCTGAACCATTGACTTTCCTAGTAAATCTTTCATTTACTGATGGCAGGTTCCCAAGTGCTCTGAAAATTGGGAAAGTTTTTCCAGTTTATAAAAAAAGCTGTCCTGAAGCAATAGAAAACTATAGACCCATCACCCTAAGTCCCAGTTTTTCCAAGGTTTTTGAATATTGCTTCTTGGAAAGGTTACTCAAGTATTTGAATAATCTCAACATCTTGTCAAATAGACAACACGGCTTCAGATCCGGAAAGTCAACAAGTACTGCACTCTATCAATTTTATAGTGATTTAATCAACTATATAGATGAAAAATGAGTATCCTATAGGTGTTTTTTGTGACCCGAGCCGTGCTTTCGACTGTGTGGACCACAATGTACTATTTTCTCAACTTTAGGACTATGGTATCAGGGGTGTTTGTTTGGACTGGATATAGTCTTTTGTTAAAGCAAGGCTTCAATATGTCTCAATTAATCACCAGGATGAAGATTCAATTCGATCTGTCCTCTCATCTCGACTTGAAATTGACCTAGGAGTCCCGCAGGGCTCGATATTGAAGGTGAAAAATATTGAAGGTGAAAAGACGTTCAAATATCGGTTGAAAAGCTATCTAACAAACTTATGTCCATATAACATGAATGAATTTTTCATTGGAAAGCAGTGATTTTCTTTTCTTTTTTGTCTTTTCTTTTATTTTAAACAGATTTGAAAATATTTTATTTGTCTTTTTATATATGTATTAGTAATTAGTAATTTTACTCGCCTATATACACTTCTACACTGACTTTTTCTTATACGATGTATATTGTCCAAAAAGAAATAAAAAACTTTTGACTTTTTGAGATGGCGCAGGCGGCACATCAACTCAGAAATTTCAAATAGCATGGGGGTCTCAAGTAGCACATTATTGAAAAGATAATCCAATTCTCCTTTCAACCATCAATTTATTTTTAATTCCGTAAATAATTTTTTTTTCAATATGCATTCGAAATGTCAAGTATAAGTGCGAATCTGAATGGTACCCTTACCTCGATAACTTTTGAACGGTTTGATGTGAAATAATGGAACAGAACATATTTTGAATGGTATTACCGATCCTACTTTTTGAGAGAAGCTAAATTACAATTATTCGATAAAGGGCGCTGGAGGCACCTCAACTTGAAAATTTCGAAAGGCATAGAGGTCGAGTTGCCCATCGTTGAAAAGGTAATTCAATTTCACTTTCAACCATGGTTGTTCTACGGAATCACAATTGCGATGAGTAACATGAAATACGGTCAATAGAGGAAGATTCATGACAAAAATAAATTTTTCATTTTTGAATTCGTTTCGAAGCTTAATTAGGTAGATATTTTGAATCCATACGATAATCCAATTTCCTACCCAAATAATACCCAATTCATTTATTTTTAATGACCATAAACATAACGCTTACCATTTATTGGATTTGACAAACTGATAATTAAGGTTACCAAGACATGCCTGGTATGAATTATTCTGTCGATGTTTGAGACCTTCTAATGTAAGAATGATTATGAAACTAGTTACCTGCTGTTCATATTAAAAACGAATTATCTGAACTGAACTGAAACAACGAATAACACGGGTGTGTGCTGGTATACCTGCAAATATGTTACATAATGTTCGGGAGGAATTTTCGAATGAAATATTTTATTGTCAAGAAGCATTGGGCGGACATTTCGAACACCTAATACGTTAATTGACAACAATCTTACATAGTTTTGTTTTTTGTTATACTTGACATTCTAAATGCATATTGTGAAAAAACGTATTAACGAAAACATGGCTAAAAATAGAATTGATTTGATATTTTCAAGTTGATGTGCCCCACCGCGCCATCTATCGTGTAATCACAATGTCTTTTATTTCAAAAAGTAGAATCGGTGATATCTTTCAAAACGATTTCTGTCCCATTGTTCTACGCAAAAACGTTCTAAACTTAACAGGGGGGGGGCTCTCAAAAGCCGCACCGTATATATATATATATATATATATATATATATATATATATATATATATATATCTATATATATATATATTAAGTGATTGGTATTTGGGTTACACTTATTGGCCTGCTGCATAACCCAAATACAAATCACTTAATTTCTATCTAGTCAGCAAATAAAACTATCTTTTCTCGAAATGAGTCCTTAAAATGACCTAATCTGCGATATCTAACTTATTTCAAGCAAAAGAGTGATATAAAGTAGTGAAAAACTTTCTTATGTGTGATAAAATAATTTGTGAATATACGTATCAAGGTTATGCTCAGTCTATGAGCATGAAAAAGACAGATAATGTTCAAATGAATGAACACAAATGATCCAAATAACCAAAAGAAATGTCTGGCACTAATATGTTCACTTTATATAGTTCTGGTCTGAAATACCTGCTATTCTTCCTCATGAATGTTTTCCTTACTCTTGGAAGTGTTCTTCATATATGGGAAAGTGCAGCTCCACTGTAGAAAGCCCCCTTCGTTACTGGCAACGTCACGGACAGGATTTTTGTTGTATTTATCAGGTAGTAGTAGTTTCTGCCATTCCTCTCTGGGTGCATTTAATAATATTTAATGATAGATTTGATGTTTTTTCCTTGTATTTTCTGATTTATTCTTCTTCAAAATTCATATGTGATTTCGTTTTTACATAATTTTTTCATCTCCTCCAAGCTTGTTATCCCTTTTCTTGGCAACCCTCACTTTTTGTTTATTTTCACTTTTTGTTTTTCCCCACTTTCTGTATCACTATTTCTTGTTTTAAACTATTCTAAGGATTTTATTTAAAATTTCTAATTCTATATCTCATATCATATAAAAATTTTTAAATTCATTTTGACACTTTTCCGTTTTTTATATTTTCTATTTCCCTCAAATGGTTTTTGACATGTCGCTGTTGGGTTTCCTTCTGACAGGATGTTCCAACTTGTATACCATTTTGTCTACTGGAGATCCAAAGTTTTTTTTTTCATGAATTTTGATTTCTATATTGATTTTATAAATTGTTCAAATTGAATGTATTGTTGGCAACATACTTCTGACAATAGAAAAACTTCAGTGTTGACCTTTTTTAGACATATGCGTTGACTAGAACATGGGTACAAGATTCCAGAACAGTAAAATGCATAGAAAAATTGTAAAACAAACATAGCATAAAACCACGATAACATGAATACCTGCTAATAATAATGAATTATCAGTTTCATTGTCTGATAAGCATTTCCTATCATAACAATATATATAATATATATATATATATATATATATATATATATATATATATATGTAAAGGTCTGATTCAGTCAATTCATATAATTTCTTTAATATTTAATGGTTTTTCATATCAGGTTAAAACACTAAAATTAAAAATATGGAGTTTGAGACATATTTAACTTAATACAATATTGAAATGTATGCACTAAAATAATTCTTTAAAAACATATGGTTTGAAATATAACACGTTATTTAACTCATTATAAAAATATCTCTAACATTTATATGTATTCATTTACAAATTATTTTATTTGAATTCTGCGTTCGCATCGTACGAACGTTATTGTAGGTGTGGTGTGTGACTGCGTCGAAGTTATCGAGAATGGTTTGTTTATCTTTCATGCATTTTTACCCTCTTCATAAGAACATGGGATTGTTTATATTGAGTTCTAGTAGGTATATGAGCCGGACTGTATTTAATTGGCAGCATGTAAAGATCAGTTTTCATTATTATTACTGAAAGTTAAAGAATGTTGTTATATATCTGGCTCAAGTTTCTGATATCATTTCTATTGGTAATGCTATTGGGGTCTTTTTTAATATGTATCATTTCAAGGAATGTTCTTACTCTTGGATTCCTTTCTTTGGTCAAAATTTCAACGTTGTTAGTGTCAAACTTATGGTGATTTTCTTTTTCGTGTTTGGATGAGGCTGTAATGTCGGTTTTTGAGTATTTGTGGGCTTGTACTCGTTTCTGCAAATATTGTTTTGTTTGACCTATATAGGTACTTTGACAGTCTTTACACGGTATTCTATATACTGTATGAGTTTCTTCGTTTTTTTATATTTCTGGTTTTAATTTTTTTTTTTTTTGGAAATTTTTGTTTTTCCATTTTTTATTAATTTTATTCGATAGTTTGCTATGTATGGTAAAGGTATGTATGTTGTTGTTTTCTTTACTTCATTATCATTTTTATTGTAGATCGCATGTATTCGTTTTTTTATTGTTTTTCCTGCAAAGTGGCTGGGGTAATTATTTTCTTTCAATATATTCTTGATTATTTCTATATTATTTTTCCTGAATTTTGGGTGAGCAAGCTTTATAGCTGTCAGTAAAATTTTGAATAACATTTTTTTGTAACTAAGGGGTGCGTTTGTCAAGTTTATGGGGCGAAAAAGGGCTTGACCCCTGAAAAAATATCTCCCTGTAGATTCTTACAATCACTCGACAACTGAATGATGTGAACCCTACAACGTAACATTTGTTTATAATTTGATCTCAATATCGCAAAAACTGAAAGAGCTATGAAGAAAAAAATCTTGAAACTTCAACGCTCTGTAGATCGGTAACCAAGCGTTTGCGGACACATGTTTTGAAAAAAAAGTCTTATTTTGACCGGAAAAATACGCCCCTGAAATCTGGATACAAAATTTTGAAACACCTTGTATATAAATATAAATGGAGTATAATGAAACAGGGATTAGACAATTAAACATTTATTCAAGTAATTACAAACACTATAAAAATGGCGTAAACCGATCATGGAAATACAGTCACCTGAATGAAGAAAAATTAATAATTTAGGAATGATTCATTATTGAGTACAATGTTGCTCTGTGTATCATTGAGCCAGCCAAAATTGAAATATATGTTTTTTATTTAGGAGCAATTCTAATAAGTAGGTACGAAAGTACGAAATAAGAGTTTCTTTTTTTTCTGCAGATTTATAATAAAAAGCAACTGATGACAAATTAAAGCAGTGAAAACATAAGGGAAAATGGAACACACCCCTCATCAGAACTGCTTTCATTTTGAATTTAACCCTATCTACAGATAACATTGAGCTTTTACGTAAATTGGGGGAGAAATTCAGAAACGTTTATTATGGGATTTCACCTACTGAGCCCTCGTAAATCTTCTTGAGAATATCACCCTCTATCTTTGTAACATCAAATTGAAGTTGAAGAAAAATCCAAACCAACCATATAGGTTAAGAGGGTGGAGCGGTGATTGTGAAATATCTAGTAGTTACACTAAAAACTTTTTATTGAGGTAAGGTAAAAGCACCATATTCCGACGTATGCTGAATCGAGCCCTAATCCCGCCCTATTTCATAAGGCAAACTTTGTCAGTCAATTTCTTCAAACTGGCAACGAATATCTAAACGCGATCAAATGTATCCGTTACAGAATTTTTTAGATTGCGCAACAGCGCCAAAGTGGTGGGGTAAGCCACTCTAGTTTGCATTTAATTCCGACTGGGTCTGTCTGGTGTCACAGTGAGTGAAAAAACGTCTCCATTTTGGTAAGTAGATCGATTGAAGTGATTAAAAATATTTCGAAAATTAAAAGTTTTGTTCACCCAAGCGGGTTGCATTTTTCTTTTATGTCAAGGAAATGGTTTTAAAAATAAATTTTTATTGGTTTTGGTTTATTATTTTGACACAAACGTCAACAAATACGTTCAAAAAAATACGTTGGAATAAGGGCTCGTTTTTGTTACCAGAGCTAATGTCGCCGTAATACGTCAAAATAAGGATTCTCTCCTGTTGTATTCAAATCAAATTTTAAAACCTATTTGAACTGCAATTAGAAAAAAAATATTTTTAAACTGTAAATTAGGCCTTAATATATGCTAGGAGCAAAATACGTCGTATAGATTTCTCACTAGAAAACTAAGTTTTTTATGTTAAAAGAATGTGGCCAAGAGGATTTTTTTTAATAATAGCTGTACCCACAACAAATTTTAAATGTTCAATAAAACTAAAAAAAACTCTTCTAAAGTGAAAACATTCTTAATTTAGGTAAAAAGTTGAAAATTTTATTTTTATTTGTTTTTTTTCAAAATAATTATTGACACAAATCTGACAGAACCTTAAAAATACGTCGGCATAAGCATCCGCTTTTTATGGTCCAGGAGGTAATTCCGCCTTAAATGGGCTCATATACCTAGATGGGTAAGTAATGTTTGAAATATTTTAATTTTAAAATATTTTGTTTGATTGTATATTGGGACTTTGTATGCCTAAATGAATGAATAGATAAATAAATGAATAGATAAATAAATGAATGAATGAATGAATGAATGAATGAATGAATGAATGAATGAATGAATGAATGAATGAATGAATGAATGAATGAATGAATGAATGAATGAATGAATGAATGAATGGAAGAACGAACGAAGGAACGAATGAACGAATGAACAACTGAATAAATGAATAAATAAACATTTTGATACTTAAGTACTTCTTTTTTTTCTTTTTCAGCAAAATGGCACCTACAAAAGAAGTAGACCAAGAACAAATAAACCAAGAACAACCGCAAGCAGAAGAAACACAAATTGATAGAGAACATGAGAACGTAGCGACCGGAAAATAATAGTTAGAAGAAAAATCAGAAGATATTACAATGAATTCAGACAAAGTAAAAGACGAACAAGTAGAAAGTGAATGCGGTTATCAACAATATGATTACGTGATTATTATATATGAAAATAAATATTTTCCTGGACAAGTTATTAACGGAGACAAAACCAAATTCTTTATTAAGGCCATGGAACGAATTGGGATACATTGGAGATGGCCAACTATTGAGGATGTCATCTGGTACGAAGAAGATGAAATTGTTTCTCGTATAAGTGCTCCTCGTCTTTTAAATAAGAGAGGATTTTACTCTGTTCCTGAGATAAAAGATATGGACTAAAAGTGCAATATTCTTCTCAATGAAATACTTAGGTACACATTTTCAGTACTTATTACTTAAATACTTTTGAGTTGTTACAAATTTGTGTTTTTTTTATCATGAAGGGATTATTTTTGAATGTTGTAATATCTTTATTACTTCAAGAAATATATCGTTCTGCATATTTTCCTCGTATTTAAAGTTTTTTTGTGTTAATTGCAACCATATTTTGAATAAAAAAAAATAAAAAAAAGTGTGTCGGAATTAGGGACCTCTTAGGTCAGAATTAGGGTCAAAGTCAAAAATTTACGACGGAAATAGGAGATTTTGACATTTAAAAAAAATATATATATCAACCAAAAAAGAATTATATTATGTAAAAAAAATATTATGCCTATATTTCAGAACATATCATTTCACTACCAAAAAATGCCAAGTATGATATAACTTAATCTGTTTTTCTAATATTTGAACTCAAACTCAGAAAACCCTTAACTACGGCGGAATATTGTGCTTTTACCTTAGTTGGCATGAATATAGATGAACTCGCCACTGGGTTGCCTACCTGACCAGGCGGGACAATATGTCCAATGAATACGTACTTTTTTGTAGATTAAATAAATATTTTTTGCAAAACCAAAATATATTATTTTTCTTAAAATGGGTTTTTAAAGACAAACATAAAACCGAAATAAAACGAAAAATTACTCTATATGGAAGATCAATCAATCATTCAGTTTATTTTTCTTGTTATATTTACATGTATAGGAATGGTCATGGACATTCATGTTGAAAATATAAATTTAGGATATTACGAAACAACTCAACCTAAGGTAATAAAAAAGACAATAAAATGTTCATACAAATTAAAATGCAGTACAAGTGTCTGTGCTATTTCACATGATCATATAATCAAAATCCACTTGTATTTAAAAAAATATTTTTCAGCTAAAAACAATTTAAGTCTCTTTTTGAAAAGTACTAGGGAGCCACAAGACTTCATTTCGTTTGGAAGATTGTTGAACATTTCTGCGCCAAATATATTAGGAGCATAACTTTTATGTCGCGTATTATGTTCGTTTATATCCATATTGAGAAGAAATTCTTGTTTTTTCTGGAAAACGTATAAACATATTTCAAATCTATGTAGACTAGGAAAGCCTTAAAAAGTATTGTTGCATGAACCCATCCGCGGAATTCCGAAAATACACCTCAAAATTCGTTTTTGAATAGTGGAAATATCACTTGCATGTGTTGAATTGCCCAAAAAAGACATATTTTAGCCAGGATTCAATTTGAGCATGATTCAAATCCAGGAGCTGATGTATATCCAAAACAGAACGAAGGTTGGAAAACATATATTTCAGTGAATTCAATTTTGAAATTAATTGTTCGCATTGAGGTTTCCAGTTCAAGAATTAATCTAGATACATTCCCAAAATTTTCACCGGTTCGTGAGAATCAAAAGAGATTTTTTTATGAGAATCTGCAGATTTTATAAATTTTTCTGACGAATGTGAATGCTTATAATTTGTGTTTTTTGAACATTGGAAAAAAATCACGAACATTTAAGAATCTTGCTACTTTATCAATGGTATCATTACATTTTGCTTCTGAGATTTTTGTATCAGCATCGAAAATTATTAATGAGAAGTCATCTGCGTATGTAGAATAATGCTCTTTGCCAATACTTTGATCTAAATGATTCACGTACAAAATAAAAAGTATAGGCCCTAATTGAGCCCTGTGGGACGCCTCTAATCAAATTCCCAGTCACAGATTGGATAATTTGAGTTTTTCCACCATGTTGAAATTTTGAGGTTTTCGATCTTCTAGAAATTATGAGATCCATTCAAGTGGTGAACCTCGTAAACCATATGTTTCCAATATTGATAGGATTTGTCATGATTAACGCAGTCGAGTGCCCTACTTAAATCGTCAAATATTGCAGCAGGGCATTCGCTTGCGCCAATCATACAGTGCTTCTCAAAAGTCCTCTCCCCCCCTCTTATTTTTGGAACGATTATAACATAAACAAGTGAAATTTGGAAACTGAATATTAAAGGTTCTAAACTTCCCTACTAGTGATGATAGATGACGAAATCGTCAAAGATGACGTCACAAGGCCATTTTGACCAAATTTTGGAACCGGAAAAAAAAGCTATTCAATGATACTCATTTTGTTTGTGTTTATGGCAGTTTTAATGGCTCTTTAAACATTAAAATTTAAATTCCATTCAGTATGATATTAATTACAGACTTAAGAATCAGTATCTATCAAAGATAATCACTCAGTACTTTCCAAAAAATCAATATCAGTTTCTCTATCACCTTCTTTGAATTACAGGAACAATGAACCTCTGGATTCTTCGTTAAACATGAGTGAGCATGCCATACCAACAAGAGACTCCATTTCTACATTTGGCCTAAGAGGATTGAAGAATATAGGAAATACCTGTTTTATGAATACCAGTGTCTCTCGAACACCAAGGTTTTGTTGGAATTTTTCAAAAATGGTTTTTGTATGGAGGATTTAAATACTACCACATCAAGAATGAAAGGAAATTTAGTGAAATCTTTTATATCTTTGCTGGAAAATATCTGCAGTCCCGATTCTTCTCGAAAAATGGTGGATACTTCACATTTCGTCCGTTTATTCAGAAATGTTGCTCCTTCCTTCGACCATAACGTCCCAGCAGATTCGGAAGAATTTCTAAGATATCTTCTGGTAGGTTTGCATGAAGATTTAAACAAGGCGAGTGCAGAGATTCATCCATCACCAAACGATTTTGTTATCACGAATAATAATCAGAAAGCTTCCATTTCTTGGACAAGATATTGTCTACTCATAATTCCGAAATTGTGGATACATTTGCCGGTCAGCTGAAGTCTATATTGAGATGTACTTTTTGTAATTACTGCTCCGTTACTTTTGAACCTTTCTGAATACTTTCAATCCCTATTCCAGACTTGCCAAACGAAGTCGTGAATTTAACACAATGTATTGAACTGTTGACAGAAGAGGAGACTTTGACTAACGATGCGAGCCCATACTGTTCAACTTGTGGAATGAAAAGGGAATTTAAAAAGATGATTCGTATACAAACATTCCAAAAATTTCAGTTATACATTTAAAACGTGTTTCTTCGACTGATGGCAGTAAATTGGACGATGTGATTAATTTTCCCATACAAAATTTTAATTTGGACCAATATTCTGCTCAGGATTTTCATCTTGATATTATTTTATATTTAAAACTTTGCTTTTGTATTTTTTAATTCTGAATAAAGTTTTATATATATTCCCTTCCTACCAATCTGAAAGGCGTGGTATCCACTCACTGTTTCAAAAATCACTTGAAATCATATATTAGGTCTCAGCCCCGTGTTCAAATCCATGATCTGATAGATCGACCTCATCTGAAATAGACGCCAAATTCAGTCTTTTGTATGTATGTGTGTATATTTTCCTATCATATTATTTTCTTTACTGTTACTCATATCCTCTTTTGCTTTCTTATATTATATATAAGTCATGCCTAAACTATATTGAATCAACGCAATTATCTATAATTTATGTTCTAGTAATAGTTTTTTTCATTGTCTTTCAATTCTTATTTCATTTTTTCATCACATACAAGTGATTAACAATCGCTTCTGTGATTATTGTTTATTTACAGTATATTTATATGTATTACTGCATCTATTTTTCATATTGCTACTTTTGTAAATTTTTTGTAAATAAACTTATTATTTTCATAAAGAATCACGTCGACAATACTTGGGTGGGGTAACTTCAATATTTACATCCCCTAGATCCGCCACTGCTATGTCCAATAAGCCGGACCAGAACTACTGAAGTAGACATTGAGCCCCATAACGCGTGAAAGCCGGAAAAAATGGACTGCGACCTGATCGATGTCTTTGAAATATACCTCGTATATATGTACGAACGCTCTGAACCCTAAGACCCCAATTTTGAAATCCCGGATGGAATTACTTATTTCAGATTTATGATTCACTGAATAAACTATAGAGGGATAGAAAAACATCTGCAGCCGAAATCGTTCTCCTGCAATAATGGTGAATGATTCATGGAGCTACAGCGTAAAGGAAAACTTTGGGATGTCCATTTTAACATCTAATTGAGCAAGATAAATCCACGAGAAAATAAACCTGCATGGATTTGTTTGAAACTATGAACATCCTGTTCATATTTTCGAACAAATCAATCTATGATACCCCATGACAGGTTTTAATGTCAAAACAACACTAATTTCAAAGTGTCTCTCCAAAAGAATTGTTTCTAACTTTTTTCCATCTTTGTAAAGTGAGATTGCTCCTAGAAAATGTGTTTCCCATGTCTTCCGGTCTTCCTGATGATCGTGGAAGCGTGAAATAGATTTTCGTCGACAAAAATGTATTGAAGACCTAGTGAATGCGATGCCTCTCTTGCGTCAATGTTACAAATTATTTCTGGTGAGTACTCTCTTTTGGAAAACATTCTTCTTTGCCTCATCCATCTATATGAGTTCTTAGTTAAGACTGGATTAGAAAATCAAATAACTATCTGAATAAAAATAAAAATAAAAAATTTCAGTTTTTGTTTTAGTTAGGGTCCTTTTAGAATATCTATCAGATGTAGTTCAATGTCCAGCGTGGCTTTGGAAGGGGAGATAGTTGTTTTCTGTTAGACATCACTTCATTTTTAACGTGGATTTTTCAATACACAGAAAAATCTTTCTATTCAATATTCAATTGAGAATGTTTCCCTTTTAAACCTATATGCTTACAAAATTAGCACTTTTGACATTTTTGATAATTTTCTTCATCAACATTGGTAGTTAGATGCTCAGCGTCCATAGGCCTATGACACGAATGGACGTATGTTCCTTTCATAAATATAATTGGTCGATGATAGTTCCTATAATGTGAAAGTGGAAATATTGCGTCCGAAATACATATAATGAAAGAAGGGAATTTTGTGGCATGGTGGACAAATTATTAAATTAAAGAAAAAAAAGCATCTACAAGTGGGAGTCGAACCCACGACCTTATGATCTCTAGCCATACGCTCTACCAACTGAGCCATTCGAGGACATAGGAATCGACACCCACTCGTGAATCCTTTCCTTCCACAATTTAATATTTTGATCACTGCCGTGCTGTAGAGTCGATTGCTGAGGAATATCTTGCCACGAAAATCTTCATCTTTGGTGATTTCAATCTCCCGGAGGCAACGTGGGGCAATGACGATTTGGGAGTGAAGGTCACTTGTCCTCCAGGTTCATCAGCTCTAGCCATCAGTCAGTGTTATAGTTTTCTTCACATTCATCAATTAATATCTATACCAAATGAAAGGAACGTGTTCCTGGACCTATTATTTAGCAGTTTAAAAGTATGCAGGGCACATGACAAACTATTTGAAGATAATTATCACCATATCTCGTATAGCTGTTCATTGAATACAATCACTTCACCTAACAAATCACTTGAAACAGAGGATTATTATTATGATTTTCGAAATGCTAATTATATCGGTCTCAATAACTTCCTTGCCTCTACTGACTGGAATAATGTGCTCAGCTCTGATGAAGTAAACGATGTAGTCCCAAAATTTTATGAAATTATAAATACGGGTATATGTTTGTACCTTTCAAAAAATTTAAATCATCTTCATTTCCAAAATATTTCAACTCTGAACTAAAATAATCAGTAACACAGAAAAAAAATATGCACAAACAATATTTAAAAAAATGCAAATGATTATCTACAATTTCACAATTGAGGCTAGATGAAAGAACTATCAAAAGCTTGCTTCAGAGCCTACATCTCTTCAGTCGAACTTGATCTGTTGAATGATCCTAAACATTTTTGGAAATATCTAAAAACGTAAAAGTAAATCACATGATCTTCCAAATAAGATGCAATATAGAGACTTGTCTGCATCAGATGGTGATAATATTGTTAATCTGTTTGCAAAAAATTTCTCAACAGTGTATGCGGAAGCCGAAATTCATGAACCGAACCAAGTACCTTCACCAACTAATCACTACATTCCTTGTCCGTCTTTATCTTTAACAGAAACTCATGACAAAATCAGTTCTCTTCCCAATAAATTTAAGTTGGACCTGATGGAATACCTAATATTCTCTTGAAGCATGTGTTTGCACGCTGTCTTCACCGTTACTCAACATTTTTAACCGATTATTACATTCAGGATCCTTCCCTGACTCATGGAAGGATACATTCATTATGCCCATTTTCAAATCTGGTGACAAAAGTTTGATAGAAAACTATCGAAGTGTGTGTATTCAATCATCCATTCCCAAATTGTTTGATAGCCTAGTTCATTCCCATCTAAGCTGGCTGTGTAAGAATATATTAATAAATTAACAACACGGTTTTTGACAAGGCAAATCCACAGTCACTAACCTTGTTCTGTACCAAAATCAAATTATTAAAGCTTTTGAGAGTAAATGTCAAATGGATCCATTTACACTGACTTTTCGAAAGCATTTGACAACGTCAATCATTCACTTCTGATTCACAAGCTGAAACTTATTGGGTTTAATGAAGATCTACTGAAATGGGTCAATAGCTTCCTGACAGGACGAAGGCAAACGGTGAAGCTAGGAAATTTTGTTTCAGATGAAATTATTGTATCCTCTGGTGTGCCACAAGGTGCCCATTGTTCCCCTCTTTTGTTCAATCTATTTGTGAATGATCTTGGCATTTCAATTGTAAGTAGTTCCTTTGTAAGATTTGCAGACGACTTGAAAATGTATAAAGTTATAGTCCTGATTCCGATAGACTGGATCTTCAAACTGATTTAGATAGCCTAACAAAATGGTGCGATCATAATTTACTGCATTTGAATATAAAAAAATGCAACCACATAAGTTTTTACAGAAAAAACAAAAAAGTTGATTCCACTTATTACATAGATGGGATTGAACTTAATTCTACAAAATGCATGAAAGATCTTGGTGTTCTATTCGATTATCAACTCAACTTCAGTGAACACATAAATACAGTCTGCAACCAAGTCATCTGAAGTGTTGGGATTTGTATTAAGAAACTGCCATAACTTTTCTGTACCCACAGTCAGAACCGTTTACTGTGCACTTGTAAGATCGCATCTTGAGTACGCAAGTATTGTCTGGTCTCCTATCTATTCTGTTCATAAAATAGCTTTGGAGAGGATTCAAAATAAATTTTTAAGATTCTGTTCCTAAAACTACATCAACCGGTTGAAGATCATGAATACTCATCCTTACTTCATGATCTGAATTTATCGAAACTAAAGAAAAGAAGAACTACTTCTGATTTATGCTTTATCTTTAAGTTAATGAATGGATTGATTGTTTGCAACGAACTTCTTGAACTTGTTAAATTGAATGTACCTTACAAACAACTAAGAAATCCCAATACATTTCTAGTAAATGTTCACAGTACTAATTATGGTAAAAATACTCTCTAGATAGATCATTAGATATTATAAACAAGCAGAAAGTCAACAATTCAAATCTTCCATAAACAATATTCACTTTTAATCAATACTGTTTTCCTAATTGTTCAAGTCTTTTTTCTCTATTATAAATTCTACCTTTTTTTTTCTCTTCCTTTTGCTAGTAGGAGCTATGTATTCTTATGTATTTTTACATTTTTCATGTATTTTTAGTTTTATATTTTTATACTTATATTTTGATTTGTATTATAAATGTAGACTTTATTCATAATTCATATATAAACCGTAATGGGGTTTTCCCGTATATTAAATAAATAAAAAAAAAAATAAAATACTAGAAATGAATCGAAAATCAAACGTACTTATCACTGGCCGTCGAGATTCATTATCTGACACTCAACTTCATCGTTATTTGACGATTTCAGTAGCAGATTCAAGCAGATGATCTCTAACCACTGATAAGATTTAGCCAAATATATAATGTGAAAGTGGAAATATTGCGTCCGAAATACATATAATGAAAGAAGGGAATTTTGTGGTATAGTGACAAATTATTAAATTAGAAATGGATGCTTTTTTTCTATAATTTAATAATTTGTCACTATGCCACAAAATCCCCTTCTTTCATTATATGTATTTCGGACGCAATATTTCCACTTTCACATTATATATTTGGCTAAATCTTATCAGTGGTTAGAAATCATCTGCTTGAATCTGCTACTGAAATCGTCAAATAACGATGAAGTTGAGTGTCAGGTAATGGATCTCGACGGCCAGTGATAAGTACGTTTGATTTTCGATTCATTTCTAACATGAATATTAAATTGTGGAAGAAAAGGATTCACGACTGGGTGTCGATTCCTATGTCCTCGAATGGCTCAGTTGGTAGAGCGTATGGCTAGAGTTCATAAGGTCGTGGGTTCGACTCCCACTTGAGGATGCTTTTTCTCTTAAATTTAATAATTTCTCCACATGCCACAAAATTCCCTCCTTTCAGTTCCTATAATGTTTCATATTTCGTGCAAAATGAGAGTTTCATTTGTTGAATTTCGGGTTTTTCCATCAAAAACTTTTTATTGGTTCTGTGACAAAATCCCATTTTACAAGCTTTTATTTACTTTCACCTGTCCCGAAGTGTGTAATGAAATCTTACAAGTTGAATTTGACCCCTTCTAGTTGTCCGATTAACGTCAAATTTGGCAGGTGTCCATAGTTCCCATGACAATGCATTATGGAATTTGTAAAAAAACAAAATGGTGGCTCCAAGATTGATGTCGAGATTTGTGTTTATGGTACGATTCGATTCAAAATTGCTATTTGGCGATTATGATTTTTTTGCCAAGATGGCGGACGATATGGTCCGATTCTATTCCAAATCGGTATTTGGGGTTTTGGGGTCGTAGAATATTATTTTTTTGTCAAAATTCAGAAATTCAAGATGGCGTTCCAAGATGGTGGACGAGTTTTGTGATTACGAATCGTTTCTATTCAAAATTGGTGTGTCGGGGTTTGTGGAGTCGAAAATTATTGATTTTTGTCAAAATTTCATAAATTGAAGATGGCAGCTCCAGGATGGCGGACAAGATAATCTTTAGTTGTCTCCTCATTGAAGAAAAAGGCCTTATAATGATGATGCTTTAACAAAAATGCATAGATTAAGGCGTACTTAATGAAAAGAACAAATAAAATAATTAATAAAACTTTTAAAGACAAGCTTCATTCAATGCGCTGAAAAAGGAAAAAAATTATGCTTTGGATGTGCGACGTAGGTTATTCCGTGAATTATAGATTCAAAAGCTTGTCGCTTTTGTATTCGAGCTGAAAACTTCGCGCGACAAGCTCTTGAATCTATAACTCACGGAATAACCTACGTCACACATCCGAAGCAACTTTTTTTTAAACTTGTTAGCGCATTTGAATAAAAGCTTGTTTTTAAAAATGTTGTTCATTGATTATTTTATTTCTTCTAACTTTTCGTAGTCTTTCTCGGAAAACTGTTTACCTAATTATACTTCTTAGCAAATTTTCTATGAATATCACTTCCAATGTTCGAATGCTTGACCTTTTTTCTTCAAGATTCGATTGAAACTTCATTTCTATTGTACACTAATCTTTCGGAGACTGTACCTAGTTGTCTACTTGATGAAAGTTTCAGGTTCAGAGGCTCATCTCTGGACAGTCTGGCGCATCATGGCCGTGAATATTTTCAAATTTTCAGCTATGTGTCCAAACGGTGAAGGTAATATTTATTACCAGAGATTGGAATTGTTGTGCATAAAAACCAGCTCAAGTTTCCAATAAAATATAGGCCACCAATCCGTCATAAATCTGGTATGAATATTTAAATGTGCTTCTATCTTGAAGTGGACTATTCCCCAGTATTTTAGAATTTCAGTGTCAATATTTTGGCAACCTTCGTCATGGTGATTGATTTATGAGCTATAGTGTGTTGAACTTTGGGATATCTATTTTTACATCTATTTGAACAAATAAAAAAAGAACCAACATGCTCACAATATTATTGTCTGGATTCGCATCACTTTATAATTTTTCAATTATGTTATTTCATGTAAATATAATTTATAATTAACATTATTATTTATAAAGTTTATTCATTCATAGATTTATCAATTTCCTTTGACTCCGCCACTGGCAGATTCGGTCTTGCTACTTATTTCAGTGTATTTATTCCTTTTGGGTTTTTTTGTTGTTGATTACTTTTTACGCGTTCTGCGAGAATGAAATATATCCGGAGAGCAGAAACCAGTATTGTTTTTCGAATCTTCTACTACGGGATCAGTATTTTGATATACTTATCGAACGCATTTTTTGCACTTGATAGTTACCGCCGCTGTACAACTTTGTGTTATGATCTACGCATTATTTCCCGCTTTTCGCATTAGTGACAATATAAGTTCATGTATTGAGGAGAGGAAGTTCCTGAGGGCCCCCGAAGCAGTGATGCGACCAGCTGAAAACCAACTGGTAAGTCTCGTAACTTCATAGACAAGAGTTCTATTGCGTAACTTACAGTGCACTATTCTCTCAAACAAAAGAGTTGTCGTTTGTGCTAATACGCAACAATTACTCAAGTAGATGCTGTAAGATAAATGTATATAGGAAGTTCAATAATTTGTTTTCATTAATAAGAAATTAGGAAATACATTCAAATATCTATTACCAGAGTGTCCGTCATAAAGTTGGCTACATATGGGAAAAAAATGGTTATTGAAATTTCTGAAAAACTCTAATGGTGGTTCGTTTCTGCATGTCTGACAACTAAAAAAACCGTGACGACTTATATCACGTGACCTCTGATTTGGCGGAAATTTTAAAAAAAGTTGACTGTGGTGCCGAAAAATGGGTCAAATTGAAAAGATATCGAAAAATTTCATGGGAAAAAATGTGTCTGGAATCTAACGAGGACCCCATGTACCAATTTTGAACCAGATTGAAAAAAATACCATTTTATTCCTCTACCCTTGATAGGAAACATTATACATTCTTGTTTCATCTGGGAACAGCTTTAATAACCTGAATCACATGAGTTTGGGTCAAAACTAATAAAATATTTGTGGAATAGACATTTTGCGGAAGATTAATTATGAAACACAATTAAGTGTGGATTCATGCAGCACAAAATAACAATTATCAAATAAGAAATAACAATTATCAATTAACAGGAATTAAAATGTAGCATTCATGCACTCAAAATAACAATTAAGAAATAAAAAGTAAGCATGCGCACAAGACGGAGATCCGAGGCATTTAAATTAGGCAATCCTACTTTTTCAAAATTCCATGTCCCCTCGATAATAAGAAACAAGTGAAAATTCAAAATGTCCAATGAACAATATGAAACAAAAACAATACCTCAAATATTATAAAAAATTAGGTTATTTTCATCATTGGTTTGACCAATCCGCGGTCATCTGCGTACTAGTTGCGCACTATAACAAAATTTCGTTAAAATAATGTAAAAAGATAAAAGTTGGCCAACTTCTACATGTTATTTCTTAAATAATAATTGTTATTTGTCTGCATGAACATAGTCATTGAAAACTATAGAGTTCAACTTATATTGCTAAATGTTATTTCTTATTTGTTATGTGATAATTGTTATTTTGTGCTGCATGAATCCACACTTAGTCTTGTCACTAGATGCCTTGTATATTTGTATATTGATGCACATGAGCTTATTCAATATTCTCAACCCGTAAATAAAATGTAAACCAACTAATATTTGTAATTGAAACTTAATAATACATTATTTATCCTTGCTAAATTTAATATTGGTTAGTAAATTTGAACTTCAATGACTCGGCTATATTTTTGAATTTTATAGGGCGGCTTTGAAAAAATATCTACTTTTGTTGTAACAATAACGAATGCCACAATAATTTGTTGATAATTTTTTTGGGGTTGTCGTTCTTTATCAGTTTTTGTGTTTTTTAATCTATCAATAGAAATGACTCCGAAACTACAAGAAAAAATTGAAATAGTATAGATATATGGCGAAAATTATCATAGCACAAGAGAAGTAGCTGGAATTTTCAATGGAAGGGATCTAGACCAAAATTTGCATTTTATTAAGGTGGCAAAGATATTGCAAAATTTAAAGGGAACTTGTTCAGTTGAAAACAAATATAGAAGTGTTCACGTTAAGCCTGTTGTAAATAATGAAAATAATGAAGACAATGTTTTGCTGACAGTCACTGAGACACCACGAGTTTCGATGAAAATTATGGCAGAAAAGGCAGAAATATATCAAACCTCCGTTAGATGAATTTTAAAGTAAAATCACTTCCACCCATACAACCAAAATTTGTGCAAGTACTGCGAGACAGGTTCTGACGCTCGATCTTATTTTTGTGCATGGTTCCAGGGAATGTTAGAAGACAATCGTGATTTCTCAAAAAAATGTGCTATTTTCTGACGAAGCTACTTTTACCTCAAATGGTGTCGTCAGTTCTCAAAATTGTAGATGGTGGGCAGATCCCTAATGGCCAAGGACCAATATAGTTTCAAAGTGAATATATGATGTGGAATTTTGAATGAGCGAAATGTAGGTCCCTTCTTTTTTCGACAAAATTCAAATGGCGAACGGTATTTGAACTTTTTACGGACCCAGATATCTACATTTATCGACAACCAACCATTACAAGAGCGGATTCGTTTATTTTTTCAACAAGATGGGGCTTTCATTCATTCTACGAATGAAGTGCGACAGTGGTTGAACAATGAGTTTGGTGAGCAGTGGATATTCAGGTAATCCTTGGCCTGCTAGGTCTCCAGTCCTAACGCCGTGTGATTTTTTTATGGGGTAACCTGAAAAGCAATGTTCATAAACAACGCTCATTCCGAAATGTAGAACATTTAAAAATTTGTATAAGGAATTGTGCAGCACTGATCAACAGAACTATGTTAAAAAATGTTCGCCGCTAAATGTTTTCCAGAACAATTCTATGTATGGAGCGCGAAGGTGGTCAGAAAATCAAAAATGTGTACATTGTTTGTTTATTGAATTTTTTTATTTTTCCACATCCACCTAAACAATACTAAATTCAATTAGGATAAATAATTTATTATTAAGGTTTAATTACAGTCATTAGTTGCTTTCAATTTTATTTGCGGGTTGAGAATATTGAATATGCTCATGTGCATCAATATACAGGGCATGACTACATCTAGTGACAAGACTAAATCGTGTTTTCTTAATTAATCTCCCGCAAAATGTCTATTCCACAAATATTTTATAGTTTTGACCCAAACTTATGTGATTAGGGTTATTGAAGCTGTTTTCAGATAAAACAAGAATGTATAATAATGTTTCTTAGTGAGGATAGAGGAATAAAATGATATTTCCTCCATACAATTTTTGATATCTTGTCAATTTGACAACTTTTTTAAAAATCCCGCCAAATCTGAGGTCACGTGCGATAAGCCGCAACGGATTTTTCAGTTGTCAGACATGCAGAAACAAACCGCCATTGAAGTTTTTCAGAAATTTCAATAACATTTTTTTTCCCATATGTAGCCAACTATATATATATATATATATATATATATATATATATATATATATATATTGGCAGTTTGTCGTATATAGTTGTTCTTATTATTTTTTGTTCCATTAAAAAAAAATAATGCCAATCAAAGTTTGTTTATAACATATTGTTAAGTGAATAAACAATTTTCATAATTAATCTTATTCGGTGTTGAAGAAAAAACTTCTTAATATGTTATTTAAATAATAAAAAAACAAACAAAAAATTATAAACAATTTAAAAAAAAAAAATTTCAATCATAATAAACTCTCAGCAACCTATTGCAAGAAAACATTTTCTGAAAAATATTCAACTTATTATTTTTTTTAAACCGTTGTAAAATGCCTTTGTCAGACATAGAACCGATGATAATGTAAAATATCAATTAAAAAAAATTGACAATATTTACTTAATTTCTCATATTTTGTTAACTTCAGAAATTTATAATTGACAAAATAATCAACTTTTATACAATTTTATGGCGTGATATCGTACACAAGTAAAATGTGCTCCAGGAAGCAAAACAGAATATGGAGTCATTCTGTGAACAATTAGTAGGTTTTCAATAAAATCGATGGTTCCAAAAAAACTACTCAATAAACAATAGCCTCACATTATCAAAATTCAATGAAAAAATTATTTTCCATTGAAATTACTTTCTCTCAAGTGTTCAGCTGAGAGTATTATTTTAAAAATTTTTTTTTTTTTAATCTTGTGACGCTAACATATTCTCCTTGATAAAAAAGTGTCTTCATATTTTAAATATAATGCGGTTGGTTGGATTAGCTCTACTTCATGTTCATAGAGATGTGCAAATAGATGTTTCAAATGTTATTGAAAGGTTTGCAAATAAGAAATACAGGAGACTGGATTTCATTTTGTGAATTTTATAAATCTTTGTTTCTGTACCTACTTACAAGTATATGCATATTATCTTTAATTTTAGTACATTTTGTATTTGTGTTTGAAATTGAATGAAAAACAATACTTATGTTTTTTGTACCTATAAGTAGAGGTATTCAATTGTCATCCCCCCCTCCCTTCCCCGGAGCATAATTCCTAGATACGCCACTGGAGTGATGTAGGTAGTAAATTTCAATTCTGGTTTGATTCTGGAGTCGCCAATCCCGAGTCAGGAAAATACTGTGCATATCTAAAATGAGTAAACGTACGTCGTTTTCGTACTAGATATATTGGTAAATGTCTACTTATCGTACTGGTGCTCAATGAAAATTGCTTTTTGACTTATCTCACGTATATTTGCCTCATGTTCACGACTCCGAAAGAAAAACGTGGCGGTCTCATACCGTTAACTTTCTCCTTCAAGAGGTCTTTTTTAGGCACCGTTTTCGCGCACAAAAATCACTCACGATGCTTCCCTCTTTTGACCAGCTCAAACTACACACACCAAATCACTCATTTTCGGTACGACTTTGCTCAAAATATAGCCGGTTTTATCGAAAATAATATTCCTTCTTCAACAATTACACATAACCTAACTTTTCACATGAGACTAAATTTCAAATATGAGAAGTTTGTTCATTTGTCACTGTTTAACACATTCACTGCTGATGTCACGGATCCGTGACGCAAGCATTCCTAGCCCAGTGCTGCCGACCCGGATCCGTGTAACTAGTATCCGGCGCTTGCATTAATGATAAATCTCCCAGCATCACGCCGATCTGTCTGATATCGTTTCAGCATGTAGGTAAAGCGTAATAATATCCAAAGATATGCGCCACCACGACGGGATTTAGGGGAGTCCCCATTCTACGTTCTGTTGCATTGTGAAGGTGCCTATGTGTGTACAGTGCATTTTATCATTATATATCGCTTATTGTGCAAGTAAACATTGTTCTTGTGAATTTTTTCTCACTACTAAAAATTGCAAAATGTCGGATGCAGACGCTGGACCTTCCTGACCAAAATGAGCACGACGGCAATACAAAAATGCGAATAGTGTCATTTTACGCAATAAATTACTCTTCTGTGAAAATTAGCTATCAAACACAGTTTTGTTTTCGTAGTTTGTGCATTATTTGATAAAACGGTTGTGTCGGTCAGCACTGGGTACCAAATATTTTGCTAGGTACTGACGACACGGATCCGTGACACCACCGCCAAATGATATTCCACCCCTCTCACACAACTTTGGTTTCAACAAGGTTTAATTTTTCGGCATATAAAATTACTTTTTGGAAAAAAGTTATTTAGCTCCTTGGATGATATACAGGGTGTTACCAAATAAGTGCGAAAGTTTTCAGAGGGTGATTCCTTGTCGAAAATCGAAGGGTGTCTTTCATGTAAACAAAAGCTCTTAAGCCTTTCCTTGAAAAGTTACACGCTTCCAAAAATGAGAAAAAAATAGTATTTTTTCCTTGAAATTGCTGAAGAGTTGAAGAAATGGCATTTTGTGGGTATGTTCTATCAATGAAAAGGCTACCTATGGATATTTTTTTAATTCTGTTGTGATCTTTTGTAGGGGGAAACATTCAACCCCTATTCCATTTTTCACCAGAACTTGTTAAGCAAACAAAATTTCTCAATTAAAAAAAATTTGTTTCAAAAAAGGAATCATTGCAAAACTTTCTCAACATGTGTGTTATGTCCGTAGAAGCAATAGTTTCCTGATAAAAATAGAAAATACAACATTGTGCATGAACGGATCTTCTGTAAATGGAATCTAAAAGTCACAAGTTTACGTACACAACACAAGAGTTAAAAAAGTTTTGCAATGGATTGTTCAACACATATTTTTTTATTGTTAAAAAATTCTGGCAAAAAATGGAATAGGGGTTGCATATTTCACCCCTTTAAAAGATCACAACAAATTTGAAAAAATATTCATAGGTAGCCTTTTTATTGGTAGAACATGCCCACAAAATGCCATTTTTTCAGCTCTTCAGCAATTTCAAGAAAAAAAACAATGTTTTTTCCTATTTTTGGAAGCGTGTAACTTTTCAAGGAAAGGCCCAAGAGCTTTTGTTTACATGTAAGACTCCCTTTAATTTTCGGCAAGGAATCACCCCCTAAAAACTTTCGCATTTATTTGGTAACACCCTGTATGTTATACAGATCAGCAGCGAAAGTGTTATATTTTGAGCAAAGTTGTACTTTAAGCTGATCAAAAGAAGGAAGGGCATCGTGAGTGATCTTGGTACACGAAAACGGTGCATAACAATGACCTCTTGAAGAAGGAGAAAGTTAACATATCTTGGAAACGGTTTGAGACCGCCGCGTTTTTCCTTTTCGGATTCGTGTTCAGGAGGCAAAAACACGTAAGAAAAGTCAAACAGCTATTTTCAGGGAGCACCAGAACGATAAGTAGACATTTACCGAGATATTTACATATTATAAATTATTTTTTTATAGAATCGCAATTTTTTCAAATTATATCGTGATAGTAAGGCTCCGAATTGACTTGAAGGGATTTAGAATTCCTTCAAATTGCATGATTCATTTGTGGTAAGCTTTGGCTTTAAAATGCAGTGGAAGAGTTTTATAAATACCTGCTACAGGTTTATGATCTGTGATCTGCTCATATCATTGAATATGAAATAAGAAACATGGAATCATTTATTGCCAATCCATATGAAATTATAAAGGATCCATTATATCATCGGCGATGAATTAGATAACTGCTCCAATCCAGAGAATCTAATCAGAAGTTTAAATCTTTGTATTAGTGGCACATAGTTCATCGCCGATGATATAATTGATGCTTTAATATTTCATATGGATATTAAATAATTACATGTTCTTATTTCAGATTCAATAATATTGTCAAATCACAGAACATAAATCTGTAGCAGGTATATATAAAACTCTTCTACTGCATTTTAAAGCCAAAGCTTACCACAAATAAATCATGCATTCTGAATGAAGGAATTGTAGAACTCTTCAAGTCAATTTGGAGCCTTAACATCATGATATAATTTAAAAAAATTGCCATTCTATAAAAAAATAATCTATACCTATTATAATATCTCTAGTACGAAAACGCCCGAGCGTTTACTCATTTTAGATAGGCACAGTATTTTCCTGACTCGTGATTGGCGATTCCAGAATCCAACCAGAATTGAAATTTACTACTTTATTCATAAATGCGACGAGTGATTTCTTTTGTCTTCCACTCTTCAAATTACGCACGGAATAGTTCGGTGTTCAGTTGTAAGAACCAGACAGATGCTTGCGAGAATCTTGGAAACACTACAACCCAGTGGCGGATTTACAGATTTGCCGCTCGTAGGCTATTCAATTTTTGCCGCCCGTAGGCTATTCAATTTTTTCCGCCCGTAGGCTATTCAATTTTTGCCGCCTCTAAATTTTGATATCTTAGTCCACAATCATATCACTTATGCTATCCATTCAGCCAGACACTGAACTCGTTTATACCGTATGTGAATTTGGTAACCTTACCAAGTGTATGTGACCAAATTCAAACCAAATGTTTTTGTAATCGTTTATTCACATCGTGTTTTGTAAAATGATTAATTAACCAACTTGGTTCTGGTTTGGTATTTATTTAGTCTGCAACCAAGAGAAAGGTTTGAAACTCTGCTATCTAATTCGGAATTGTGTTATCTTCAATGTCAGTAGCTTTTTTAAAGCCCCTACTCAACAAATCTTCTTCAAGGCTCTTGTAAATGTCTAGGTGTTTAAATTTTTTGCGATCCAAAATTTATATAATTTTCTTGTCCAAAAATATTTGGAGAAACGCACTGGTTTCTCCATCTGTCCAATTAATATTTTTGAACTTTTTTATAGGAGGTTCTAAACTACAGCAACTCATTTTATATAAAAAATACTAACAAAAATATATAAAACAATTTCCGAGGTAATGATGCGGAAACTAAGGTTAGGAATACAAAACATATTTTTCACTAACTCTCTCTTGCTCTCTTTTTTATGGCTATTGTTTCCATTCGGTTCATTCAGCCAGTGCGATAACCACGACAGAACGCTTAGCAATCTTTCAAACCAAAATTTACAGTCACGGTTGGTAAAATTTATCATACTGTTTACACCATCTTAGTCAACTTAGTATTATAGTCTGGTACACAACAAATTTCGGTACCAAACCAAGCTAGTTACTTGACCAAGTGCACAGTTTATACCACACTGACTAACACAATTTGGTTGGAATATAATCATTAGTCAGCATACCAACACACGGTATAAACGTGGCCACTCTTACCGAATTGTCATGTCGTTTGTTCTGGCGTTACACAAATACGACTACGCCTAAAAATCTAAATCCGATGTTTTCTCACAATAAACCGTACCTAACAAATACGATGTACATGTATATTATTTAAAAAGCAACTTATCAGAAAGAAAAATGATCGCTGAGCTCATAAAAATAATTTTTTCAGTTATGATTAATTACTTTTTAAAATCGTGTTCACAGTAAACACGATAACTTTCGAAAAAATCATTTTTTCACTTAAATTATTTTTAATATACTCATTTGACTGGAGAGAAGCCGTTGAATAAAAAATTGCTGCTTAGTATTGTTTTATCTTATTATAATTCATTCATTACGATTGGCATTTTCTGAAAAAGTTGGCTTTGTGAAAAAGTCAACAAATGTACTAATGTAAACATTCAATTTAAATAATTCGTGTACGACATGAGCGCTTAAGGCATGCTCATTTGAATTTTCCAAACTTTTTCTTTCGACAAATAAAATAATTAACTATGAAAAGTATCAATTTTCTAATCAGCAAATTGTCTAACTTCATATTTTTTGGGGGGAATTTTTTTATTGTCAAGTCGCAGTCGTTCAAATATCAGTTATTCGATTAATTCAAACCAAAAGACTATATATTTATAATATATTGAACTAGTTTTTTATTTAATAAAAATTAGTCAATTTCAGTCAGTATTTTTTACGCATAAACAAATACTTTCTGAAATTGAATTTGACAATTTGCAAACTTGCTGCAGCAATCATGATTAGACCATCGATATTATATCAAGATTGAATTGTGCAAGGAGATCTCATAATTATTAGGTACACGGAGAAAAAATTATAGCAGTTATTAGCGGAGAAAATATTTAAAAATAACTAAAATTTCGATTTTTGTTAAATATTTTAATTTCCCTCCAATTTTCGATATTCGTATTTTGTGTGTGTATAATATTTGTTTTTTAATTTATGAACTAAATTTGCCGCCCCTTAAAATTTGCCGCCCTAGGCTCCAGCCTACTCAGCCTGCTGGTAAATCCGCCACTGCTACAACCACAGTGGTAACAGCATAGACAAATTAAAAATAAAGAGACTGTTTGAAACATTGGCGATCTTGACCACCAAGTTTTTGGTACGGCCAGTCGCGCATGGAGGCGCTGCCCGCAATCAACAGACGACTGACATGATAATTTTCCAATTTCGACATTTGTCAGAAAATGACAAACCACGTAATAATTTCAGAATAATTCTACTGTTAATTGTCATCGAAAAATTAATTATAGAAATTATACTATGGACTTGAATTATGAATCCAACGTCGAAAATGGAATGTTTTTTTATTCGAGTTGACGCTGAAATTCCTCGAAATATTCTTTCACAAGGTAAAATATAAGCTGCTTTTCACAAACTGATACTTATTTCCATCCATCAGTTGCAAAAAAAATTTCACAAATTGATACTTATTTCCGTCCATCAGTTTCCATTTCCTATCACCATTTGAGGAAGTACGAAGATTATCATCAAACTGGAGCATTTGTTAAGTATACCTACTCGTTCTCCTTTGTGCTAATAAATGAACTAAATTATTGAAGGTTTGTTGTAAATGTAATTTGTTTTTATTTTGGTTGATTTGATGAAGACTGAAGAATATTTTTAATTTTGTTGTTTTTCGGAGTTTTATTATTGTTTTGTCTGTAGTTGTACCTTGTCCTAGATACAATAAAATGTGTTTTTATAGTGTTTAACTTATTATTCTTGTTTTATAAGATCTTCAATTTTGTTCTTGATATCATGAAATAAAGATTTACTTTGAAACTTTATTTTAACCACGAACGAACTAACAGATTCTACGAATCGATTACTGTATATATTTTATTAGTGATCGATTTGCCATTCCTGTATTTCATATGATACAACCATTCATATGGAATACAAGAATGGCAAATCGATCACTTATAAAATATATACCATATCAATCATATAAAAGTAACACATTTGAAAAACCCGCCTTATCTCAATCGGTTTTACCAACTGTACTTAGTTCGGCCAGTTGCGAGATATGTCGCCACTGTCTAAACGTGGTGCCAACTTTTACTTCAGGTTTGACAACTCTCTTTATTTTTAGTTTCTCTATGGGTAACAGTGTTCACGTGTTATTGTGAATCACACTAGGTCACAATTATGGTCGATATTATTTTGAGAACAATATATTACTGTCTTTTGTGTTCTTATAACTGATTTTTTCATAATTGTGATCCGATAAGTGCCTCAAAGCTGTGTTGAATAGTTCTGACACTATCTACTAGTTTGGATAAAACGATGAGGTTCGTTTGTTATCATAACTTCGAAATAAAATATCTATCTATTGAATATCTATCTTAAGCAATGTTTAAGACTCTTTTTGTACATTTACCACACAATCAATTCAACATTCCACTTGATTCAAATGTTTATTGCATCCGGCAATTGCGTTATCTTAAAGTTCTGATCAGGAGAGCTGAGGTTGGGCGAGTGGCGCTTCCCAAAATTTTGTCGAATTTGACAAAGAACAAAACCTGTTTTCAATTTTTTTTTCGGATTTTCACCCAAGGTTCTTCGTTATGAAATGGCATTATACACTCGTCATTCATGGGTGTGCAAGGGGTTAGATTATACCCTGTATACAGAGTGGCCACTTTTTTAATGGGATTGTATTGGTAACTTTTAAACCATAAGAGTTAGGAGGTCGGTCAAATGGAGAAAAAGTTGCATTCATAGAAGCATTGTCGGTCAGTTCAAACAAATCGAGATTATCAGGGCCGGTTATTGAGATATCATAAGAAAAGTGAATTCTGTCATTTTGATTTTTCTTTTTTTCCCAATTTAATTCGAATATTATCAAAAAATGTCACGGGAGTTTTTTATTCGACAGTGAATTATCCTCATTTTGGCATAATCAGATTTTGTATCCAACGTTTCGTACGCTCTGGGCCACCCTCAACCTCATTTTTTTCAATACGGACCTGCATATTTTATGACACTTTTCGAAATAACTTTTAACGCTAAATTCTACGATATATCATACAATGTCATTCAAAGTTGATTTTCAGGTGATTTTGACCCTTATCCAAATTTCTTTGGGTCGGATCTGTTTTACATTTAGGTACCTTTAGTTTAATTAACAACATGCAATACATTTCGATAAGAAAATCAACTTACTCATCTTCAACTGAATGGAACGTAACAGAATCAAAGCAAGAAACAAGTAATAATTATTTATAAATTTCAAGAGGTGAAAAACCTAATTCATAATAATTAAACGAAACTATCATTTAATGAAAGAAAAATCAAATGATTATTCGAAAGTAAATGATGAACATTAATGAAGTAAGTGTTCGAAATGTCCACCATTTTGTAAAATGCACTTTGCGGTTCTGGAACCCATACTTCTTATACATTTGCTTAATTCGTCTCCTTGAATACCTTCCAATACATTCGCAATCTTCTCGCGAGGAATAATTATTGTTGGATTTGTCATTTGTTCCGTTGAAACAAATTACAGAATCGAAATTTATTTTGAGATCATTACGATATAATTTTTGCAAGGCTTGGTATTCAAATATAAAATCATTGTATTCGCGTCTCTTGACTATTTTATTAACAGCAGTTTTTGATAAATTGCATTCACTGGCCACAGTTCTCGATTTTTTTTCTGGGTTCAATTGAATTTGGGTCAGAACATTGATATCGTTGATAGACTTGTTTTTTCTTACATACACACAACTCTAGGTTTATTGAATGTATTATTTTCTAGTAGTAGGCCGTGGATAAAAAAGAACATAACAAGAAATGTCATATTATTTGTCACTTCGTTTATTATTGTGTCACAAGAACTTGTCATTAAATACTTTTCTGAGTAATTTCAATTTAACTTATTCGATATGGTAAGATACACAAATGACGAGAAGAGAGATATGTACGAAGTGTACATAAAACTAGATATAAATTCGTTCAAAGCACAACAAAGGTATGGAGAAGTATATCCTGAAAGAACAACACCAAATATTAAAATGTTTCGACGTTTATCTACAACGTTACTTGCACATAATTCATTCATCAAACCTAGAGGTCCTTATGTACGACGAAACGAGCCTATCAATGACATCAATGTTCTGGCCCAAATTCGAATTAATCCAGGAATAGGATCGAGAACTATGGCCAGTGAATGCAATTTATCAAAAAGTGCTGTTGATAAAATACTCTAGAGACACGGATATCATGACTATAAATACCAAGCCGCGCAAAAACTATATCGCAATGATCCTGAGAGAAGGTTGCAATTCTGTAATTGGTTTCAACGGAAGGTGCGGAATAACAACAATTTTGCGCACAATATCATTTGGGGAGACGAAACGACATTCACAAATTCTGGCATGTTCAATCGAAGGAACAAACATTTTTATGCCACAGAAAATCCTCACTTAATTCATGAAGTTAGACATCAATATCGTTTTTCTTTGAACATATGGTGCGGTTTGTTGAATAATAAATTACTGGGACCCTATTTTATTGACGGCAACCTAACCGGAGCAAAATATGTAGAAATTATAGAAGAAATGTTGGATGATCTTCCTATACGGTATCGGCGTAATAGTCCATGGTTCCAACAAAACGGATGTGGTCCACACAACTCAAGAATAGTCACAGACTATCTAAATCGAACTTTTCCCGATTCATGGATTGGAACAAGAGGTCCAGTAGCATGGCCTGCCAGATCTCCGGATTTGAATCCGCTGGATTTTTATTTGTGGGGATATCTCAAAATAAAATGTATGATACTACGAACCCGACAATAGAGATTCTTCGCGAGAAGATTGAGAATGTATTGGAAGGTATTCAAGGAGACGAAATAAGCAAATGTATAAGAAGTATGGGTTCCAGAACCGCAAAGTGCATTTTACAAAATGGTGGACATTTCGAACACTTACTTCATTAAAGTTCATCATTTACTTTCGAATAATCATTTGATTTTTCTTTCATTAAATGATAGTTTCGTTTAATTATTATGAATTAGGTTTTTCACCTCTTGAAATTTGTAAATAATTATTACTTGTTTCTTGCTTTGATTCTGTTACGTTCCATTCAGTTAAAGATGAGTAAGTTGATTTTCTTATCGAAATGTATTGCATGTTGTTAATTAAACTGAAGGTACCTAAATGTAATACAGATCCGACCCAAAGAAATTTGGATAAGGGTCAAAATCACCTGAAAATCAACTTTGAATGACATTGTATGATATATCGTTGAATTCAGCGTTAAAAGTTATTTCGAAAAGTGTCATAAAATATGCAGGTCCGTATTGAAAAAAATGAGGTTGAGGGTGGCCCAGAGCGTACGAAACGTTGGATACGAAATCCAATTATGTCAAATTGAGGATGATTTACTGTCGAATAAAAAACTCCTGTGACATTTTTGCATAATATTCGAAATAAAGTGGGAAAAAAAGAAAAATTAAAATGACAGAATTTACTTTTCTTATGATATCTCAATAACCGGCCCTGATAATCTCGATTTGTTTGAACTGCTTGACAATGCTTCTATGAATGCAACTTTTTCTCCAGTTGACCGACCTTCTAACTCTTATGGTTTGAAAGTTACCAATACAATCCTATTAAAAAAGTGGCCACTCTATATATATATATATATATATATATATATATATATATACAGGGTGTCACACACTTATTCGTTTCTGGAGAATGGGACACAGGATTATTTTGATATTGAAAAGTAGCAACAACTTTGATTTTTCAAATGAGACACCCTGTATATTATCGCATTTTTTGCTTTGCTATTGCTTTACGATCATTTTTGTATAATACTGCCCTATACCTATCTCAAGCGGTTTTCGAGAAATTCATTGATTTCCTCATTTTTTGTGCAAAACATAGCTTCAATGAAATGTTTATTACTGCGGTATTTTGACTCGAACAAAGCTGAGATTTGGGGTTTAGTTTGCCAATGTTCTGAGCATTAGTTATGTTTAAGGGAATTCGTTCTACATTATACAGGGTCATTCAAAATTTGTGATTTTTCCAATAGATACAAAAATTGTGAAAAGTACATTTTTTTAAATGGAACACCCTCTATATTATCAAATATCCTGAAAGACAATTACACTTCCTTCCAAATGATGTATTTAAAAAAAAATTTAAAAATTAAAATACTGCATTTGAATATTATTATCCATTTTGACAGAAACACATGAAAATCACTGCTTGTCAAACTAAAAGATTGTCTTGCTCTTTTCTGGTCACGGCACACCACTACCATTCCCATAATACTCAAATGAAATGATCTGATAAGAAATAAAATCAATCTGTAATGATTCGCTAAAAATGTTCATACTTTTGGAGATACAGCTGAAACTTGTTTTTTTCTAACTCTCAGATGATGCAATTCACTTTTATCAAGGATTAATTAAAAAAAATTCTCAGGAAATTTTGGAAATAGGTTTGAATCATATTAAAAAAAGTCCATTAGTAATTATTTTTCAGATCATCCTGTATATATCATTTCAGTTTCTACTCCCTAATCTGACTTTTTTTTTTCGAGTATGACTTCATATCTATTTCCAAAATTTCTTTCGGATATTTTTTCAATTAATCTATGCCAAAACTGAATTGCATCTTAGAGTTGAAGAAAAATTCAAGTTCCAGCTGTATCTTCAAAAGTGCGATGAAACCTCAGGTCTCCAGGTTTTTTCTGATAAAGAAAACTGCGGGTTCTACTGCACTTTGGGACTTTACAAACGGCAGAGATAGGTATACGACATGTTCAGTAAAAGTTATTTGTGTTTCTCAGTAGAATCCAAAAACAGAATGAAATACTGGGTGTTCCATTTGAAATTCTAAAGTTGATGTTGAATAGGGAAACATTCTCAATTGAATATTGACTAGAAAGATTTTTCTGTGAATTGAAAAATCCACGATAAATGAAGTTATTTTTTGTGAACGTCTAACAGAAAACAACTACTTTCCCGGCTAAAGCCACGCTGGACATTGAACTACATCTGATAGATATTCTGAAAAGACCCTACTAAAAAAAAAAAAAAATTTTTTATTATTTATTTTATTCCGTCTTATTGAACTCATTGAGATGAATGAGGCAAAGAAGAATGTTTTCCAAAAGAGAGTACTCACAAGAAATAATTCGTAACATTGACGCAAGAGAGGCATCGCATTCACTAGGTCTCCAATTCATGCTGAGAATATTTCCCTTTTCAACATGAATACCCCACAAGAGATTATCTTGACGATGGAATATAGTGACTAAAGTTTATCTTCCAGTCGCAGATGATTCCACATCTGATTTTATGAACATCCTGTTCATATTTTCAACAAATCAATCGAAGATTGATATTAGTTAAAGTACTGCGGTATTTATATCTCAGATCTCCAGAAACGTCTAATAGACCATCGTGTTTGGAATACCTATATATTAATCATTCTGTGTATAATCAGTTCGTCATCTATCATTCATACACTTCAATACACCACAGAACCTTCTGCATGTTCTCGCTATAATTTGATCAAATTGACCATGACAATTTCATCAAAACTTCGTTTGAATAGTTTGGCCTTCCATTTTTATTCTTTTCTGATCGAATTTTTGGTGATGAATGCTCAAACGTTTTATTATTGATGCACTAATTGTCGAATTTTCATAATGACATATTCCATGACATTTAATACAAAATATGGCAAAATAATCCGATTTTTATAGAAACTTGCTTTTATTTCGGAAACCAGACTATTTAGGTATAGGAATATGATTCATCATTTGAAAGGAACTTCAATTGTCTTTTAGGATATTCGATAATATACCGGGTGTTTCATTTTAAAAAATGTACTTTTTGTATCTATCGGAAAAATTACAAATTTTGAACGACCCTGTATAATGGAGAACAAATTCCCTTAGACATAACTAATGCCCAGAATATTGGTAAACTACACCCATAATTTCAGCTTTGTTGGAGTCCAAATACCGCAGTAATAAACATTTAATTGAAGCTATGTTTTGCACAAAAAATAAGGAAATCAATGAATTTCTCGAAAACCCCTTGAGATAGGTATAGGGAAGTATCTTACAAAAATGATCGAAAAGCAATAGCAAAGCAAAAAATGCAATAATATATGAGGTGTCTCATTTAAAATATCAAAGTTGTTGCTACTTTTCAATATAAGCGGCAACGCCGCAGCACTGAAAATATTTTAGATCGATAGAGCCGAACTGATAACCCAAAAACCAAATTTTCAAAATTATCCTGTCTCCCGTTCTCCAGAAACGTCTACTAGGCCATCGAGTGTGGGACACCCTGTATATATATATATATATATATATATATATATATATATATATATATATATATATATATATATATATATATATATATATATATATATATATATATATTGTCACAAGTAAGGGAAAATCATTTTTTACTTTCCCAAATTTCCAGTTCATTATTCAAAATTAATAAATCATATCATCTTCCCATAACATCCAAATCAAAACATTCAATAACAAAAACTAGGCCGACAACCCAAAACATTTGTGGGCAGTTTTAGCGACCTAGAAATTCCAAATTGAAATATAACAAAGCAGAATTGCTGAATTGCTAACCTCGATCCAGTTGATGAATAAAAACAACGAGGTTTCGAGGTAAGCGGAGAAAGATAGGGGAGTTAGTAGTTGTCAGGTCTTGGGGTGTGACACAAGTCATTGGGGAGTGACGTGCCCCCAGAAGAAAGAGCTGGATATAGAAATGTAGTTTCTATTCTTGAGCTGCCGTTCTGGCAGCGTTGTATATATAGTCATTATGTGTAAGTATATCTTTTTGTATATATTCATGATTGAAATAAATATTGTATGTTTGTTTTTGGATTCTGAGTTCATAATCTGGTTTTCACAAAATACCTTTGAGCTACCAACCCCCTTTAAGGCCCATATGGCCATAGACTTATGACAATATAAATATATATATATATATATATATATAAATATATATTGTTATATAATGTTGACAAAATAAATTATTTAGTTATTATTTCGCCCCACTTTTGGGTGCCATTTGTTATGTATTGATAAATTGAATAATATAAATTGTTGTTATATAATGAAGATTGATAATAATTTTTGCTATTCTTTGTGAGCCAAATTGATATGATATAGATAGACATTTTCGCCCTGTATATGTATTGCAATGATGTAATAACAATTGCTAGCGAACGTCACTGTTCTCTCGTCACGTCGCTGCCAATATTTATCATTTTTCTTACCACAGCACAGTTGGTACACCTCTTATCTCAGATAGCCGGTTCAAGGCAATTTAGCCACTACTTGATATGTCACAACTCAATTTATTCACTGGTCGTAAGAATGATTGTTGATCATTGTAGAAAATAAACAACAAAGTATCAAAAAGCAATTATTTCCTTTATTTAGGAAGACTTAATTTTACCTGGCCTACGAGAAATAACTTATACTAATGTGAATCTACAAATATTCACGGATAATCATAAAAATGCAATCATGGATAGATAAACAGAACCTCACTTTTTCCTTGAGAGTGAAGTTTTCTGTTATTGTTCAAAATAAAGTGAAATAAAGTTCTTCAGATGTGAGATACGTTATTTGTGATATTGTTCATGGACCGGAAGTGCACTATAAAAGTTTTTATACCTGCTGGAACTGTCGGTGTTCAAATTATACCCTGAAACTCGATCCCTTCTCACTCCAAGCTCGATCAGGAACTCCAATACCATAAATCAGGGACCATACATATGCAGAAATCAGCTTTGGATACGTGGATATGTTGTATTATTAAGGTAATATTGGTTTTTTTTCTTCAAAAGTTGGAATAATTTCGTTTTTCTTTCCCCAAAATGTTGCGTGGCTTTTGCTTCTGAATTTATTTTCGATCTCCTTCGGCTTTGTTTGTTGTCGCCTGGATACAAATTTTCCTCTCTGTTTTCTCATTTGAATTTTTGAATTCGCGCACTAAATTGTCACATTTCACTGTTTGGGTTTATCTTATACAATTTATATATACAACTATTTTCACATTCTTATTACTATATACAATTTTCAATAATAATTGCTTATGACATGACCCAGTTGTTATTCTCCCACAATTTCCAATTTTTCATATGACCATCTATTCCCTGATTGGCTATTCTCATCAAGAAGTTTGCTGTTCTACCATTGGCTACTTTTAGTTGGCTACAATTTCATATACTGTATGTTTAAACTTTATAAATGTGTTGATCACTTTTTATTTATGAAAATTTTGTAAATCTGACTTTTTGTTGTCTTTTTGCCAATTATGGGTTATAATCATTATGACAGTGTATGAAATTGATTGTGTTATAGTATTTTGACATTTTCATCTACTCATATTATACATAGGCTTATAAAATATATGGAACTTCAAAAGTTATTCAAAAAGAAACTCTTGAAACTAATAACTAATCAATAATTATTCTTTTTTGTGGGTTATTTCTTTTTTAAAATATCTAACTGGTTTTTCATAACATAACAATATATATATATATAAATATATATATATAAATATATTTATACCCTTAAACCATATATATTTTTTTATTATTCAGTTTCCGTAATTTTTTTTTTATTCAAAATTATTTTTTCCTATCGATCGGCTACAGGTGTCAAATTTGTCATTTGGAAAAAAGTTAATTTATGAATATTTCGAAAAACATCATATGAAAAAGTTGCTTATTTTTCGGTTTCTAACATGCCTACCTACCAAATTTGAATCAATTTGGACAATTCTCTTTGGTTTTCTTAATCTTTCAATTTTTCGGCTAAATCTAATTTAAATATAAATCTGAAAATACTCAACATTCTACATGGCAAAATTCGCTGGTTGTGTCACAGAGAGATTTGTGTGAAGTTTCATCGTCAAATGACTGAATTGCGGTAAATATTGTTCCATAACAAGACGCAATCTCTGAAGCGTTCAAAACAATCTAAATAGTGCCCCAGTTTGGAACGTAAACATCGTCCAACGCAAACCCCACAAGTCATTTCCATTCATAGCCAATACATTTAGAACGCTTCAATATGAATTGGTGACAACAAATAATGAAGCACTAGGTCTTCCTGACCTTTCGTAGACATGTGAACAATAAGGGAAAAAAGTTGTTTCGACCAATATAGTGGCGGAGGAACTGAAAAGTACAATGGAAATATGACGTACGAGCCATAAATAAATAGAATTCAAAGGTGATATCGATGTTTTGAAATGAGAATGTTCGAAAAATTAAAGATGACATATGAAAATTGAAAAACACACATACATTCGTAAGAAGCCTCATCAAGTTTTTGATATTGTTAGTAGCCACCTTATAGCAGAGTACTGTGATACTAAAAAATTATTACATTTGTTACCAGAAAAATGACATCCACCTCCGACAGTCCATTATGTTTTGAGATTATTTAAGTTTCCTTTCCTCCTTTCCTAAATCCAAGGTCTAATCCACCATCTTCTACATCTCTTTCTTTTATATTCAGCAATGCACATGGCTGCGAATGTAATGCAACGTAAATTATGTCTTTTTTTCGCACAAATGATTTTTCCGCGGTTAGGGTAGGGTATGTGAAATCGCGTAAATAATAACACAACCTGAAAATCTCTATTCTAGCAGGCATCCAATTAATGACCGAAAGTTACTGCAAATGGTCACTAAAAATTGATGAATAATTAGAACCGATTCTAAACCATCAATTTATTTGGTCAAGTTCAAATTGACGACAATTTTCTGTTAACACCTATCAATAAAATTGAAGGTCACAAAATTGACCCATTTATTGGATCGTATAAATTCGGCCTAAGGCAACCTGGTGCCGCCTCCTTGATTTTTGAACAAATAAAAATGGCCTCCACAGTCCTAGATATATATTTTGAATAGTATCATAACATATTTCATGCTCAAATTTTGACAACTCGTGACTGCAGAAACCTCCAGACTTCAATTTTGAGTGGAATGTTACAATAACCATAGGATTCTCCACTGAATTGGAACCACTATTTTGAATTTTCATTATATAAAACTAAAAGAATGAAAATTTGAGCTGCAGGATTTATATCTGGCAGTCAAAGAACAATTAAAGTTAATAGTTTGAAAAGCCAGTTTTTCGAAATGAAAAAACATGGAGCATACTGGCTGAACCTCTTGTACGGACATCTCTTGTACGGACATCTCTTGACTGGTAAATCCAACATGAGAAGAATACTGGACGGGAGGACATTTATAACAATCAGGTACCACGAGGAAGTGTCAAACAAACGTCTACACACGTTGATATTTCAACACGTATCAAGATGCTTCTTGATCCAGTGCGATTGTCACTCACACTTCCACTTCACTTCAAATAACCACACGAATAGTTTTTCCTCAAAGGACAAATGTGAGTAGGTTGCAAACCATTTACCTCTTCGTCCAGTGTTGTTAGATGACAGGAACTGACACCACTCATCACTGCCTGATGCCGATATTTCCGAATATCAGACAGCTGATTCACAATCGCGTCTTGGAGCTCGGACTCCAAAACTTTTACGTCGCTGGACTCAGGTCTGGAGCGCGGCGTGGCTATCGGGACCCTCTTCCTTCTGAAGGACACTACTAGTGGTCTTCTGTTGCCCATTTCGGCTCTCAGGTATCTCAGTGACCCTTGATTTCGATCGCAGGTATCGGAGCTGTGACTGTTTTCTTGGGATGATCTAGCAGATATGGTGGAGTAGAACGTGCATGCAGAGGGAGTACTCCTTTTCGTGCAGCAATGCTTGTATGTGTTCTGTGGAAGATGAGAAAAGAAAATATCAGTTATAGATACTCGACATGGAGTTAGAGCGGCAAATAAATAGACTATTGATGTCGAGGGGGAAACAACTACCCAAAATATGTACACCATAATTGAATATCTGATGATGAACAATATTTAAAATATATTTAAAAAAACGCACTAATGAAATATTTAAATATATGTAGAATAATGATGATGATGTAGTGAAAATGTATTTAAATAATTAGAGTATACTGAAGCTATTTAAAGTACTAGAGATGTATTGAAAATAATCAAAATATACCGAGGATATTGAAAATACTGGAAATGTACTTAGGTTTGAAATGTAATGAAAATAATTGAAACATAGTGGATATAATATTTGGGGTAATTAAGGTAATAAAAACGTGATGGAACTATTGAACTGAAGGAATCAACGATTTTGATATATTTACTCCGTGCTTTTACAAAAGTACCTAAAGTGTATATTTGTTGGTGAGAAATTAAAATTAAAGTTTTCAAGTTATTGGGACATATTATTATATTTCAAACAAAAATCCCTTATTTGGAGATCAGGGCAAATAACTGAAAAATGAAAAGTATTCCAAAATGAACGTTTATCAACAAATAAAATAAATAATATAATAAATAAAGATTAAATGTCAAACTGAAAACAAAAGGCATGCTGATAAAAAAACAGGACAAAGAAATTTCCAATAATTTTTCTAAAAATCCTATCTCTGCTAAAAACCTATTTCGGAGTATTCCGAACATTCGAAAAAACAATTAGCCAAATCGGTCCAGCCGCTGTTTTTATAAAATAAAAAAACAACGTTACCCCGACCGGAATTCGTTCCTGTGCCCTTCTGCTTGGTAATACATGAGTCGATGGTCTTTTTCTTTGCCGAATTTCTTATTTACCCGAAATTTTCAATTTCCTGGCAACTTTCCTGATTTTTTCCGTATCAACCATCCTCGGTCTATGACGAACATTAAAAAAATTAGCCAAATCGGTCCAGCTGTTCTCACGTTTTGTGCTTAGAAAGAATCGAGATTCATTTTTATTATATAGAAGATTATATATTCCTGAAAACTTTCCAGGTCAAATAAATTTTAAATAACTCTTCTAAAAAACGTGGGGCGCATGACTTAGGTGTACTATCCATCCTTCAATTATCAATTGCATGTGCCACACGTTTTTCGTTTCAAAGCTAATAACTATATTCATAGCTATTGAAAATTCTATGGGGTTAGGAATCTGTATGGGGATATAAATCTGTATGGGGCTAGGATGTTACCTTCACAGATTTTTAGATTTTCTAACCTCACTTTCTCCCTTGCGCGATGCCTGTAAGGTTGAGAATCGCAATAGTGTTCATTATCGCGGAGCACACTCTAGATCGCAAAACAACGCCTGCTCGTCACCGGTATGGAGATATTGTGGGATCCTAACCTCATTTATTGTGGACCATAGAAAAACAAACGAAATGATATTGTAGTGTCATCCAGTAGTGAGCCATTCCCGAAGTTTCAAGTCTCTAGCTCATCGGAAAGTTAGTTTTAAAATCGATTGCAAGATTTGTACCGGACAGACACATAAGCAAGATAATAAAAACGTGATAAAAATAATAGTAGTTTATATAACAAGTTCGCAAAGTGAGGCTTTAGCGGACGAATCGGAATATGGAGATGATGTCCGCTAAAGCCATTTACGTAGGTGTTGCATACTAGTATATTAAAGTATAAGTGGATAAAAAGGGCTTTAAAACACGCGCGATTATTAGAGCACGACGGCGCAGCTGAAGTGCTCGAAATAGAGCAAGTGTTTTTAAGACCAGTTATCCACGAATACTTTACGTAATTTTTTTTTATTGGTGCACTTTGAAATCATATATACTGGTATTATTACTACAAAAAATAGAAATAGGCACTAATAATGCAAGAAGGTTGAATTCGTGATGTGACATCAGTATACCTTTCGTTGTCATGGAAATGAGAAAAATAGATATTCATTTGCATTTTGTTATGAAAGATCAATATTTGTTGTCCAGAGCTCAAATGAATTATTCTAATCGATTTTGAATAGTGAGAGAATCGCGTCATTAACCGCGAAAATCCAGGATATATATAAAGATATGAAAGTTCATCAAATGGATGGAGGAGCACATATAATGAACGAATTGTTAGTAATATTTTATTTGACGTTACAAGGTATCTGTCAGATCAATAATCAAATTTGTCATTAGACTTCGTTTCGATTTGTTGATGTTGTAAGGTAACTTTAAAACGCGTTTTAAAGAAGAACTAATAATGCAGAGTTGAATTCGTGATTGACATCGTATACCTTCCGTTGTCATGGAAATGAGAAATAGATATTCATTTGCATTTGTTATGGATAATGTTGTCACCAGAGCTCAAATGAATAAATATCGATTTTGAATGTGAGCAGAAGCGGCTAACCGCATCTATATATAAAAAGAATATGAAAAGTTCATCAAATGGATGGAGGAGCACATATAAATGAACGAATTGTTAGTATATATTTTATTTGACGTTACAAGGTACTCCTGTCAGATCAATAATCAAAAATTTGTCATTTAGACTTCACGTTTCTCGATTTGTTTGATGTTGTCATGGTACTTTAAAAAACGCGCGTTTTTTAAAGTTCGATTTAAACACGCTGAGGCGTGCTTTAAATGGGTAAAAAGGGGCACCAATAAAGAAAAAACATTTTTTAGCTTTCCTAATAAACAGAACATCAATCACCATCTATACGCTAGTGTGAGTAAGTTGTGCAAAAATCTAGCAAGCGATTATTCATCAATGACATATTTGTCAAATACTTGTCAAATATTAGTGTTAATTTTTCATGAAATAAGCATTCCAAAAGAGTATTTCGAAGAAAACGTGTGCTGTCACTACAAAATTTCAAATATTCTATAGTTCATTACGTCTCCTGAAACGTTTTAAGATGTTAATTCCAAGTTTTCTGAATAAACAAAAAGTCCGATAAAGTGTTGCCATGATGGCCAAGTCCGGTTAAGAGGTATTTTGCGGACTATTTTCAGTATCCAAAGAAGGCATTTTGTGGAGCGTGTACAAACAAATAATTGTAGACTGCATCCCAAATATTTTAAATATAGTCGAGAACTGAAAAGGATGTCGTAATATTTGAACTGTAATTAAATATTGAGAATGATATTTTGGTAATGAAAACAATGTTAAACTATAAGTATTTCTTGGAAATGCTAACAAATATTTAAATATTTCAATTATTGTAGATATTTTGATAGTGAAAATAATTTTAAAGTATGGAGTGGATATTTTTGGAATAATGGTAATATTTAAAGTATGAATTGGAATTTGTTGATACTGAATTACTGAAACTGATATTGAATTAATTCAAATATATTTAAGATATTTGGTACTGAAAGTCGTATTGAAATATTCAATTTTCTGTATGTAACCTATTAAAGAGTTGTTTCCCCTCTATTGATGTTGAAGAGGAGTTCGTTGATTAATTTAATAAATGGATAACTGAATACATTTTTGTTGAACTTTATCCCACCAAGAATCGTTCTCAACGTGCTCAATAATGACGGTTAAGTGGTCATCTGAATTTTGAAATGACGTACGTTTACGCACTAATGCGTAAAAATTAAAACAATACGCAATCTTACTGAACATTCATTTATTATAAGCATTTAAACACATATAAAATGGTCATCACTCGTGAAATGAAAGAAATCAACAGCATGTGAACACAGTTATAACGAATATTTAACAAAAATCATTGCTGATAAAGGACCAAAATTATTACAACTTTAGAAGATAAACCCATTCCTCTCGAACAAAAACTCGAAGAATACAATCTGAGCGACATGACTTCTTCAAGAAATTATTATACTCATTACAGATTTCCCCCATCTGATTTGTTATATTTCATCTATACAGGGTGTAATCTAACCTCTTGCACACCTGTGAATGACGAGTGTATAATGTATTTTATGAATAGTGGTTAAAAATAAAAAAAAAACATGTTTTGTTCTTTGTAAAATTGCAAAATTTTGGGTAGCGCCTCCCGCCTAATTTCAGCTGTCGTGATCAGAGCTGTAAGTTAACGCAATTGCCGATGCTATAAACATTTAATTAATATGGAATGTTAAATTAATTGTGTGGTAAATGTACAAAAAACTTTTCAACAAAAAATTACACCGATGAAAACGGAAACTGAAAAGTAAAAAATGAACATTTTTATTATTAACTAATCTCCTAAACTAATGTATGTAACTCATTTTGAGTCGGCGCCAAACAAACAAACAAACAACGAAGATCATTGAATTTCTTGAAAAAAAAATATCAAAACGCCACCGCGCATCCTGCTGCCATCATTTTACGCTTTACTTAATTCAATTGTTTGTTTGGCGCTGACTCAAAATTAGTTTTCAGTTTCTGTTGTCGTCGATTCAATTTTTTGTTGAAAAGTTTTTATTTTTATTTTTTTTGTGGCTGAAATCTACTATTACTACCTACTAATTTTTGATTACTTCCAAAATATCTACTTACCTAGCTCACTTCAATTATTAACAGTTAATAATATGATTATCTATTTAACTATTTATTGTTAATAATATAATTATTTTGGATAGTTCTGTTTGGTTTATTTCATCAATTTGTATATTCCATCTTTTTATAGAATGTAATTATTGTGACGGATGTAGGAGAACAAAAATAATGACAATAGCGATCTGTCAATGTCAACTACATATGTGTGCCAATGTTCACAAATGAAAAATCAATCATCCCCTATTTTCCTACCCATAGGGGGGTTTTTTTCCAAATTCAAATATGATCAACTATGAGGTATACTATCTGATACTATCTAATAAAAGAACAATCATCTGAATCGATAAACCCAGTAAAAAGTTATGCCTTATAGAATCGGTTAACGGATAAAAATTCAGAGATCAATATCCTCCATTTTGCTACCCTTAGGGGTGGATTTTTTTTTTCAAATTCGAATGGGACCAACTTTGAAGTATCATCTGTAAAAAGTAATGCGTGGTCATACACAAAAAAATATACGCGTCGACTGGAGAACCTCCTCCTTTTTGACTTCGTCGGTTAAAAAGAGTACATTGCTTGCGATAGATATTCAATTCAAAGTGATCAAAACAAACGAACCTCGTTATATCCACACTGGTAGATAAAGTCAAAATAGTAGATGAGGTCAATACAGCTTTGAGGCCTTATCGAATCACAAAAACACACACAAAAGACACAGTATTGAATTGTTTTCAAAATAGTGTCGGCCATCATTGTGACCTAGTGTGATTGAGAATAACATGTGAACACTGTTGCCAACTACTGTTTTCAAGATTATCTGGTTCTCACAACTAAACACCGAACTGTTCCGTGCGTATTTTGAAGAGTGACAGACAAGAGAAATCACTCGTCGCATTTATGAATGAAGTAGTAAATTACAATTCTGGTTGGTTTCTGGACTCGCTAATCACGAGTCAGGAAAATACTGTGCTTATCTAAAATGAGTACTTAAACGGTTTTCGTACTAGTGATATTAACATAATATAAATAATTTTTGGAACGTAGTTCCTTATCGCGCGTTGCGAACGGGGGCTAGACGGAATAAATTAAGACCAAAAGTTGTAACGAGACTTTCGCTATGGTTGTAAGCCGTGCGGCGTGCGCGTGTTTCTCTGTCTGTCTCTCTCTCTCTCTCATAGAAAGCAAGCCAGTTATTTTCGTTTCGTCTTTCTATTTCACATTGAACAGTGTGGTGTCGCGACGATTATTTTTGTTGAATGTATACAGGTTTTTTGTACATAATAAATAATAGAAAATAATAACAATAATGAATCCTGACAGTGTTTCTGCACAAGCTCCGGATATTGCTGATGGAGGAGTTAGGTAAGTAGAGATTTTATACAGACAATAATAAATGCTTATGTATTTTTAGCAAGTACGCATTATAACCTCTCTTTACTATTGTGCTAACCAAGTCATACGCGTTATAATCTCTCCATTATTGTGTGTTCAGCAAGTGTACGCGTCATAACTCTAATAAATTTAAAAGCAAATTATATTTTAATATTACAATATCAATGCGTATGTATTTAGCAAGCCGTGCGTGTTCTAACCTATACGCTGTTGTGTTTACGAAGTCGAGAGAGTATATATATATATATATATATATATATATATATATATATACACACTCTGTTGTGTTTACAAAGTCCCGCGCATCTATGACGTGTACGAAAGAATAGACAGACAGAGTGCATATATATATATATATATATATATATATATATTATATATATATATATATATATAATATTATTATAACTTGATAAAAAATAAAAAATTACAATTCCTTCACTAATTAATCGAAAGGAACTTCGTTCCATCCGGTTGTCCCTTGACGAAGTTTTTTTCCTAGAATGTCAATTTTTTTAAATTATATCAAGGTTCCAAATTGATTTGAAGAGACCTACAATTCCTTTTCTAAAATGGCATGTCTCATTATTAGTAAGCTTTGGCTTTAAAATGTATTCGAAACATATCTGCTACAGGTTTTTGTTTTATGATTTGTTCATATTATCCAATTGGAACATGAAATTATTTAATATCCATATACAATTATAGCATCCATTATAGCATCGGCGATGAATTAGATAACTTCTTCAATCCTGATAATCTAATGAGAAGTTTCAATCCTTGTATTAGTGGCACATAGTTATCTAATTCATCGCCGATGATATAATGGATCCTTGCTTCTTTGATTCCGTGTTTCCTATTTCAGATTCAATAATATAACCAAATCACAAAACATAAACCTGTAGCAAGTATGTAAAACTCTTCGACTGCATTTTGAAGCCAAATCTTACCGCTAATTAATCAAGCAATCCTGAAAAAAGGAATTGGATATCTAATCAAGTCAATTTGGAGCCTCAATATATAATTCTGAAAATTTGCGCTTCTATAAAAACATAATTTATGTTTTTTTAATATATCTAGTACGAAAAGCGCCCGAAGCGTTTACTAATTTTAGGTAGGTATGCACAGTATTTTCTTGACTCGTGATCAGAATTGAAATTTACTTCTTCATTCATAAATGCGACAAGTGAAAACAATTCAATACTGTCTTTTTGTGTGTGTTTGTGATAATTTTGATTCGATACGTGCCTCAAAGCTGTATTGACCTCATCTACTAGTTCTGCCAGTTTGGATATAACGAGACTCGTTTGTTTTCATCACTTTGAAATTTAATATACCGGGTGTCCCAGTATACCTGTTCCAATCGATTATCTCAGCCATTTCGGAAGATAAAAATTTGAAAGTTCCATGATCTCCAATTCGTTCAAGGAACCTTCAATTGAGATGAACAAAAATTGAAAGTCACTTCCGGTTTGACCGGAAGTGACTCTGACTTTTTTATTTCAAATAGCACCCTGTATATTTTTTGCATTTTTTTATTTCTACTCAAAATTATCTTTCCAACGAAGTATCACACTTTGTATTTTACATTTGATTTGATGGAGAAAACGTCAATTGAAATTTCAAATTGAAAGAATTGCAGTAGGCTACGATATTTTGTGTAATCTTGATTTTTACTTCAATAATAATTGATAATTCATGAACAATTCGTCCGTAGCATTTTTTCTCTTAACGACAGTACGCTTTCTATGAAATGATCCACTTGTTGCCAAATTCTAAGCCAAGCGTGTGAAATACATAGCGCTTGGCATTCGTCTATCAGGGTATTTCTCTCTGTATGCACGTAGGGCAGCCCGACGATTATTTTCGCATTTTCCATAAATCAGTATCATATCCAATTTCTTTCGATTAGTGAAGTTATCATCATTTCCACGGTTATTCATTCTTGAATGTTGGTTTCTCTGACACGCACACAACTATTGAGAATTAATAACTGTCAAAGTTATTAACAAATGTACTCAAATGTTTCCATGGCACACTAAGGTTTTATTCAAGAATTATTAATTCTTCCAGTTCTACTACAATTCTAATAATTTTAAAAGGAAAAATGCTACGGACGAATTGTTCATGATTTATCAATTATTATTGAAGTCCAAATCGAAATTATACAAAATATCGTAGCCTACTGCAATTCTTTCAATTTGAAATTTCAATTGACGTTTTCTCCATCAAATCAAATGTGAAATACAAAGTGTGATACACCGCTGGAAAGAAAATTTTGAGTAGAAATGAAAAATTGCAAAAAATATACAGGATGCTATTTCAAATAAAAAAGTTAGAGACACTTCCGGTCAAACCGGAAGTGACTTTCAATTTTTGTTTTTCTCAGTTGAAGGTTCCTTGAACGAACTGGAGATCATGAGATTTTCAAATTTTTATCTTTCGAAATGGCTGAGATAATCCATTGGAACAGGTATACTGGGACACCCGGTATATCTATTGAATATATATCGCAAGCAATGTACTCTTTTTGTATATTTACCACACAATCAATTCAACATTCCACATTATTTAAATGGTAATTGCATCGGCAATTGCGTCAACTCACAGCTCTGAAAAGACAGCTGAGGTTAGGCGAGCGGCGCTTCCCAAAATTTTGTCGATTTTTACAAAAAAAAACACATTTTCAATTTTTTTTTTCGGATTTTCAACCATTGTAATTTGTTTTGAAATGACATTATACACTCGTCATTCACGGGAGTGCAAGAAGTTAGAATTTACAAACATAATGAAAGTAGGCTAGAAATCACTGAACTTGATCTAAAGTGCTTCTCCGAAGAAGGAGTCCTAGAGTGTTGTGGTATAGCAATGCAAAAAACTAGTACGGTATGCGTATGTATCTATAGACCTCCATCAGGTAGTCTAAAATATTTTCTAAGCCACTTCATGGGGATGCTAACTCTGGTAAGTGAAAACTATAATACCATCATCATAGGGGGAGATTTTAACATAAATTTTACTGTTGCCAGTAGGGAACTGAACCTTTTTCGGGACCAATTAGGAATTTTCAATTTTAAATATGTTATCGACGAGCCAACAAGGATAACTGCTAACTCAAGTACATGCCTGGATAATTTTATTATCAGGGACAGTACTGACTACGAAGTGGCAGTCAAAACTACTATCTGTCTGATCACTTCACCCAAATCATTTCGAATTCCAACTATTAAAATGAAAAACTGGAAAAGCTCAGAGTTACGGTAGATATTTTCGAGAACAATATCAATAACTTCAAACTGCTATCTAGTAAATGAATTATGGGAAAATGTCTACAATGAAACCTGTCCAAACAAAGCTTACGACATGTTCCATAATTTAGTTCACCATTATTTTGAAGTATCGTTTCCGCTGAAACGTTTCCGCAAACAAATGAAGAATTTCAACCCAAGCATAGTAACACCAGAAATTCGAGAATTAAAAAGCCTAGTATCTCTATACTCGGACTGTGCAAGAGTTGATGAAAGATACGTAGACATAAGTAGGCAAGTAACGCAAACGTACAGAGAAAAACTCAAAGACAGTTACAAACAGGGTATTGACTATAGAATAGCCAACTCTAAAAATAAATCAAAAACTATGTGGCAAACTCTCAATCAAATTCAGAAAAAAGTAAAGAATCCCGATAATATTATAATTAATGAAGGTGGTGAAAGTGTCCCTGAAATTGACATGGCTAACAACTTCAACAATTTTTTTTCTGATGCTGTCAAACAAGAAGTTATTGATATGAGTTTTTTGAAAAATAACATAAAAATCTGCCAAAACTCCATTTTTTTGCACCCTATAACTGGGCATGACGTTCTAGACCTTGCAAGAACTCTGAAGAATTCCAATGCATGTGGTCATGACGAAATCTCAAATAATATTTTGAAAAAATGTGTTTTTCAACTATGTGAACCCTTGACATACATCATGAATCTATCGCTGGAATGTGGAATTTTTCCTGAAAAATTAAAAGCTGCACTTGTTACTCCAATTTTAAAAAAAGGAGATTTTAATCTGTACGAGAACTACAGAGGAATAAGTTTACTTCCAAGCTTTTCAAAAATTTTCGAATTGAATATCAAGAAGCAGTTGATATCCTTTTTTTCTGCTAATGAACTACTTTCTCCAAACCAGCATGGCTACTCGCAGAACAAAAGTACTGAAACTGCACTGTATGACTTCCATGAACACGTCATAAATGCTCTCGATGGCAAACTAAACATCTGTGGATTGTTCATAGACTTTTCCAGAGCTTTCGATAATGTAAATCACACCCTTCTGCTCCAAAAAATGGAACGATATGGCGTGAGAGGTACTGCCTTGAAACTGATGAAGTCATATCTACAGGGCAGGACCCAGAAAGTAGTCATTCAAAAACAGTCAGTCAGTCAGTAACCATTGAGAAGGGCGTTCCTCAAGGCTCAATACTTGGCCCCTTATTTTTCCTCATATATGCCAATGACCTGATGAAATTCTTGAATAGTCTCACGGGAATACATGTAGTTGCATACGCGGATGACACCAATTTCCTCATAAAGGACAAGAATTCTATAGCTCTGGCAGAAAAAACTCAGGATATATATGAGCGGGTAGTAACATGGGCGGGTAGTAGCATTTGACACTAAATATCTCGAAAACAACATTAATGAAGTTCTCACTGAATAATGTTCATGAGAACTTCAGCATTTTTGAGAACGAGGAATTGCACATCGAATCTTGCTCAACAACAAAGATGCTAGGCCTCACGCTAGACTACAAACTCACCTGGACCCCTCATATAGAAACCCTTTGTGATAAACTCCGTAGGAATTGCTACGCAATGAGGTTTATGTCAAACCACTGTAGTAAACAGGTATTGTTGAATCTGTACTATGGAACAGTACACTGCCATCTACGGTATGGAATACTCACCTGGGGCACAGGAGCATCTGCAGCGAGGGTTTTTATGTTACAAAAATATGCTATCAGAATCATGGCCCACATCGGATGGAGGCAATCATGCAGAAGCACTTTTAAAGAGCTACGAATACTATCTGTTGCGGGTATATATATATATATATATATATATATATATATATATATGAACTCTGCATGTATATGTACAAGAACGGGCAGAACTTTGCTGCAACTCAGCATCAATACCAGACCCGCTCCAAAAATTTATTGATACCCCACATACACCGAACTACCATATACCAAAAAAGCCATCTTTTCCTAGGACCAAAACTGTATAATAAGCTTGATGAATCGATAAAAAATTCGGCAAATGTCAATATTTTAAATTCCCTATACACAACAGCCATATTATCCAATTTAAATCTACTCTCATAGAAAAGAATTGCTACACCCTCGAAGAATTTTTAGGTTAAGTGCTTTCTCCTCCCTTTTGTGCCACTCTCTGATTACTAGAATTTTAAATTTTTAAATTTCAACCTGACCATGAATTTGCAATTTTTACTGTGAAATCTAATTTTAACTGTTAAGTGTGTGTGCATCCTCACATGTTTTTAACTTTTTAATTCAAATCCTACAAAATATATAGGTAAATGTGTCTGAAATAATTAATTAGTATATATAAATAAGAAACAGTTTGTATGTAGACAACTTCACATGACGTTTTCCTTGTTACTGTACTGATGGAATTATCCGCTATCATGTACTTTTTAACTAGTGAAATAAACAAATTATTATTATTATTACACCCTGTATATTAGAAAATTATTCTCGATTCTTTGTAAGCGCAGAACGTGAGTACGGCTGGTGCGATTTGGCTAATATTTTCTTTAATGTTGGTAATAGCCCAAGGATAGTTTATACGGAAATTAGGAAAGTTGCCTGGAAATTGGAGAATTCGGGTATATCAGAAATTTGGCGAGGAAAAAGACTATCGATTCATTTATTACAAAAGACGAATGAGCTGCATGGTTACAGTATTGCATACCAAGCAGAAGGTCGCAGGAACGAAACCCGGTTAGGGTAATATTTCTTTTCTATTTTACAAAAACAACTGCTGGACCGATTTGGAAAATTGTTTATTCAATGTTCGTAAAACTCCGAATAACGTTTTTAAGGAAAAAAAGGATATTTAGAAAAGTTATTGGAAATTTCTTCGTCCTGGAAAAGTTTTCAGGAATGAATGAATACCGGGGATTCTCCGTGACTCACTCCTATAACTTTTTTATTATCAAAGATAGAAAAACGAAATTTGGGGGTTGTGTATTATGGTTCAATTTACATTTTTTGACACATTTACTTGCTTTGCCGTACTTCCGGTTTGACCGGAAATTACCCCAACTTTTGATTTTTAAATGGGACATCCTATATATTTTTACTTATTTTGATCGAGAATGACATTCTAAATCCAACAACACCTCATTTATCAATATTTGACAGATAAAGTCATTTTTATTTCAATTTTAATTTTTCGATCTGGAATTTCATGGATCGTGTAAATCGCTTCATTCTTGATCAAGTAACATGGGAAACATACAATTTTGAGGCTTATGACTTCACAGTCGTTTTGAGAATTATTTTAAGTCGCAAATTAGTCCATTGAGGTTCTAAATTTCCAAAATGACCTCCTGCTTGATCACGGCAAAGTTCAACTTTTTCAATTGTTGCGCGCACCACATTGATTAACTGTTCCGCAGTGATGTTCTGGAATGCCACCTTTACTTTATACTCCAATTCTTCACGAGTGGCTGATGAGGTAGTTATACACCTGATTTTTAATTGTTCCCCAGAGAAAAAAATCTAGCGGAGTAAGATCTGGGGATCTAGAATATGAAAAAGAAATAATAATATATGAAAAAATATGACAACTTAAGAATGTACCTCTCAGGCCACTGAATAGGTCCATAAGGTGGCATTCAGATGTTTTCTGACGAATTGAGAATTGTGAGGTGGCGCTCCATCTTGTTGATAATAGATATCAACTTGATTAGCCAGAGGCAAATCTTCAATGAAATCATTAATTGTAGATATCTTTCCGCAGTAAGTTGACCGTCGAAAATTATTCGCCCCAAAAGTTTGCCTCCGATAACACCCATCCAGCAATTGAAACTAAATCGCTCTTGAAAATTTCCCTCTTGCATCAGATGTAAATTTGTTTGAGACCAGTACTTTTTATTATTCCGATTGAACAGACCCAATTTGGTGAATCGAGTTTCATCTGAATAAATAATTTTAATGGAAAACGTACATCTCTCTGTATTAGTCGAAAACCAGTTGCAATAAGTTAATCTTCGATTTGTCGTTATCGAAGATGTTGGTGAGTTGGTACTTAATGATCGATAATTATATTTGTGAAGAATTCTCCAAACGGACGAATAACTTATATTACACTCAGAAACAATTTGGCGAATTGACGCCGTACAATTCATTTCAACATAGGCCAACACGTCTACTTCTTTTTCTTCACTGACGATGAAGTAATTGGCATTTTCTTCTGGTTGATTGAGCATTTTCCTTTCCAGTTCTGGAAAATAATGCCGAGTGGGATGGCGACGATTAGGGAATCTCTGAGCATAAATTCGAGCTGCATCAGTTGAATTTTTTGCTTCCCCGTAAATTAGCAACATGTCAATTTCCTCGTTTCTAGTATAATTTTCCATATCAAATTATAAACTACGCAACAAATTTTTTTTTAAAAGTGACTGCATATTCGTTAGCTTATTTGCTTAGGTAGTCCTAGCAACAGCTTCAATTGTTTGTCACGGATAACTAGAATAACAGGACTTAGTGCATAAGTATACCGAATACGTATTATTTGTTATTAGGTATGATCGCTTTTTGCAATTATTCAGAAAAATTGTGAAAACAAAGTGAAAGTGTGTGGTATCAAATTATTCGTAAGAATATGATCTTTCACAAAAAGCCGACGAGCCACCTCCTTTCCATTTGAAAAAATCAAGTTAACTGGAAAAATGCATAGTTGCAACTTTTAAATAATTCTTAAAACTCAAAGTCGTATTTTTCCCATGTTACTTCATCTAGAATGAAGCGATTTACACGATCCATGGTATTCTAGATCGAAAAATAAGAATTGGAATAAAAATTACTTTATTTGTCAAATATTGACAAGTGAGGTGTTGTTGGATTAAGAATGTCATTCTCGATCGAAATAAGTAAAAATATGTAGGATGTCCCATTTAAAAATCGAATCTTTTGGTCATTTCCGGTCAAACCGGAAGTACGGCAAAGCAAGTAAATGTGTCAAAAAAATTACATTGAACTATAATACACAACCCCAAATTTCGTTTTTCTATCTTCAATAATAAGAAGTTATAGGGGTTTTTTTTTTTTATATGTTCCGGTTCCCACGAAAAGGGATATCCTGTAATGTTCAGAGAACATCGTGGGAACCAAGGAAAAAGGTAGGAGTTGGTGTTCTTCTTAAATTTCTGGAGATTGTATGCCTCGGGGAACACCTCGCTAGTCAATGAGTTCCAAAGCCTCGCAGTTCGTTGGATGAATGAGTCTTTGGGAAATTGATGTTCTGCAGGTCTCCAAAGTGACCACTATGGGTTGTGAATATTGAACTTGACGGGTTAATCTCGAAGAGACTGCCAAAGGAGGAACGATTGTTGATATTTCAGAAGAGCATCGCCCATGAAAATATCTATAAAATAGAGACAAATCGCCAACTTTTCTACGGTGTTCCAGACAAGTGAGCGAGTTTGTAAGCGAGGCATCACCGACGAGACGAATTGCCCTTTTTTGGACAGAATCCAATAGCTTCAGGATATGTTTAGGTGCCGCACTCCAAATATGGGAACACCTTAGAGAATCACCCGGTATATAATGAATATATGTTGGTAAGCTCATAACTTGAGAATGGCTGGACCGATTTGGCAATTTTTTTTTCGGCATAACAAATAGAAAAACGGCATAACAGGAAAACGGAATAACGGGAAAACGGAATAACGGGAAAACGCGATAACGGGAAAACGCGATAACGGGAAAAGGGAAAACGGGATAACTCGGTAACGGGATAACGGGAAAACGGAATGAAGTGAAAACGGGATAACGAGAAACGGTCAGAGTCAAATGCATAACCTAGATGGAACAACACAAAAAAATATAGGAAAAAAGAAATTCTCCGTCGGGCTAGTTGAAGATAAAATTCAACTTATTTTGAAATGGGTTCAATTTTTTCAGTAGGTGTTATAAACTACTCCTTAAATCAGTTTATAAGAATTATCAGTGTCAGGAAAATTTAACTGAATCGGATGGTTAATTCTCATAACAATTCGAATGTTGGAAAATACTCCAGCCGGCGGAGCATTCAAATTAGTCCGATGTAAATGTAGAATGGCGGAACGGGTATTCCTGCAGGATTATAATCTAGGTTATTTGTACAATGGATGGAGAGATTGCGTCAGCGAGTCATGTTGCGAAACAGGGTGGAATATGTTGTAGTCCAAATACAAAATCGACAAACAGTTATTTATTATACAAGGGAAAAAAGTATCAGATTTTAGCTCGAGGTTGTGTTGTCTACCGATGCGAAGCGGAGGGAGACAAAAAACTGTGTACTCTTTTTTCTGTGACGGGAAAAACGACGATTTAATATTGAAAAAACATATTATTACAATATATTAAAGTGAGAAAATTATCGATGTGAAATTTGAATTTTTAAACTAGTAGGCTGTAATCAAATATCTGTCAATTAATTCTGTGATTTGATTTAAAAATTGCGAACTAGTGGTTGTTTAGTAGTTATTTGAATAATATAAAATTAAAAAATGTCCGATTCCAAGTTTTCTCGATCCACCGGAGTTAGTAGATGTAGCAAAAGTAGCGTAACAAAAATTATTGCCAGCTAAATCGAGGAAAGATTACGAAACCGAATGGTACCTACTGATAGAGGATGAATGGATGAAGGAATGAAATTTATTCAGTTACATAGTTATACACTGTGTCCGTAAAGTATGGAACAAATTCATTTTTAGCTAAACAGGTCATTTTAAGGAATAATCCTGAAACACGTCCATTTTTTATGTTAATTTACCGTATTTTAAAATAATAATCTAATATACAGGGTGAATTACGTTCGAGTAATGACGTCACCGTCATTTTTTTTAATGGAACACCCCCATTTTCTCTCAATTTTCGGATTACTCTAGCTGAGCTGATTCCAAAAATGTATCACATGTTGATTCCAATTGGTACAGGGTGGACAAAAATACAATAGTTTTGTGTGTGCTCATAAAGTAACGCGTAACATTCTTTATTAGGTAAATTAACAATATTATCAAAAATACTTATTGTCTAGCGGAAAGAATATGCTGGAATACATGACTTTATGAATGTTCGAACTGCAACCCTTGCTGTATTTGACAGTAACAAATTCTTGTTGAACCTTGTGTATGGTTTCTTGCGTAATATTGTTTATTTCTGTTCGAATTTTCTCTTGTACATCTGCAATATTTGCTGGTTTCGTTTTATAAATAACATTCTTCAGATGGCCCCACAGAAAATAATCCAAAGGATTTAAATCTGGTGACCTCGCTGGCCATTCAGTGGGTCCACGTCTACCAATCCACCTGTTCGGAAAAATGTCATCTAGGTACCTTCTAACATCTACAGCATAATGTGGAGGTGCACCATCCTGTTGGAACCATAAACTTTCATCAAAACCTCCAGGATTACGTCTGCTGGGAAACAAATTACGTAAAGTAGGTACGAGATACCCCTTAAAAACTCAAGGTACGTTGCCCGTTTAAATTACCTTCGAAAAGTAGGGTCCGATGATTCGATTTCGTACAATTCCAGCCCATACATTTACCTTTTGAGGGTATTGTGTATGATGCTCACGCATCCAGTGGGGTTTTCTTTTGCCCAGTATCTACAATTCTGACGGTTAACCTCACCATTTAACATGAAAGTGGACTCATCAGAAAAATAATGTTTTGTATCAAGAGAGGGTCTCGGTGACATTTATCCATCATTTCTTCGCAAAATTGGAGTCTTCTATCGGGATCATCTTCATTTAATTCTTGCACAAGTTTGATTTCATAAGGATGCCATTTTTCAAGCTTCAATAGTTTGTGTACCGTTGTTTTGCTAACACCGATATAGCGACTAACTTTACGAACAGAAGTATGCGCATCTTCTTCAAAACCCAGTAAAACATCTAATGCTGTATCAGCATTTGCAGGAGGACGACCTGATTTGCGTACATTTTCAACATTACCAATTTCTCGAAATTTCGTTTCAATTTTACTGACTGTTGAACGCGTTATAGGTCTTTCTGGATATTTATCATTAAACAAATTGCACACTTCCATCTGAGTTCGCGATCTGTCTCCATACCCAATCATCATAAGTATTTCAATTCTTTGTTTTACACTTAACTCCATTTCTACTTCCAATTAAATCTAAGCAATCATTCGAATATTCACGAATACCAAAAATATTGTAGTACTAAACTGTCACTGAACAATAATAAATTACTAAACAAATAATGACATTTCCCAAAAAAGTAGACGACTATGTTTTTTATAAATAGATAAGAAATATTTTTTGTCATATTCTGTCTGCCACAAGTACCAAACATGTTTGGAAACAGCTCATTTTTATTACTCTAAACATGTAGCAAACTACGGGGTGTTACATTTAAACCAATTGCCACTAGACAATTAGTATTTTTGATAATATTGTTAATTTACCTAATGAAGAATGTTACGCGTTACTTTATGAGCATACACAAAACTATTGTATTTTTGTCCACCCTGTACCAATTGGAATCAACATGTTATACATTTTTGGAATCAGCTCAGCTAGAGTAATCTGAAAATTGAGACAAAATGGGGGTGTTCCATTTAAAAAAATGACGGTGACGTCATTACTCGAACGTAATTCACCCTGTATATTAGATTATTATTTTAAAATACGGTAAATTAACATAAAAAATTGACGTGTTCCAGGATTATTTCTTAAAATGACCTGTTTAGCTAAAAATGAATTTGTTCCATACTTTACGGACACAGTGTATAGTAATTTACATAGGAAAAATTCAGTTGCAATTTTAGTAGTAGTACTTTAGTTACAAAATAATTTACAAGTGATAAGTAATAATCTCTCTATTTAATTCCATAGAGTACCTAACTCAAAATATGTACATATCGTAAGGTATACAACTTAAATTGAAATTAAAATTGAAAGCAGGAGAAGCCACCAAAGCTAGGCTTGAGTTGTGGATCTATCCCAAAATAAGTAATGCAATTTTCAGTAAAGAGAGAGAGAAGAGAGAAAAAAAAATACTAGGCAAAAAACGTTAGCATTTTCATGACATTTTCAATTATCCTAGTTATCGATTATTTTGAGCAATAGTTCCTGGTGAGAAATAACGAATTTTCTTATCTCTTTTTTCTGTGTCTTCTTCCGTGGTATGTTATGAATTTCTGAGTATCTGTAAGCCTACAGGAAGGAATATTGAGCGCTTGACATGCCATTCTGCAAGTATTATGCGGATGTGAAACATAGTCATGCGGGCCATTTGAAACCCATAAAATGTATAATTTTCTCAGTGTGAGAACTTCTGATCTTTTGTATAACTCTATAGTGGCGGAACGTTAATTTTTTTTCAGTATGATTTTTAACAAAGTATTTTGTAATATTTCCAGATTGTGCAGGGAAGTTTCAAAGATACCATATAACTAAACAGTAACGCAATATAGATTGTACAGCAGAAATAAAACCGGCCCCAGCACGGTTCCCTGTGGTACGCCCATATTTATTCGTAAAGGATCACTATAAGTGTATTTTTAATTTCGACCACCTGCACTCGGTTTGTTAGATAATCTTTCAGCAAAACTAATATGGTTCCTCTGATACCTAGCAGCTCTAGACGTTGAAATAGATTTGAATGATTAACGGTGTCAAAAGCCTTTGCTAGGTCCAGAAATACTGTGAGACATTTGTTGTGCTTCTGAAAAGAGTCGAATATGGTGTTTGTTAACTTAAAAACTGTATCTTCTCTTGATAATTTTTCTCTAAAACCGGATTGTGAGTTTGAGAAAATATTCTTATTATCACAGTAATTCATTATTCTATTTTTGATGCACTTCTCGAATATGTTGGCAAAATTGTTGTTAATGGCTATAGGTCTGTAGGTTGTGGATTGTTTTTTATCATCTTGTTTAAAAAAAAAGAATGGTTACGAAATTTTCGAATGCTGTTGTAATTTTACCTTCTGTTAGTTTTTGGTTTGAAATATGACATAAAGGTTCTACAAAGAATTCATGGTATTTTTTTATGAAATGAACCGTTATTTTGTCCGGACCCGAGGATGTATTATTTTTCAAAGTAGATATAATGTTAATGAGTTCATTTTTTGTTATGGGATGAAGGAATAATGAATTTTTCGCCCCGATAATAGTTTCCGAAATGTGAATTGGTGGTTTTTCAATTTTATTTGCCATTTTGAAACCAATATTGGAAAACAAGCTATCAAAATGATTTGCTATAGCTTTTTCGGAGTTCAGTTTTTCATTTTTCTCATTTATTATATCATAGTTGTTTGATTTTTCATTTAAGTTTTATTTGTAATTTCGTTAATGTTCTCCCACATTTTTTTCACATTCTTATGTGATTCTGTAAGTTGTTTTTGATAGTATTCTTGTTTGGAGATTCGCAATAGATTAGATAGGACGTTGCGGTATTTTTATAGGCTTTTTAATTTTCTTCCGAATTATTTTTGAGTAATTTTTGTTTCAGGAGGTACCTGATGGAATTCAGCAAAGCTTGTGTCATCCAGGGTTTCAGTTTGTTATCAGTTTTTCTTTTTTATTCCTTTTTTTTGTCTGTAAACAGTTCGCGATGTGTTCTGACAAAATGTTCGAGAAGGAATTAAAACCAAGACACTCCACAGTATTATTTACACGTAGCTTTTTCTACAACTCATCTGAGCATTACAATTCGATCCCCACAGAATACTGGAATTTTCTTTATACAATTTCAAAAAGAAATTGAAACAAATGCTTAGATGTGCACAGGAGTGAACTATTGCTGTCGAACCAGGCTTTTTATTTTTATTTCTAATATATTCTTGAAATATCAGTTAGTAAATTTCTGTAACTTATTGTCAAAATTAATATAATTATTTGATCATTATCTCTTTTTTCATGTTCACTATAGTATATAGAATATAGTTAGTATATTTAGTAGTTAGTATACAACATTATTCTTTTCTTTCAAGGTTAAGATGAAAAACAGCTCCAGCTGATACTTTGCATATTCACCAATTACATACATTTACTTCTCCATTCATAAACTTGTATATGATATATATATATATATATATATATATATATATATTTATATATATATATATATCATATACAAGTTTATATATATATATATATATATCACATATATCATATACAAGTTTATGAATGGAGAAGTAAATGTATGTAATTGGTGCAAAGTATCAGCTGAAGCTGTTTTTCATCTTAACCTTGAAAGAAAAGAATAATGTTGTATACTAACTACTAAATATACTAACTATATTCTATATACTATAGTGAACATGAAAAACGAGATAATGATAAAATGGTAATATTAATTTTGACAATAAGTTACAAAAATTTACTAACTGATATTTTAAGAATATATTAGAAATAAAAATAAAAAGCCTGGTTCGACAGCAATAGTTCACTCCTGTGCACATCTAAGCATTTGTTTCAATTTCTTTTTGAAATTGTATAAAGAAAAATTCCAGTATTCTGTGGGGATCGAATTGTGATGCTCAGATGAGTTGTAGAAAAAGCTACGTGTAAATAATACTGTGGAGTGTCTTGGGATGACTAGTAAATTATTTTTCCTGGTATTCACTTGGTTTATGTTCGTAAATGTAATTAGTCTTTCGCGCAGACATGATGGTTTACCTGTCTGTAGAACCTTATGAGTTAGTGTTGAAAGATGAAGTTTACCATACCATAAAAAAATCGAATACAGGTATTCTGAATTTTTCGCAGTCGCAAAGCATCGGTCTGTAAGATTGCTGGACCGTAAATGATATCACAATGAGTTAATTTGGATAATATCAAAGATTCGCATAATTCGAGTTCAATTTCAGTTGATAGAATATCACGATTAGGATACAACTGTCTCAGTACATTTTACGAGCTCTGGAAGAGATAGCTTACGTGTCTAGAAAATCTGAGGTCTTCATCAAACCCATAACCCAAGATTTCTTGTTTCTTTAACCAAGGGTAGCAGTGTTCTTGCTAAGTTAATGTGGAAGCCAGGTATTAGTAGCGCCCGCTTTGATTTTGAGCCAAAAAGTATGGCGACAGATTTAGATGGATTGAGTTTCAAGTTATGTGCGGCAGAAATGTTTTGAAGTAAACTAAATAACATTTTCCATAATCGCCTCCTACATACCACCATCCACGAACATCGACACATACTTAAGTGACATCGAAAAATTTCTCTCAACCTCTGCAATTTCTGATGTGAAAATATTCATGGAGGACATTAATATAAATATATTGAATACATCCGATCCAAAAGCTAATATATATATATATATATATATATATATATATATATATATATATATATATATATATATATATATAATAAATATACATTTGAATATATTTTGAAGTTGTATAAATAATTGAAGAAGGGTAGTCTCGTGACTGGACAAGTTGAAAATAACTATGAATTTGAAATAAACTTTGTAGAAAGGATATTCTTGAGGTTGCAGTCAAAATATGGCCTATGAGAAAGAAAACTCTTTCTTATTTAGTAAGCTTGAAAATGTTTATTTTCATTATCAAGACAAGTAGGTGAGGTTAAGTGAAGACACGAACTAATCACATTTTCAGGATTGAGGAACTTTTCAAAATCATATCACTATGACTACTAGTAATATATATAAAAATTAAACAATGAGCACTCGCACATATTGTTTTAGATACTTAATTTAAACACTTTAAAATTTGACAAGCACAATAATTACCACATGGTTGAAGCATGGTTGAAGCATGACATTTCAGTCATGCTTCAACCATGTGGTAATTATTGTGCTTGTCAAATTTTAAAGTGTTTAAATTAAGTATCTAAAACAATATGTGCGAGTGCCATTGTTTAATTTTTATATATATTACTAGTAGTGGGTCATAGTGATATGATTTTGAAAAGTTCCTCAATCACGAAATGGTGATTAGTTCGTCTCACTTAACTCACCTTACTTGTCTTGATAATGAAAATAAACATTTTCGAAAGCTTGACTAAATAAGAAAGAGTTTTTCTTTTCTCATAGGCCATTATTTTGACTGCAACCTCAAGGAATATCCTTTCTACAAAGTTTATTTCAAATTCATAGTTATATATATATATATATATATATATATATATATATATATATATATATATATCTGTCTCTTGGCCACCTTAGGTTATTTTCCATGTATTAATAAGCCCACAAGAACAACATAATTATCTTCAAGTCTAATTGACCACATTTCATCAGATTCGCAAGGGACAAACTGCTAAGGGAACTAAAATTGAGTTCTTACTGTTATCAATCAATATGAACGCTGAGGAAACTAACACAATTTCAGACGACGTGTACTACACCTATCTAAACCAACGTAAGCTGAAAAATAAATTGAAACAAGAAAATTGGTTGGCGGTTTGTCAAGGCAATAATCCCAATCTTGGTATTGATTCCTTCTCGAACATTTTGTCAGAACACATCGCGAACTGTTCACAGACAAAAAAAAAGGAATAAAAAAGAAAAACTGATAACAAACTGAAACCCTGGATGACACAAGCTTTGCTAAATTCCATCAGGTATAGGGACCTCCTGAAACAAAAATTACTCAAAAATAATTCGGAAGAAAATAAAAAAGCCTATAAAAAATACCGCAACGTCCTATCTAATCTATTGCGAATCTCCAAACAAGAATACTATCAAAAACAACTTACAGAATCACATAAGAATGTGAAAAAAAAATGGGAGAACATTAACGAAATTACAAATAAAAACTTAAATGAAAAATCAAACAACTATGATATAATAAATGAGAAAAATGAAACACTGAACTCCGAAAAAGCTATAGCAAATCATTTTGATAGCTTTGTTTCCAATATTGGTTTCGAAATGGCAAATAAAATTGAAAAACCACCAATTCACATTCGGAAACTATTATCGGGGCAAAAAAATCATTATTCCTTCATCCCATAACAAAAAATGAACTCATTAACATTATATCTACTTTGAAAAATAATACATCCTCGGGTCAAAATAACGGTTCATTTCATAAAAAAATACCATGAATTCTTGTAGAACCTTATGTCATATTTCAAACCAAAAACTAACAGAAGGTAAAATGCCAACAGCATTTAAAAATTTCGTAACCATTCCTTTTTTCAAACAAGGTGACAAAAAACAATCCACAAACTACAGACCTATAACCATTAACAACAATTTTGCCAAGATATTCGAGAAGTGCATCAAAAATAGAATAATGAATTACTGTGATAATAATAATATTTTCTCAAACTCACAATCCGGTTTTAGAGAAAAATTATCAAGAGAAGATACAGTTTTCAAGTTAACAAACACCATATTCGACTCTTTTCAGAAGCACAACAAATGTCTCACAGTATTTCTGGACCTAGCAAAGGCTTTTGACACCGTTAATCATTCAAATCTATTTCAACGTCTAGAGCTGCTAGGTATCAGAGGAACCATATTAGATTTGCTGAAAGATTATCTAACAAACCGAGTGCAGGTGATCGAAATTAGAAATACACTTATAGTGATCCTTTACCGATAAATATGGGCGTACCACAGGGAACCGTGCTGGGGCCGGTTTTATTTCTGCTGTTCAATCTATATTGCGTTACTATTCAGTTATATGGGGGGTATCATCAAAACTTTCCCTGCACAATCTGGAAATATTACAAAATACTTTGTTAACACACTGAAAAAAAATTAACGTTCCGCCACTATAGAGTTATACAAAAGATCAGAAGTTCTCACACTGAGAACATTATACATTTTATGGATTTTAAATGGCCCGCATGACTATGTTTCACATCCGCATAATACTCGCAGAATGGCATGTCAAACGCTTAATATTCCTCCCTGTAGGCTTACAGATACCCAGAAATTCATAACATACCACGGACCCAATTATATAACCGGCTTCCTTCTAACATAAAACACTTAACCGGTGAAGAAGACACAGTAAAAAGAGATAAGAAAATTTGTTATTTCTCACCAGGAACTATTGCTCAAAATAATCGAATAATTGAAAATGTCATAAAAATGCTAACGTTTTTTGTCTAGTATTTTTTTTCCCTCTTCTCTCTCTCTCTTTACTGAAAATCACATTAATTATTTGTGGGAAATAGATCCTCAACTCAAGCCTAGCTTTGGTGGCTTCTCCTGCTTTCAATTTTAATTTCAATTTAAGTTGTATACCTTACGATATGTACATATTTTGAGTTAGGTACTCTATGGAATTGAATAGAGAGATTATTACTTATCACTTGTAAATTATTTTGTAACTAAAGTACTACTACTAAAATTCAACTGAATTTTTCCTATGTAAATTACTATATAACTATGTAACTGAATAAATTTCATTCCTTCATTCATCCTCTATCAGTAGGTACCATTCGGTTTCGTAATCTTTCCTCGATTTAGCTGGCAATAATTTTGGTAACGCTACTTTTGCTACATCTACTAACTCCGGTGGAGTCAGAGAAAACTTGGAATCGGACACTTTTTAACTTTATATTATTCAAAATAACTACTAAACAACCACTTAGTTCGCAATTTTTTAATCAAATCACAGAATTAAATTGACAGATATTTGATTACAGCCTACTAGTTTGATAATTCAAATTTCACATTGATAATTTTCTGACTTTAATATATTGTAATATGTTTTTTCAATATTAAATCCTGCATATTGACCAATTACATACATGTACTTCTCAATTCATATACTTGTATATGATATATATGATATTTGTGATATAGTGATATATATATATATATATATATATAAATATATATATATATATATATATATGGAAGGAATTTAATGGACATAGTGTTAACCGTAGACACGTGTTTCGGGCTCTCGGCCCTCATCAGTACGGTGAAGAAGTGAAAGGATGAACAACACTTGGTAGAAAACGACAAATCAACGTAGTCAACAAACAGAAGCCAGACGCTCATTTTTTATTTCGGAGGCAGCTATAGCTACCTGCGTGACATCCGAGCCCAGGAATATAAATATGAAAGAGAGTAACAGTCCCCTCGATATTACTCTCTTTCATATATATATATATATATATATATATATATATATATATAGTGCGCGTCAAAATTATGGAACAAATTCGATATTTCGCAAGCCATGTACTTTTGACAAAAATCCTGAAATAGGTCGATTTTTATTTTGAAATGCCGATTTTTTTATGTATATTCTAAAGAGGTTATGTCACTGGTTTTGACATGGTGACGTAATCGGTAATTTTTTTAAATTAGAATAGATGTCTTGTGATACCTCATCTAAGAGGCCTTTCAAATTAGATATTTTTTCACAGGGTGAACAAAAATTAATATTTTATTTCAATAAGACAATAACTTTATATCCAACAAAATAGAACAGTTAAATAAGATGTTCGAGTCAAGAGACTGGTGTCTTGACAATGAGCAAATCTACGGACACATTCCTCTTGCACATTGCGAATAACTTCCGGAGTAATTCTGTTAATTTCGATCCTAATTCGATTTTTCAACTCTTGTAGATTTTGCGGCCTATCTACATAGACCTTCGATTTCAAATAACCCCACAAGAAAAAATCCAGGGGCGTAAGATCTGGAGATCTTTGGGGGCCACTCTATCGGTCCGCGTCTACCAATCCACCTCCTAGGAAAACAGTTATTCAAAAACTCGCGAACATTACGTGCATAGTGCGGGGGTGCACCATCTTATTGCAACCAAATACTTTCATTTGGTGAGTTAGGATTGTTGGCGTTTGGAAAAATATCGGCTATCGACTATCCATCATCCAGTGAGGATTATCCCTACTCCAATATCTGCAATTCTGACGATTTATTGAACCATTTAGGCAAAACGTAGCCTCATCGGAAAACAGAATTTGTTTTATAAAACGTGGATTGCGGTTACACAAATGCTGCATTATTTCACAGAACTCCACACGGCGATCGGGATCAACATCATTGAGTTGTTGATGTAGCTGTACTTTGTATGGATGGTACTTTTCTGCTTTTAGAATACGTAATACAGAACTTTGGGATATGTCAAGGTCTGCTGCAATTTGTCGTGAAGTATTGTGAGGATTATTCTCTACACCCAATAGAACATCAAGTTTCACGTTTTCTTCTATTTTAGGACGTCCAGCATTCGAAATATGTTTGACATGACCAGTTTCTCTAAGTTTTTTCCCAATCTTACTGACTGTTGAACGACTGATATGTCTATTTGGATACTTCGCATTGAACAAGTCGCATACCTCTTGCTGAGTTCTGGTTTTATCTCCGCATCCAAAAAAAATTAACATTTCTATCCGTTGGGTTTCACTTAAAGTAGCCATAGTTCACTTTTAGAACCTTTTCACTTTGAATTTGTGAAGAATATTTGTTGATATTTCAACTGACATTTATTTGACACTAACTTGCCTATTATGGCATTGATTTGTATTTGTCTTTTGTTTCCATTTTAGACTAGGAAATAGCTAACTATTAATATTTGGAAAGAATCCATTGGTGTGGTAGAGGACTGACTCGCTAGTCTGCCAGGGCGTCTAAGGGACGCTTTTATTATCTTCACTTGTAACTAAATAACTCACAATGTAATAAAATCTTGGAAGTAAATATTCACCCACTTCAAATCTTCCGAATAATCTGAAATTTGTCACACATATCAAGGACCGATGACAATACAAGAATTTCATAATCATAATTTAATAATAATAAAAATATATTTTTCCAAACGCCAACAATCCTAACTCACCAAATGAAAGTATTTGGTTGCAACAAGATGGTGCACCCCCGCACTATGCACGTGATGTTCGCGAGTTTTTGAATAACTGTTTTCCTAGGAGGTGGATTGGTAGACGCGGACCGATAGAGTGGCCCCTAAGATCTCCAGATCTTACGCCCCTGGATTTTTTCCTGTGGGGTTATTTGAAATTGAAGGTCTATGTAGATAGGCCGCAAAATCTACAAGAGTTGAAAAATCGAATTAGGATCGAAATTAACAGAATTACTCCGGAAGTTATTCGCAATGTGCAAGAGGAATGTGTCCGTAGATTTGCTCATTGTCAAGAAACTGGTGGATGGCATTTCGAACATCTTATTTAACTGTTCTATTTTATTGGATATAAAGTTATTCTCTTATTGAAATAAAATATTATATTTTGTTCACCCTGTAAAAAAATATCTAAATAATTATTATCATTGAATGCAGTATTGAAAGGCTTTTCAGATGAGGTATCACAAGACATCCATTCCAATTTAAAAAAATTACCGATTACGTCACCATGTCAAAACCAGTGACATAACCTCTTTAGAATATACATAAAAAAATCGGCATTTTAAAATAAAAATCGACCTATTTTAGGATTTTTGTCAAAAGTACATGGCTAGCGAAATATCGAATTTGTTCTATAATTTTGACGCGCACTGTATATATATTTTTATTGGTGAATGAAGTCGATTATTATTATTACTTATTGGTATTACTTTTGAAATACTCACCTACTTTAACGATTAACTGTTATATACTATAACTAGCTGGTACCAGCGACTTCGTCCGCGTTGAACTTTGATTTTTTTGTGACGACTATTACAAATTACTCACCCCTTTAGGGACGGAATTTCTAAATTACTGAAACACGTATATCTTTATTTGTAACAAAGATCCCAAATACCAATTTTTATGACCCTAACTTCAAAACTAACGGAACCCCCACACAAACTTTCAGTTGCATTTATAAAAACCCTGAAACGTGTATTTCCTTATCACTTACAAAAACCTCAAATACCAATTTTCATGGAATATGTTTTTTTTTCAAATCCAAATAGGACCAACTTCGAGGTATAACTCTATCCATTAAAAGAAGAATCATCAAAATCGGATACTTTGCAAAAAGTTATGCGTGGTCAGACATAAAAAAAAAATACGCGTCACCTAGAGAACCTCCTTCATTTTGTTCGTCGGTTAAAAATAAGTATCTATGCTCCAACTCCATATGAATAGAAAGAATCTAAACGTGATTCCACTTGTGATTCGTAGCTGGGTGTGTCGCGATCACAGACCTCATAAAAGAAGTAGATACCACATGCAGAGATCAAAATGGTCTCTCTTTATCATCATTCATTTTCATTTATATTCATCATTCAATCTCCAGTTTGCTTTTTGCTACTCGTCAATGTATGACTCTGGATACGATATATTGTAAATATCTAGCAGTTTAGTGCTTCTAAATAATAAATTCGCACATCAATGAAAAATTGAAAACCTGCCCTGAACTCTGAAAGGCAATCAAGTTTTAACCCCGTTTTATGTCAAATAGTGAATTCTTTCTATTAGAAAGGCACAGACAACTAAAAATCAGGGGCACCAACTTGAAGTGGAGTCTCATTTCATCCATGGCGTAGGGGCTATTTTGTAATCATTGGAAGAGCGGTCATGTTATATATTCTTCTTTTATGAGGTCTGTGGTCACGATTGTTCGCGCTAAAATCCGCAATCGTAGGTGTTGCTTATAAAAACTCACCCTGAATGCATCTCGGAATTTGTTCGACATAATATGATACAGCAATGGATTCACAGTAGTAGACAGGTAGTAAAGGACCCCGCTGATGTAAGTCAATATTTTGAAGGCCTTTATCATGTGGACAGTTGTCGGCTCTCCGTAGATAGCAAGAAGACGCTGAGCGTGAAATGGAGCCCAACAAAAGAAGAACGCCGCAACAACAGCAACTGTAAATAATAGAGAAAATATTGAAGATAAATCGTTGCCTAGAGACCAAATATATGACGAAAACTGGAGTGCTAATAAAAAATTGTAAATCACAAAGAATATAGCGCTAACTTTGAATCTTTGATAACACTTTGATTAACCGCTCATCCTCCTTAACTATTTCCGATTAACTCGTTGCTTATGGCTTTGTATTTTCAAACTGAAGGAACATCAGCACTACCAATCGAGTAACTCAGTTATGATGGAAGTCATTTGGAATTAATTCAAACTCTTCGGGTAAGATCAGGTATTTGCCATGAAATTAAGGGTTCGTTTACATTTTGGTGAAAGTTCTGCTAACCAAAATAGCACCAGAATATGAGAATGAATTTGATCACGATCACAGTTAGTTGTTGAGTAGTGGTAGTCAGCAACACTTAGATTAATTAATATCTATCGTATAGTCTAAGAGCCAATTTTGTGACTCTCTTATACCTACTCTCTATGAGATTGAGGCTAACTAAGCGCGGTCGCGGTAGGTAGAGAGTCACTCAGGTGTGACAGGTGTGTGCGATCGACTAGACTAGACTAGAAATCAAAAGGTCCCAGGTTCGAATCCTGGCCGATCCACATTATTATTTTTCAGTTCTAGTTTTCATGTTCTCGTCTGAATGCCACAAACTATTTTCATTGATATTCAATTACAGACGCTATCCACTTCATTATTCATATTTACTTGACTTGAGTCATGCACACTTGAAAATTTCGGGTTTGAAGTTGGTCGATAATCCTATATAAGATTGACACCAGCGGAAAGACCAATATAATTTCATTAGGTGTGCATGCGTGAATGTTTTCATGCATCACATTGACCCTCATCATCTTCGTTACTAACACGGAACTGAATTTAAAAGTGTGAATCGCCGGTTTCGAACAAGGACTGGTGGCTCAGTTGGCAGAGCGTTCGACTAGAAATCGAAAGGTCCCAGGTTCTAATCCTGGCGGATCCATATTTTTATTTTTCAGTTCTAGTTTTCATTTTCTCGTCTGAATGCCACAAACTATTTTCATTGATATTTAATTACAGACGCTATCCACTTCGCTATTGGTATGAAAATTACTTCAGAAGTAAGTAGAAGAGAAGATTTTGTATTGAGTGTATATTCAATTGATTAGCAAAGCGCATTCGACTAACGTCATCATCAGTGCTTCCTGAAAATTAAATACTCTGATTGATTTGAGATGAAACATAACAAAGGTTGGAAAATGTAGAAAAATGAAGAAGGGCGGTGTTTATAAGCTCCAATGTTCTGATTGTTCTGCCTCCTACATCGGTCGAACTTGCAGACCTCTTATCACTAGAATAAATGAACACTTGAAGAAGCCTGACAAATCTGCATTTGGACATCACCTGAAATTCAATAACCATAGTTTTAGCCCTAACAAAGATTCCAAAATTCTACATAACATAAACAATAGAAACTACCTGAGACTGGACTTGTTCGAAGATCTGGAGATCTCTAAAGAATTACCAAAAATGGCCTTTGCCTCAACTCCCAAATTAATTGGAATAGAGATTTCTTTCCCCGTCATGAAAGGATCATCACTTAATTATTACCTTACTCAATTCTCCTTCTCTTTTCTAACCTTTTAAACTCTTTCAGTAATTTGAATTCATTTTTTTAATTCCTCATGTTGATAACTTCACCTCCCAAGTTGATGTTTGACACTTGACATTTGAAGTTGTCATTGAACTATTACATTCTCATATGGTCCTAGGTATCTTCAACGCGCTTTATTCGTGAACCTAAACATCTTTATATTTATAAACATGTCTTCTTTTATTGTAACATTTCCTATTACCTGACTATGTGAGTACTCACCATTTTTATACATTTTCCAACCTTTGTTATGTTTCATCTCATATCAATCAGAGTATTCAATTTTCAGGAAGCACTGATGATAGTCGAAAGCGCTTTGCAATTAATTAAATATACACTCAATACAAAATCTCCTCTTCTACTTATTTCTACACAGTGTATTCAGCTTTCCTCAATCAATCACTTCAGAAGTATTTTACCAAGCCATTGGATAGGCTCAAAAGATAGGCTCAAAATTCTTGAGCATTCGTAATTAGGTCATCAACTTTAGAACAATCCATATTTTCACTGAAAAATTTTCAATTCTGAAAAATCCGAATTTGTCTCACTTCTCATGGAAACTTTCGTAATTATTTGAGTAGAATTCTGAAATTTTCACGACCGTTAGATATACCGGCGATGAGTCTAAATATCCATCGCCCCTGGCGCACAGTGTATGTCACTCAGGTTAACCCCAGAAAAGATTTAGACTCAATTTCGGTATATCTACCAATCGTGAATATTTCAGAATTCTACTCCAATAATTACGGAAGATACGGGGATGTCTCCATGAGAAGTGAGAAAAATTCGGATTTTTCAGAACTGATTTTTTTTTGCAAAAATATAGATTGTTACTGAAGTTGATGTCCTGATCACGAATCCGTAAGAATTTTGAGCCTATCTTGCTCCCTAATCGGTATATTCATCGCCCCTGGGGCGCTGTATATGTCATTCAGGTTAACCCCAAAAAATATTCATACTCATCTTCTGTATATACAGGGTCCTGCAATAGTGGCGCGGTGTTCCATATCTCTATTTAGGAAACAGATAGGAATCTATATTTCTATAATATTACTTCATTGCTCGAACTCGACAAAACAAAAAAAATGTCGGTCACACAGGGTGTTAAATTTTTTCTGGGGGATCCCAATTTTTTTTTATCGCTTTTTCGGTTTTACATAGAAAATAAAAGATAATTTATGTTTTCGAGATTTCAGCATGACAGTTTTTTTTCCAATTTTTCGTCACTTAGAATGTTTGAAATTATAAAGTTGTGCCAAGTCCAATTGAATTTTTTTTTGGTCAAATATTCTACATTGGTAACTCTCTCAAACGATATATCTGAAATCGACCTATGATATACAGGGTATGAAAAACAGCTTGCCACATATTGTCAATAAAAATTTGCAGAATCTTTCTTATTTTAAATGGAACACCCTGTATATTATCGATCCATAAGAAGCACCAACAAAGGCTCTACAAATGTCATCAAGTATTCCCTATGGTTAAGTTTACTAGTTTTTCTTAAAACATTTTTTTTTTTCGAAAAATGGCAAGTATTCATATTTCTTCGCATTAATCTGAATGAACGACTTTTTTCAAAGCGAAATCCATTTGACGACTGATAAGAATATACGAAAGATATCTTGTTTCAATTATTACATTACAAGGTGTCCAAACAAATATTTTTTATGATATAAATGTATGTATCACATTTTTCTAAATAAAAAATATTTTTCATTGGATGCAGAATTTTACTCATAAATCGTGCAATATCAAACCAAACACGATTAAATAAAAAAACATTATGAATATTACTATTTTTTTTTCATGTTATGGTGTATATTCATGAATTAAAGTCAGAACTCAAGTTCTAGATATTTAAATTGTCAAACTGGCAAACTACAAAAGGAAAAGTTTTATGAAGGTTGATAATTAAACTTTTATAAAAAATGTTCAACATGTCTTCCATTTTCTTGAATGCAGAGCTGAAGTCTATGTTTGAAAGACTGTTCTACCCTGCGCAAGTCAGCTGGTGTAATGCTGCGAAAAGCATTCGTTATTCTAAGTCGCATATTTCCGGAAGAAGTTGGTGGCTCGACAAACACCATTTTTTTATGTATTCCCATAAGAAAAAATCCAGTTTTATTAAATCTGGTGATCTAGCAGGCCACCTGACAGGCCCATACCGTCCTATCCATTTATTGGGAAATACTTCATTTGAATGATCTCTCATTTCTGCCGAATAGTTAGCAGGAGCGCCATCATGTTGTAACCACATTATATTGCGAAGGTCAAGAGGAATATCTTCTAACAAACCTGGTAAATCATGTAGTAAGAAATTGAGAGAAATTGTTCCATTCAGATATCCCTCGAAAAAGTATGGATCAATTACATATTCTCCATTGATATCTTCCCAGACATTTATCGACCACCTATGTTGATAATCCACCTGTCTCAATAAGTGGGGATTTTCTGTCGAATGATAATGGTAATTATGTCGATTCACAAATCTATTTATATGGAATGTCCCAATTGCCCAATTGCAAAATCTCACTCTTTTCTCAGAATCGGCATACAGTAGTTCTTGATGTAATTGAACGTGGTATGGATGAAAGCGATGTTTCTTCAAAATTCGTTGCACTGATCTCTCACTTATATCAACTATTTCACGAATTTGTCGTTGACTCCTACAAGGATCTTTTTCAACAGCGAGAAGAACTTGCAATTCATTATCTTCATTAGTAGCTGGCTTGATGCGCTCATGTTTAGTGTCAGGACCTTTCGGAAAGATATTTCATCTGGATGCTTTCTATCTGGATACCGTTGAGTATAAATTCTACTTGCCAATAAACAATTCCTGTCTGATTCACTTAATATGAAAATCATATCAATCAAATCACTTTTTGAAAACAACATTCTGATGAAATTATATCGAAAGTTCAACTTCACGATTCTCTAAAGATTTCAATACTTATTTGCAGGCAAATATCTTGATCTGTCATTTGCCAGACTACTTGATTTCCAATAAATATTTTATTCGCTGAAAGGTTGTTTTAGACCGAAAGAATATGGCACAAATTTCGAGATTATTGAAATTATTATAAATATTCAAGAACGTACATTTTGTGGTGTAATTCACAACTTGTTTATTTAGCAACAGGTAATGAATGTGTTACAAACATAACATAATCTCGATCACAGCTGTCCAATATGGATTTCACAGTAAAAAAATCATTGATATTATGGCGATGAAATAGAAATAATTGTAATTTTTCGAAAAACTATAGGAAATCTTATAATGTACATAATTGTAACGAGATATCTTTTGTACTTTCTATCAGTCGTCAAATGGATTTTGCTTTGGAAAAAGTCGTTCATTGAGATTATAGCGAAGAAATATGAATACTTGCCATTTTTCGAAAAAAATTGCTGTTTTAAGAAAAACTAGTAAACTTAACCATAGGGAATACTCAATGACATTTGTAGAGCCTTTGTTGGCGCTTCTTATGGATCGATAATATACATTTAAAATATGGAATATTCTGCAAATTTTTATTTACAATATGTGGCAAGCTGTTTTTCATACCCTGTATATCACAGGTTGATTTCAGATATATCGTTTGAGAGAATTACCAACGTAAAAAATTTGACCAAAAAAAAATTCAATTGTGAAGAATATTGAAAAAAAAACCTGTCATGTTAGAAATCTCGAAAACCGTCAACATTTTCGAAGTGAAAATATACATAAAGTATCTTTTATTTTCTATGTAGAAATTGAATAAGCGATAAAATATATAGGTTGCCATTTAAAACAACACAATTGGGATCCGCCTGGGCCTGATCAAGTAAGACCAACAGATTTTTCAAAAGAGATGATGAGCACAAAATTTAAAGAATCTCTTAATGATTTATTTTGTTATACATTGGGATGAAGTAGCACCGTTTATTGGCAATACATTGATATCTGAATTTCCGAAATTGTCATTCTTATAAAATGAATAATGATAAAGTAAATCAAGTGTAATTGAAGATCTGTGTTGTAATTTGGATGAAGTAGCAGACACCAAAATTATTTACCACGCATATAACATCGCCGATCAGTCAAATATTGTTATTAGAGGCACTGATACTGATATATCAATAATTATGCTCGGTAATATGGTCGATTTGAGAAATCCTTCTCTTTATATCTAAATGTTTACCGGGACAGGGAATTTTTTAAAATTTATAACAGTTTAATTAATAGCTAAAGCTTATTGGTTTTCACCTTTCACAGGGTCGGATTTAATCCTGCATTTTTTAAAAAAAAAAAAAGCCTTTCACCTTATTTAAAAAAAATGTGGAATTTCAACAAGCTTTTGCAGCTCTTGGTGATGTTAATTTAACAGAGGACCTGTTACGACATTGTTTACTTGCCAAATGTATGATCCAAAAAAATTTGTGGAAGTGGATGATGGCAGGTTCCAGATTTTTGTCGGTAGCTACAAAGCTACTGATGAAAATGAAAACTTAAAAAAAAAATTGATGCAATCTCCATACCACCGTGTAGAAGTGAACTGTACCAACAGTTTTTGAGCGCATTTGGAAAAATGCTTCCAAAAAAAGTCAGGAAAGCTCCTTCGTATCCGAATGGTTTGAGGAAGAATTAACTTCCATTACAATTCAAGCAACAAGCTTTTTGAAACCAAATAATTCAACAAAAAAATAATTAAATCATTATCATCGATGACTCAAACTCATTTTATACGTTTTAGTACACGGCTTAGATGAAAGCTTGTCTTTAGAAAGGTTTTCTATTGGTTATTTTATTTTTTTGCTTTTTAGTTAGTAATTACAAGGTCTCTTTCCTGTAGTTTTGAGCTGAAAGAAATAATGATCTCCGACCCCAAAAACTGTCCTGACCATGATCACAAAACTCGTCCGCCATCTTAAATTCATAGATTTTGACAAAAAATTCATAATCTCTGAACCTGAAAACCCTCACATACCAATTTTGAATAAAATATGACCATAATCAGAAAACTTGTCCTCCATCTTGGGGCCGCCATCTTGAAATCATGAGATTCGACAAAAAATTCATAATCTCCAACCCCGAAAACCCCGCATACCAATTTTGAATCGAATCGGACCATAATCACAAAACTCGTCCTCGATCTTGGGGCCGCCATCTTAAATTTATTAATTCTGACAACAATTTCATGATTTTCGACCCCAAAAACCCCACATACCAATTTTGAATCAAATCGAACTATAAATACAAATCTCGTCCGACATCTTGAGCCGCCATTTTGTTTTTTTCTCTAACAAAAATTACACAATGCATAGTCACCGGAATTATGAACACCTGCCAAATTTCAAATAATTCGGAAAACTAGAAGTCGGTCAAAATTTACTTGCAATATTTGACCCAAATTAACAAACGAACGAACTAATTAACTAACAAGTAAAACTAAATAAAAGCTTGTAAACATACTTCCGGCAGGTTTTACCCCGGCATAGTTGTTGTTTTATGGATATGTTTTCATGAGGAACTCTGTAGAAAACTTCAGAATCGTGCGGAGGTTCAAGGTATATAAATCTACTGTGCTCTCCTACTAATAATAACTTAGGATTCCCATAATGAATTCTTCGCAAACACCCACTCTATCAAACTAACAAAGTGGCAGATCTTGATTTGAAATGCAATATCAATAAAACGGATCTTCTCGTACCATACCCAGTTCCAGAGATTTATTCGTGTCGATGTTCAACGAACATCCTAATTCAGAAGACGGAGGCATATTGATTTGAGATAAATTTCGCGTTTTGATGAACTCTGCGAAGCCACTTATTGAAAAATCGATGTGTCGAATCATAAAAATTGCCGTAATTTATAAAGAAAACGGATAAACTTTGATGTTCCCTAGCAGGGGTGGCCTAACAGTCTGTGAAATAACTTTTCAATTAATCTGATAAAGAGCTGGGCCTAAATGGCTGGTTTTCGACCTTTACCGTACCGTTGAAATATGCTCAATAACTATAATTTATCGAAGGCGTTTTGAAATATAAAGTAATTGAAAATATATTTGATTAGTTTCATTGTTACAGAGAAGAATACGCTCAAAAATTCTCTATCAATCGAGATATAGAAATCAGCCGTGGAAATTTATTTTTATCTGGAATGATTAACACTAGGTGAAATTGAAGAACATCTATCAATCGAATAATAAATTAAATTAAGATCTAGTGAATCAATTCTGTTGAATTCACTACAGGGACTATTGAAAATAATTATTGTTTAAAGCTTATTTTTTTGTGGAGGAATTCTTGACGCTTTTTTGGGATTATAACCATCCACATTCTTAAAAACATTGAATATATCAGGGAATCTATAATAGTGTTGAAGGCAGGAAATTACTTTGCCCCGATAAGTGCGTACACTAAATCATTTTTCACGAAAGGAAAAATATTCAATTAGTCAGTAACTTGTCGTTTTCTAAGTTTTGCCTATCAGAAAAAATTATTGAATAAAAAATTTACTTCTCCATACACTTTTGATGTTTTGGGATCTGTACCCGTTCCCATTTTCAAAAATCTTTTTAATATGGATGAAATTTCTCAGTACTCGTTTTTCTTGCAATGTTTTTCGAACGTGATATTTTTTTCATCAATTTTTGAAAATTTGGAATGGATTCAATAAATTGTTCAAAGTGTCCACCTTCAACAAAGATACAGGCATTCAGTCTTCTAGTCATTGAATCTCGTACCCGCTCAAAAATTATTGGTGTGTTTCTTATTGTTTCACAGGCGTCTACTATCCGGTTCCCCAGATCTTCCTGTTCGCTACTGGAGTTTTATAAACGTGATTTCAAATGTCCCCAAAACTAAAAAAATCTAGCGGGTTTAGATTTGACCTTGTGCCCACCCCCCGGGGTTTTGGGGTTCTTCTACACCTACCGATCCATCGATTTGATAGACAATGTTAAGGAATTCCCCTGGCTACAACGCTGGGGCCGGAGTCCCATCATGCAAAAAACCACATGCAGATAGGAATTTCTAATGGTACATTCTGAAGTAGTCCGGCATTCTTTTTTCTAAGAAGTCTCTGTAAGTTCCCCATTCAGTCGGAATGGAAAAAAGAAAGGACCTATAAATAATTATCAATTATTGCCGCCCATACATTTACAGAAAGTTGATACTGATAATGTCTTTCACTAACTGCGTACAGATTTTCCAGAGCTCAAACATGGTTGTTATGAAAGTTTGTGATAGCATTTTGGGAGAAGTTTGCCTCGTCCGTGAAGAGTACATATTTTAAAAATTGTAGATCTCCAGCCAATTTTCTCAAAAACACATAGTAATGCGTTGGGGAAAGTCTACTGCTGCAAATGTATCTGGTCATTGCTGTGTCTCCTCTAGTAGGGCTTCTATATCGTTCTGGAGTGTGCCCTATGGAAGTAGGTTCGTTCCCAGGGAAGTGAGTGTTCAGTAAGAGCTGATATATTTCTTTCTCACATTCGGTGTATCTACCATCTGGCTTTTTCAGTGCCATTGAGTTATCGACTTTACTTTTTGCCATGACTCTATGTTGTCTCACCGCAGCAGGTGTGGAGTCAATACCCCCACAAAATTTTCTGAAGCTATTTCGTTTTGCTTTTCTTAGTTCTTTGTTGTATGTGGTTAGTACTTCGGTGTAACTCTGCCAATCTCCGCCACTCTTCGCCCTATTGAAGAGCTTCCGTGTTTCGGATCTTAGTTTTGTCAGAATACTATTCCACCAAGGTAAGTCCCTACATTTTTTTCTTTTTTTTTTCGGGACGGCTCGGTCCGTATGCATCGAGTATTGCCCATTAATTTCTTTAAGAATGCTATCCAGTTCTCGGTGAAGAAATATTTTTAGGAAAAAAGTAATACTGGTGATATTTTGACCCCATCCATAATTGAATGCTGATAATGAATAACGATAATCCTCGGAGGATTTGAAAAAAAATCTTCATAAGAACATAGGTCCGCAACCGCTTTATTTCTGAGATACAGGATGTTGAAATTTAACAAAAAAATAAACCCCAGTTCTTCCCCAATATCTCTGAAACCGTTTTGATTTTCCTTTTCAATTTTTTATACAATACAAATCGCCTAAATTATTTTTTTCCAAGATTAAGGACCTTAATTTTTATCATAGTGGTCCCTGATAAACCCTCCATATTTTTGATCAAAAAATTAGGTTTTTTTTCCAAATAAATGAATATTATTTTTGTAATTGTCCTCTATCTTCTCATAAAAATGATCTCCCACCTTTTTTTTCGTCCGGCAAACGGTTTTTGAGTTAGAAAATAAAATGCATTCATTTGCTCGTCCGTATGCGAAATCAGCTGTTGAAGAGTAGTAGGATTATCTTGTGGGCTAGAAACATCTAGTATGCTAAGACAACATTTTGTTGTTTTCAACATAAACAATTTTGACACTTCTTTAGCTAGATACGTGATATTATTTACGATATAAAAACTTGTTTATGAAAAAAAACATGGTAAATTTTACAAATACCGAATTAGCAAACATGCATTACTTGTATGGGCTTGCTGACGGGAACGCATATGAAGCCATGTATCAAGGGCGCTTCCCAAATAGGATGGTTCCTGATGCTCGAACGATTTCAAGCACCCACAGAGGGTTATGTGAAACAGGAAGTTTCGAGCCAAATCATCACTTGAAAGAAGCACATCGGACTGCAAGAACTCCAGCAATTGAGGTAGCTGTTATAAATTCAGTTGACGAAAATCCTGAAGTAATTACGAGGCAAGTTGCCAATAATTTGAATATCGCCCATATTCTAGTATGGAGGATTCTTCATAATTATTTATTATATCCCTATCACATTCAATGGGTTCAGGCTCTACTTCCTCGAGACATTCCATTACGAGTGAATTTCTGCCAATGGTTTCTCCAAAAAGTTACCGAAAATCCTTCATTTGACAGGGAAATTTTATTCACTAAAAACAGGATCAGAAATTTTCATAATAATCATTTTTGGGCAGGAGAGAATCCGCATGCAATCGTGGAATCTCATCAACAGGAGCGCTCATCAAATGTCTGGGCAATGCGAAATCGCATGTGGTTTATGCACGATGGTGCACCTGCTCATTTGAGTGCTCTGGCACGCGAATATTCAAACCAAAACTTTCATAATCGCTGGATAGGTAGTGGGGAAACAGAGTCATGGCCAGCTAGATCCCCAGACTTGAACAGTGTTGATTATTTTCTTTGGGGACATCTTAAGACTCTGGTGTACAGTCAACCAATTGCAAAACCGCGTAATAACTTCCTGTGAAGCAATAAGGAATACTCCAGGAATTTTCCAAAGAGTACGCGACTCAATGACAAGGAAGGCTGAAGCGTGCATGCTTGCGAAACCGCGTAATAGTTTCCTGAGAAGCAATGAGGAATACTCCAGGAATTTTCCAAAGAGTACGCGATTCAATGACAAGGAGGGCTGAAGCGTGCATACTTGCAGGAGGCGGACATTTTGAACAGTTAATTTGATTTTGTTATTTTTTGTTCGTAATAGTTATATTTTTTGAAATATAAACTGTATATTTATGCGTACTCATTACAAAAACTAAATGATGGTTACGATAAAATTATGAAAATCTTGCCTAGATCTTTTGGTTACCACAATTGTGAAATTAAGACTAAGAGAAAAAATCGAATAGGGACAAGCAAATTAATGTATTTTAATTTCTAAATCTAAAACCGTCCTCCGGACGAAAAAAAGGCAGGATACCATTTTTATGAGAAGGTAGAGGACAATTACAGAAATAATATTTTTTTGGAAAAAAGACAGTGGCGTATCATTATTTTGATAAAAAATATGACAGGGCATGTTAACAGGGACGCCACTGATGAAATTTAAGAAATCCTTTATCATGGAAAAAAATTATTTTTATGCGTACTTTGCATGTACCTAAATTGAAGAAAAAAAAGCTAAAGCGGTTTCAGAGATATTGGATAAGAACTGATTTTTTATTATTCAATTATGAAACACCCTGTATATTCCCGAGAGGGAAAGAGGAAGTCCTGGGACACCCTGTATAGACAAGTTTCCGTTAGACAGTGTGGCGGTACCGTTCAAATATTCTCACTTCAATCACAAACTTTTCAACACTGAACTACCACCATTTGAAGTTGTGGCACTGAAGATACAAAACGTCGAATTAAAAATTATATAATTAAAAATTATATAATATAGTATGATGTACAATCAAAATGTTTTGCAACGTTGCCATAACTCTGATAATAAAGGCGACAGCTACAAAAGAACGATCTTCGTTATTTCAGATTTCTCGACACCTTTTCGTTGTTTCGCGAATACCCAACTTTTGTCTGATTTAACCGCGTCTCTCAACGTTACCGAGATAGCGATAATGTGGCATGAAATTGGTCCGCCCTTGTGTTATCTCTTACCACATATATTTGGTTATCTAAAAGGCCTGCCAATCCGATTAAAAGCTAATCACGGTAGATTTGCAGTAAGTTCCAAATAATCACTGCATCTGCTTGCTCTTTCGATAATGCTTCGGAGTGTAGTATTTTTTAAATGCTCTAATAATTGCAAACTACTTTTACATAATATATTTATTAGTTAACACATATGTTGGCTCTAAATAGAATAAAGAAAATATGTACACATTTTCATGTAATTGTTATGTAAAATAACTTTAATAAATGAAATATATCTCTAAGTTCCCGTGGCAAGATGATTCATTTTCATCCCAGAATTCATGAGAAAATCTTCTACCTTTTTCATAAGAAATGTTGTTACTTTTGAACCCGAAATTGTGGAGAATATAAACATAGAGTGATTTGTTTGAAAATATGAACAGGATGTTCATAAAATCATATGTGGTCATCTGCGACTGAGATTGCTTCTAGAAAATGTGTTTCCCATTTCTTCGGTCTTCTGATGATCGTGGAACGTGAAATAATTTTCGTCGACAAAAATGTATTGAAGACCTAGTGAATGCGATGCCTCTCTTGCATCATTGTTACAAATGATTTCTGGTGAGTACTCTCTTTTGGAAAACATTCTTGTTTGCTTCATTCATCTTTATGAGTTCTTAATCAAGACTGGAATAGAAAATCAAATAACTATCTGAATGAAAATGCAAAATTTCAGATTTTTTCTTTTGAGTTAGGGTCCTTTGAATATCTATCTTAACCGGTTGGAAGTAGTTGTTTTTTTAGACATTCACAAAAAATAACTCATTTTTATCGTGGATTTTTCAATTCACAGAAAAATATTTCTATTCATTATTTAATTGAGAATGTTTCCCTTTTCAACATAAAGATAGAGGTTGTAATGACGAGCAGATTCATTGAACTTGAGCCGGGGAGGTAGGAACTTCAATAGTAATGAAAAAGGGAAGCGCGTTTGTATTGGGAAATTGGTCTCGCCCACTTAGTCACAATCTTGCTCGCTAGCCCCGCGGCACGTATACGGGGTAGTTGTGATTTTCCGTGAAGCAGATAAGGGAAAAACAATTTTCTAAAGTTGTCTCCACAGACGTTTAATTCTTCCAAGAATGCGGAACAGAATCCAAGAATAAAGACATGTTTCGAACATATGAATGTACATCTTCAGTTTGAGGTATAATCAATGATAGAGGGAAAATTGGGTGGAGAAGAAACCATAACATCGTTATCATATCAACTAATTTGAAACATTGTTAACATATCAACTTATTTGAAACATTGTGTGATTTTTTTGTTTCAAATTAGTTGATAAGTTAACAATGTTATGGTTTTCTCTCCACCATTTTTTCCCTCTATCATCAATTGTCCCTTGAACTGCAGATGAACTTTTTTGTCTTCGAGACATGTCTTTATTCTTGGATACTGTTCCAGATTCTTCGAAGAATTAAACGTTTTATGGAGACGATTTGTGTTAATGGCCCCAAAAAACTTGTTCTTTCACTTTGAGTATGGACTATTACTTGCGTATATATTTTTCAGCTTTATACATAATTTATAAATATCTGTGATACTGCGACAGTATAACCAGACCATTTTGAAATTTACGTCATTGTGCTAGAACGTTGTGAAGTTGTAAGTGCTTGGAGTCCCTGAGGCCTTCTGCTTCACCCACTAAAAACTTCACTTCATAGGCTCGTCTGGTCATGGTTCCGATGACCTGCCTTTTAGCTCATTATCGCTTACTCTCACAGTACCATTAGATCGTCATTAGATCGTCATTATTAGACTATCAGATCGTCATTATTGGACTATTAGATCGTCATTATGCAGTCCCATTCTATCCTATCCTGCCATTCATGTGATTAAGATTTCTAAAAACCCTGGTGCTTGGACTGATTCGATATTGTTTAGATTTTCGAGGGGACACCACCTGTTACTTACATAATACTACTTGGCAAATGCTCCACGATATTCCAAGCTGAAACACATGCTATTATGGTATGCATTCAGAAGAATCTAGAAAGTGGTTATAGGAAAAAACACATCTACATTCTATCTGACAGTCGAAGTGCTATCAAAGCACCCAACTCTATACAGATAAAGTCTAAACTGGTCTGGGACTGCCTCCAGAACCTCATCGAGCTGGCAAAACACAACAAGGTCACCTTGATGTGGGTGCCAGGTCATAGAGGCATTGAAGGCAACGAAAAAGCGGACCAGCTAGCTAGACAAGCATCTGAAACGCTATTCACAGGGCCAGAACCTGTACACGGGATTGGCAAAAACCGATGCAGGACCCTCATCGACGAGTGGATGAAAAGAAGACACCAACAATATTGGGATCAAACTGTCGGGCAAATACACAGCAAAGTCATGGTAGGGCATCCAAACCGGACCCTGACGGCTGACCTTCTGAACCTGAACAGAACGAAGGCACGTATAATAATAGGTCTGTTGACTGGACACTGCGGCCTAAGAAAACACCTAAACACCATGGGAGTACGCAGGGAAACCGTGGAGTGTAGGCTATGTGATGAAAAGGAGGAAACAGCCTCTCATATTATCTTCGACTGGTCACAGACAGGGCGTCATAAGTAGTAGGCGACACAGAACCTTTGGAGAGATCAGCCCGGAAACAGGCATGAATCCGAAGAACCTTATCAAGAGGCTACTAAACCTAACTAAAGGCACACACCTATTTGAATGGGGAACCACTGACGACAGAGTGATACAATAGACCCCAGCTGGTCGCAGTGTCAAGGAGTGCCAACCCTGTCTCTGGCTCGTCAGCTTTCAACCAACCAACCAACCTGTTACTTCAATAGATATTATCTCTGTCATCTCTTTGGTAGATGGCGCCATCCAAAAATGTTTGTTTATATCCTCGCTTAATGGTAAAACGGAATTCTTGACATCTGCAGCATCTTATATGAAATTATTTTCTATTTTGTCGGTGTCTATGCGTTTTTCCTTCCCCTTGATTTGAAATCTTGCCTCCCATTTTTCAGTTCGTTCTTTCAAAAATTATGTCGTTCATTAGTGTGTAAGGAAGTGTTAATTTTTTAGTAGTGTAGTGTGTAAGGATACTTTTTGCAAAATGGGCCCCTTTTGCATATTGTGCGGACAGTATAGAGCCGCAGATTCGAATATACACCTGTATTCAGTATCAAAGGCAAGTACAAATTTTCGCGAATTAACTAATAATGATATTTTCATAGTCCAACATATTGTATGCATTGAATTTAAAATTTTCTGACAATTTCATTTCCAACTCTCCCTATCAAAAGAACCATATTTTCTCGTCAAATGATTTCGAAATATTCTGGTTGCACATTGAAACGAACCCAAATAAGTAGGTACTCATTGATATAAACATAAGCACACAAAAATCTAGCGGATTTGTTCTCTACTCTACAATGCATTCACCTCATACATCTCAAAGAGACTGCGTGATTATTCTCAACCTTCGCAAAAATATTTAGTTAAACTCTCAAATGATACAAAAAACAATAGGGTGTTTTCTTTGTGCAATGTTCGGAGGCTTATAATCCTAGCTTTGCTATTGGTGAAGATTGACAGATGTCACCTTTCAACCAATAGCAAACCTGAAATTAGAACCCGCGAACAATTCGCCTCAAAAAGGAAGCTGAGGAAATAAATATACACTGTGTGGTCTGTTTACTGAATTAAAACTGAAATGAAATTGGCACCATCTGAAACGCTAATGATCTCTATTATCAAGTAGGCCAAGTGTCGCCAAATTGATCCCAAACTTTCACAGGTATAAGTGCAAGCACCAGGGTTTTTAGACATCTTACATGTGATCCAGTATGTTATTCAGTCTGATACCCCCCACCAAATGGAGGGGGGGGGGGGAAGATCCCATTACCTCTATAATACCAACACAGGCAGGTCTTTGTATCTTGCCTTATTTTGTTAGAGCGCCTATTTGTTGTGCCTTTGGACACTACATCAATGAAGCGCTTTTCGCCAATTTGTGAAAACTCTGAACTATGTCCCCGATTATTGCAATGTTAGATTCTGAAATATTATTCTTTTGGAAGTGGTATTGTAGATGAATTACCTCCTGAATTCTGCTCACATTTTCGAGTGAGTTCAGTAACTTTCAATATTATTCAGATTTTTCCACTTACTGGCCACGTTTATACCGTATGTGAATTTAGTAACCATACCAAGTGTATCTGACCAAATTCCAACCAAATGTTTTAGTAATCGTTCATTTACATCGTGTTATGTCAAATGATTAATTAACCAACTTGGTTCTGGTTCGGTATTTATTTAGTCATGTAACCAAGAGAAAGGTTTGAAACTCTGCTATCTAATTTGGAATTGTGTCAGCTGTCAATGACAATGTGTGGATGTCAGTGAGCTCAGGCTGAGTCATTTTAAATTTCATTTGTTCAGCAGTTTTTGTAAAGCCCCTACTCGACATATCTTCTTCAAGGCTCTTGTAAATGTCTAGGTGTTTAAATTTTTTGCCATCCAAAATTGATATGATTTTCTTGTCCAAAAATATTTGGAGAAACGCACAGTTTCTTCATCTGTTCAATTAATACCTTCGGACTTTTTTATAGGAGGTTCTGAACTACAGCAACTCATTTTATATCAAAAATACTACCAAAAATATATAAAACAATTTCTTTGGTAATGATGCGGAAACTAAGGTTAGGAATCACAACACATATTTTTCACTAACTCTCTCTCTCGCTCTCTTTTTTATGGCTATTGTTTCCATTTGGTTCATTCAGCCAGTGCGATAACCATAACAGAACGCTTAGCAATTTTTCAAACCAAAATTTACAGTCACGGTGGGTAAAACTTATTATACTGTTTACACCATCTTGGTCAACTTAGTATTATAGTCTGGTACACAACAAATTTCAGTTCCATACCAAGCTAGTTACCCGACCAAGTGCACAGTTTATATCACACTGACTAACATAATTTGGTTGGAATATAATCATTAGTCTGCATACCAAGAGTATAAACGTGGCCACTTTGTCCAACACGTTGACTATGAGTTGCATCACTACTTCAAAAGATACAGAAATCTCAAGGAACAACTGTGTAGACGTTATTGTAGTCTGTCTCCAGAAATTGAAGAATAGCGTGAAAACTTGTTATTCAATTTCTAGACGGGCGTGATTGTAAACACTTCGAAAGTATCGGCACCTCACTGAAAGATAGTGAAGGCTTGGGGTCACGAGGATCAAACGGCTCATTGTAGAGAAATGGAAATGACTTATTGAAATACCAGTATCAAAGGTATCTCTGATATTTTAAGAATATTACCAGAAATAATCAAACTAATAATGATGTAATTTCCATAGGGATGCCAAAATATGGATAATAAATAAATAAGATAACGGATGATCCACAGTCATTCACTGGAAACAACAGAGTCTTACGAGATTTCTTCAAAAATATTCGGAGCACTAACAATATGTAGATGGAAAACAAGTTAATTTATGAACCTGACCCCCGTCCATTTTCAGTACGATATATTCCTGTATGAGAGCCATGCTCGGGAATAATCAGGAGTTAGTCATCAAGTTAATTCAGGATCAGTATTGTAACGTAAATAAATTTAACTTGGTTCTACTAATTTATTTCACACTTAATTTACAACTTAATTAATATTACTACTCCACTGTATAGCTCGATCGTATGGGCTCGTTCAGACTGTTTTGACTCCATTTGAGGGTTGCCTATTTATCTCCGATACAGCATTCTCGATGTTTCGAATTCTGGCATGTTCAATTGTTTCCAATATTGACCGTTGTTTTCCGCGGAAGAGCGACTGGATGGTTCTCGAATATCTCGGGGATGATCTCATCGCTGTCGATGGCAACAAGTGAGGCGACAGGTCCGGCCTAGGTTCGTTACATTGCCTTCTTAAAGACATTTCGTCCCGAAATTTCATCCTTGAGTGTGACGATATCTGCATGACTCCCCATATCTGCACCGTGAAGTTCGATGGAAGTAACCTCCACGGTCTTCATGATCGGTCGTGGAAGAGGGTTACAGCAAAACCAAAATCTTGATGCCGCTGGATCTGAATATCGCCTCCAGCATACTTCTTATGACTTCCAGTCCAACCCATCAATTACCACAGGATAATTTTGGAATTGCTAGATCCACCAGATTCTGGTCCACCATAGTATCTCTTAGTTTGGTGAGACTCTTCCAGACATCTTCATAGGACGGTTTATCTTGGGAATGCCTCTTGGTAACTAGGTAGTAGATGTTTCTCTGGCCTTTCTTCAACTGTAGCACCCGCTAACTTCTGGATTCTGCCCCGCAGTGTTTGGAGTTGACCAAATTTCTTGGAGAACACTACGGCGATGCCCTGACATTCGAAGATCTTCTGCCACACAGTGCGCTAGTGCGTAGTCAGCAGGCACCTCGAAAGGTCTCGTGACTCCTCTCTAGTAACCCCATGTAGAACTTTCTGCTCGTTTGAATACAAGGACATAAACTTCTCGAACGTCATATCATCCTCCGGTGGCGGGGGTGCGAACTTGGTCATGGTTTCCAGCGTAAGGGGCCAACCTGTTGAAATGGACGACCCTTGGTTTCCCTCGGGGTAGCTTATGGATTCGGTACACAAGGTCGTTTAGCCTTTCACGATTTTATACGGGCCTTCCAGAGTTCCGCAACTTTGGGATAGTCCACGACGACGTTTGGGGTTGTACAGCCAAACCAGGTCATCAACCTTAAATCCTCCAGCGTCGGCCTTGATGTCATAGGTCTTCTTCATTTTATCGCTGGCACTCTGGATGTTCAACCGGACTCGTTCGTGGATGTCGTCCATTCTCTGCCGAAGTTTGCTGACGTAGTCCTCTCCCGCAGTGTCTTGTCCTGGCGGTATCCCAAACTTCAGGTCACAAGGCAGTCGCAGTTCTCGGCCCATTATAATACTAGCAGGAGTTTGAGCGGTTGACTCGTGTACTGCGGATCGATAGGCCATCAGGAACAAATGAAGATACTGGTCCCAGTCTCTTTGATGGTCAGAGACAACCTTGGACAAGTGGCGGTTGATCGTCCTGTTCATCCGTTCCACCATTCCATCGGACTGCGGATGTAGGGCCGTGGTTCTTGTCTTGCGGATGTTCAGCAGTAGACATATTTCTTGGAAAAGGTTGGATTCGAAATTTCTGCCTTGATCCGAGTGCAGCTCCATTGGAATACCGAATCGACATATCCATTCTTTCACCAAGACGTCGGCGACGGTGATGGCTTCCTGGTTGGGCAGGGCATAGCTTCCGCCCACTTACTGAAGTAGTCCATTGCCACAAGGATGTATTTATTCCCGTGGTCGGATACGGGAAACGGGCCGGCGATGTCAATGGCGATTCTCTCGAACGGGCTGCCTACGTTGTACTGACGCATCGGGGCCTTGGGTCGTATTCGAGGCCCATTGCTAGCAGCGCATACAGCGCACTTTCTGCACCAGTCCTGGACGTCAGCTTGACAATTGGCCCAGTAAAACCGTTGCCTCACTTTCTGCAGGGTCTTCGTCACTCCCAGATGTCCTCCGGCGACTCCATCATGGATTTCCGCAGCACTTCCTCTTTCTGTTCCTGGGAACAATTATTTGGCGTCTGTCTTCCCACCAATATCGGCCTCCAACACACGTTTCAGGATCCCATTGTCCAGAATAAGAGAGTTCCATTGTGCCCAATAGGACTTAACAACCGGCGAGTAACCTGCGACTTCCTGCCATGATGGTCTTCGATTGCCCTTCTTCCAGCTGACGACTAAGCCAAGGTCGGGGTCTCTCTCTTGGTCTTTCTGGATCTTGCTGTCATTCCAGTTGTCATCCATTGCCGCGGTTCTACAAAGTGTTGCTTCTTTCTCTTCTGCTCGTCGGCAATGTGAGCAATCATCTGGACATGGTCTTCGCGACAAGGCATCTGCATTCTTATGGCTAGTTCCGGCTCGATGTTCGATCTCGAAATCGAATTCTTGGAGTCTCTCGATCCAACGTGCTACTTGACCCTCAGGATTTTTGAACTGTAAGAGCCATTTGAGAGCTGCATGGTCAGTTCTCAACAGGAATCTTCTTCCATACACGTACTTGTAGAAGTGTTCCACTCCCTTTACAACAGCTAACAGCTCTCGCCTGGTGACACAGTAATTGCGCTCTGGTTTGCTAAGCGTCTTGCTGAAATAACCAATGACCTTCTCCTGTCCCTCCTGGATCTGAGATAGGACAGCTCCAAGTCCCACGTTGCTGGCGTCCGTATCCAAAATGAATTTCCCTTTGGTAGGGATAGCTCAGTATAGGTGCGTTGATCAAAGCTCCTTCAGCTTCCTGAATGGGTCTTGACATTCTTCGGACCACTGGAACTTTGTTTGGCCTTCCGTGAGCTTGGTCAGTGGTTTAGCGATGTTGAATCCCAGCACATATCGGCGATAGTATGTGCATAAACCAAGGAAACTTCGAAGTTGGTGAATGTCTTTTGGGATGGGCCAATCCTTAACAGCTTTGATCTTCTGGTCATCCACTGCTACTCCTTCCCAGAGAAAATGGCCGAGGTATCGTACTTCTTTTGGAACAGATGGCATTTCTTAGGGCTCAGCTTCAATCCGGAGTTCCTCAGTCGCAGGAATACTTCCTCCAAGTTTTTCACGTGGTCCTCAAACGATCTGCCGACCACAATTATGTCGTCGAGATACACTAGACACGTGTTCCATGAGAGTCCCTTCAGTACTGTTTCCATCAATCTTTCGAATGTGGCGGGAGCATTACAGAGCCCGAATGGCATAACGGTGAACTGCCACAATCCTGAGCCGATGGTAAAGCAGTCTTTTCTCGATCTTCCTGAGCCAGTTCTACTTGCCAGTATCCACTCTTCAGATCAAGGGTCGAGAAAATCGTGGAACCAGCCAACGTGTCTAGGGTGTCATCTATTCTCGGGAGAGGGTAACTGTCCTTCTTCGTGACATTATTAAGTTGGCGATAGTCTACACAAAGCGTGTCGATCCATCTTTTTTCTTCACCAGTACGACTGGAGAGGACCAGGGACTGTCAGATGGTTCGATAACTCCTTCTTTTCCCATATCGCTGACTATTTTGTCAGCCTCTTCCTTCTTGGCAAGAGGAAGTCTTCTTGCTGATGGCCGGATCGGTCGGGCACCCCCAGTATCAATCTTGTGCTGGACCACATTAGTTCGACCCCCTTTTCCTTGTCCGGTATCGAAGATGTCTTGGTACTTCTTAACTAAATCTCTCAGTTTGGGCTGTTGAGCTGGTTTTATATCTTTGGAAGAGATGGCAACTAATTTTACTAGTTCTGTGGGCAAGTTGTTGGGTTGGCTAATCGTACCTCGTACACTCCGGATCACTGAGGAAACTGACGAGCAGTGCCCCAATATTGTTCCTTTCTTCAAGGTCACTGGAAAATAATTGACATTCATGACCCTTACGGGCACAAATTTGTCAGCACGCAACAAGGTCTTCCCTAGTGCAATCCCTCGTCCAATTTTCTCATCTCGAAGTTTGGGCTCGAACATCACCACGTTTCCACTGCTCGTACTCCCGTCCAGGCGAGCCTCCAGAATGGTTTCAGCCCTCTCAGGTACGCTTACATCTTCAGCCAACAACACACGGATCAACCCCTCACTTCTCCCATGAAGCACCAGCTCTTCTCCGTTGACACGTAGGACGCCGTCTTTGAAATCCAATTCAAACCCTCTGGAATTCATGATGTCCATTCCGATGATTGCATCGTCTTCGATGTCCGCTACAAGTGCCTGATGTTTCACTTTAGTGCTGCCCAAAATTATTTCAATCGGTAGCTCGCCATATACAGTAGCTGGCTCCCCTGTTGCTGTGCGTAGCTTCCAAGTTGTCGGTTCAATCCGTTCCGGTGTTCTGGCAAAGGAAGGCCCGAGAATTGTCCGAGTCGCACCTGTATCTAGCAGCATGGTGCAAGGCTCGTTATTGATGAGACCGTCTACGAAGACACCTTTGTTCTGTCGTTGAAGGATAGCGACATATGCGTTGTTAACCGGGCTTGCCGGACACATGCCGACGATTGCCCCTTCTCGTCGACCTTTTTTAGTTTTCCTGCATCGGAGTCGATGAATGTTGGACATTTGCTACGCACATGTCCAATTTTGCCACAATTCCAGCATCTTATCTGTCTTTTCTCAGGCAAAACTTCCTTCATCACTTTTCTTATGGCAGCTTCCAAGTCAGCATGCTCCTGTGAGTCTTCTTCAATACTTCGAACTTTACTTTGGTTTTTGCAGGATTGCTTTGCTGCCTCAAATTCAAAGCCGTGCCGTGTCTACGAGATGTGTTGGACGAGCTAGTGTCAACGCTTGTCTGGTTTCTTGGTCACGGAGTCCATCCAAGTATGCCTGAACCGCTAATCGCTCCATTACATTTTCCGGTGTGGCTGGATATGCGAGACGAACCAAGCGTGCAATGTCAGCTTCGAATTCTTGTAAGGATTCGCCCGATTTCTGGCAGCGATTTTTCAGTTGGGAGTGGTATACGTGTTCCAAATGGGCCTGGCCATATCGTAATTCTAGATGTTTAATCAGCTGATCATAGTCCTCCTGTTCTTGGGCGGTAAGAGTTTGTAGAATATTCGTCGCTTCTCCACGTAATGCAAGTGTTAGTGCTACAGCTCTTTCTCCTGCATTCCATCCATTTGCTTTGGCCGCTGCTTCAAACTGTCGGCGGTAATTTTCCCATGGGTTTTTCCGTCGAATTGAGGCGGCTTCATGGAAAGCTTCCTATTTCAGAAATGACCTTGACATCTTTTATACCCTCTTGAACTTTATCCAAGTTCAAACTCAAGTCCAGCATTGCATTTTCGTTAACCATCTCTGTGGAGGGCGCACTATTAATTCGTTTTTCCAGCTTACTGATCGTTTCCTTTATTTTATCTACCTCCGTGTTCATTTGCTCCTAATTTTATCTATCTCTGTCTCAACGGTTCCCATTCTTTCTTCTAGAAAATTAGCCACACCACCACAATTCTTTTTAGGCCTTCTGTGTTTTCCAGGAACTTCTCTTCCAGGCTTCTTGCATTTTCTTCCAGGTTTCTTGAATTTTCTAGAAGCTTCTCTTCCAGATTTCTAGAATTTTCTTGAAGCTTCTCTTCCAGATTTCTAGAATTTTCTTCAAGCTTCTCTTCCAGATTTCTAGCATTTTCTTCCAAACTTCTTGAATTTTCTTCAAGTTTTTCTATTATCGGACTCAAATCACCTCCGGGAACTTCGAATAAAAATGTTTCGGGGTCCTCACCTTCTTTATAAGTCCTTCTGCAAGTATTTCCTGGAGTACTTGCTTTTACCCGTTGTTTCCAGTTCCCTTTCCTCCAATTCCTGTTTCAATTCCGCAACCTTCAAGTCCGCAAGGCCACTTTTCTTGAACACATTTTGTCTTTGACGAGGTATCAGTCTGTTTCACACGAAAAGTTTATCAGTTTGTTAAAAATTCACTTCGCGAATTCTTTTCCACGGGCCACCAGTCTATTGTCTGTTTCACGCGAAGAGTGTATCAGTTTATATTCCCACGCACAATTGTCCACTTCGCGAAAACCGGGCCACTGTCTATTTTCTGTTTCACGCGAACAGTGTATCAGTTTATATTCCCACGCACAATTGTCCACTCGCTTTTTCATCCAAAGCTTATTTTCTAATTTATTTCACACTTAATTTACAACTTAATTTATATTACTACTCCACTGTATAGCTCGATCGTATGGGCTCGTTCAGACTGTTTTGACTCCATTTGAGGGTTGCCTATTTATCTCCGATACAGCATTCTCGATGTTTCGAATTCTGGCATGTTCCAATTGTTTCCAATATTGACCGTTGTTTTCCGCGGAAGAGCGACTGGATGGTTCTCGAATATCTCCGGGGATGATCTCATCGCTGTCGATGGCAACAAGTGAGGCGACAGGTCCGGCCTAGGTTCGTTACAGTATGTTAGACTAATCAGTGCGGTTTTGTTCATTTATGCAGTTTTGAGATGTATTTCCAAGAGTTTGTTGAAATAAAAACTTTTTAACAAAAAATTAAACCGACGAAATACGGAACTGAAGAGTAAAGAATAGAATAAACCTTCTTAGTCTCAATAACTGAGCTCCCAAACTTATGTAAGTAACTAATTTTGAGTCGGCGCCAAACAAACAAGCAAATGAATCAGGTAAGGCGTAAAATGATGGCATCGAGTTGCGCGGTGACATTCTGATAATTTTTCGAAGTAATTTAATGATCTTCGTTGATTGTTCGTTTGGCGCCGACTCAAAATTAGTTACTTATTAGTTTAGGAGCTTAGTTATTGAGACTAAGAAGGTTTATTTTATTTTTTACTTTTCAGTTCCGTATTTCGTCGGTTTAATTTTCTGTTAAAAAGTTTTTATTTTTCAATTTTTCGTGGCTGAAATCTACTAATTACTACCTACTTGTTTTTTAATCACTTCCAAAATACTTACTTACCCACCTCACTTCAACTATTACCAGTTGAATAATATGATTATCTACTTTTACTATTTGTTGTAATATAAATTATTTTTGTTGTTCTGGATAGTTTATTTTATTATTTTGTATATCATTCCATCCTCTCATAGAATATAATGACTGTGACGGATGTAGGAGACCAAAAATAATGACAGTAGCGATCTGTCATTGTCAACTACATATGTGTGCCAAAGGGTGGATAATTCCATTCGAAATCCAAATATGATCAACTACCCTATCTTTTAAGAAAATTCATCCAAATCGAAGAACCCAGTACAAAGTTATGCCTGATAGAATTGGTTAACGGAGGTTGAGTGACCAATATCCTTCATTTTGCTAACCTTAGGAGTAGATTTCATCTTTAAAATTTGAATGGGACCAACTTCGAAGTACACCCTATCTACTGAAAAGAATTATCGGAATCGGACTTTCAGTGATAAAAAAAAATAAATACCGTCGACTAAAGAACCTTCTCCTTTTGGTTTCGTCGGTTAATTAATTATTGATGGACAATTCATCTGTTCACATCATATCCAGTCGGAAAATGAGGAGTTAAAAAAGTAATATAGAATCAGTGCGATTATCAAAGTTAATTTATTTAAGAATGAAAATCAGTTGAAAAGGAAAACAATATCAATTTAATATTGAATAGAAATATTTTTCTGTGAATTGAAAAATACACGACAAAAATTAAGTTATTTTTTGTGAATATTTAACAGAAAACAACCACTTTCCCGGCTGATATTGAACTACATCCGATAAATATTTTTAAAGGACCCCAACTCAAAGAAAAAATCTGAAAGTTAAAATTTCAGATTGTTATTTGATTTTCTATTTCAGTCTAATTTAAAACTTCAAAAAGGAGTACTCACCAGAAACCATTGTAACTTTGATGCAAGAGTGGCATCGCATTCACTAGGTCTCAATATATTTTTGTTGCCGAAAATATATTTCACACTCCACGATCATCAGGTAGACCGGAAGAATTGGGAAAACAATTTCTAGAAGCAACCTCACTTTGCAAAGATGGAAAATGTTTTAAACATTTCTTTTGGATTGCACTATTAAATCAGTTTTAAAACCTGTCATGGGGTATGATATAATGATTTGTTTGAAAATAGGAACAGACGTTCATAAAATCAGATGTGGAATCATTCAACATACCTAGGCACTTTCAAATGTGAAGGACACTTTCAAATATGAAGGATGATTTTCAAATATTGCCCCTAGTTATCTGAAATTTTACCCTTCATAATATTCATCAATTTAAGAAAGAAATAAAATCATAGCTGCTTACTGCTCAGTGCTAATATGAGATTCAATGTATAATATTGTAATGTATTCGTTAAGTTGACCAATGGAATGTCAAGAATATTAATAGCTATTAGCACCTTTATGATTGTATAATTTTCTTTCTCTGTTCATTATTGATTTTTCTTTTTTTCTCTAACATTGTTTTGGTAGTGAATAAGTATTTTTCTTTTTCATTTTATCATTATTTTCTTACACACACTATATAATTTTTGGGAGGGGTGGAAGGTAGCCTTTGGATAACCCTTTTCTTTTTATGTATAAAATATACTTTTATGCGTAATAAACGATATTATTAATATTATTTTTATTATTATCTGCTCAACTCAAAGATAAAATTTAGTCACTATCTTCCATCGTTCAAGAATATAATATTTTATATTTGATTTATTTTAATTCAATATTTTTCCGAAAACCGTTGCTTTGATCGAGTTTACACACAAGAACTTTTATTCAGAAAATATTGTTTTATTGAAAAATACTGAACTATCGGTCATTTCAATGTTTTGGAGTGACCATCGGGGGCTGTCAGTTTTTGACTTTGTAGCAAATCAACTAACTCGTGCATGAAACCTCATAATTCGTTTCGTCAATCACCAAAATTTGGTTGATTTTCAATATTCACTTGAAAAGTTATCTAAGAAAAACATTTTTCAGTTTGTTATTTCGAGGGTCCGTAACTTGGTAACGAAGGATTTAGGAAAAAAAGTAATATGGAGTACTGGTGATATTTTGACTCCATCTATACATTTCCGAGAGGAAAAAAGGATTTGTTGATATATATCCAATATTCGCGACATACCTTAAAATAGCTATTTTTAGGTGAGTAACATTTAATGACGAACCTAGATGATAAGCGCCCGAGCATCGAAGATGCGAGTTCCTCAACCAGGTGAGTGACTAAATGCGCTTTACTAACGTGTTTTAAAACAGATTTTTTCCATTTTCGCAGAAATTAAAAGAAATTATTTCGCAATTGTTGCATAAAAAACTCTTTATAAAGATAAAAATCTCCGCTACCGTTGCTTGTGTTGCATTTAATTTGGAAACCAGCCTACTCGATACGAATAATTCGACGCAGTTGCTGTGCTGTGGGTAATGTGTATGATGGTTGTTTATTGGTAACCTGCGTAAAACTTTTAATCACTTGTGAATAAAAGATTTTGAATCACTAGTGATCAAAAGTACAACTTCTCCCACTAATTTGAGTTGAAATATGTCACGAAAATGGAAAACAAAAATTTATTCAGTCTGAAAACTACATAGAAGATATTTCAATTCAATGAAGCTCTCGCACTGAAGATCTACGGATCTAGATTTTTTCTTTATTGTAATAAAATGTTCAGCCGAAAAGATGTTTGGTATCATATATCGTAAATGTTAAAACTTTCGAAACCGGGATTGCCTTATAACTCTTCTCAATGCTTCTGTAAACTTTCGATTGGAAAACGGCTTCTCAATATGGCCCCCCATAAATAAGATTGAATCAATTCAAAGAGGATTTATGAAATTCATATCCTATAAACTTGATGGATTTTAGCCTGAACGATGTATTGATGAAATTATCATATTAAAGAGATTCGAACTGCTATCCCTACAAAATCGAATTTTATATTATGTTCGTTCACAAGTTAGTGAACAATTCATCTACCCTGAATTACTGTCTCAGTTCAACTTTCATGTAGTGATTCAACTCCAGAAATGAGTCTTGATTTGATTTTCCAATTCTAGAACAAATGTACATTATATGTCACCAGTTGTTGCATTGAGTGAAATTTACAATTTTTCTGCGCTATTTCTGATATCTTTTAGATAATTTCAGACCTATTTACCACATCCTTTTTTAGGAAAAATATTCGAGATAATTTTGAAAAATCGATTATCCATGTACTTTGAGAAATTCAAATTGGTGCATGGAAAATCAGTTTGGTTTTCGGAAAAACACCTCCACCATAAAAGCTATAGCTAAGGCAGTTGAAAACATAGTAGGAGGATTTGAAGACGGCAGGAAATCTGCTCTGACTCTATTTGACTTAACAAAAGCATTTGATTGTTACTAGAAAAATTGAACCTATACGGTGTAAGAGGTATAGCCTTAGCTCTTTCCGATTCATATCTCAAAGATAGAAGACAGTCAGTGTGCTTAAATGGTATCACGTCAGAAACAGTAGAAATGAAATATGGGGTGCCGCAGGGCTCTGTGCTGGGGCCCCTTCTATTTATCATTTACGTAAACGACTTATTATATCATCTAGTTTATTCAACCTGTATCATGTTCGCAGATGACACCACTAACTTTCATCAAAATATAAACGAGAAAACAATAAATTAAGCCACTGAAAAAAATGCCGAACGTTGGTTTGCAGCAAACAGTTTGAAACTCAACGCAAGCAAAACGAATCATATAACAATTTCTTCACAGGCAACAAGAACCAATGAACCCACAAAACTTTTAGGATTTTTTTTAGATCCATCTCTAAATTGGTCGTTTCACATCGAGAAGCTCTGATAAATGTCTATTTTGCTGTTTTTCACTCGCATATTCTTTATGGGGTACCTCTATGGGGTAATGCATCTGACTCTGTCAAAGAATTTAGGCTTAAAAAAAAAGCCATCCGAATTATTGCTAATGTGGCCTTCAGAGACCATTGTAAACCTTTATTCCAGAAATTCAAAGTCATGACACTACCAGCTCTTTATATTTTCCACCAAATACTAGAAATTCATAATAGAAATAATGAACCAGTAAAAATTCAAACTTTCATGAATATAACACTCGCGGTGCTGGGCATCTCAGACCACAGAGATTTAGATTAAACAAATCTGCAAAAAACTCCCTAGATATTGCTCTCTATAATAAATTACCATCCAGTTGGAAGACTAGACATGCCTTGCTTTAAAAAAATATTAAAAAAATTTCTTTCAGAAAATGGGTTCTATTCAATTCAGGAGTATATGGACCACCTGTCAGTGATATGCGTAGTTGTAGTAATACCTGAAATAGTAGGAGTGCCTACTAGTTTATATGTATATATATATATATATATATATATATATATATATATATATATAATAATAATTTTATTTCAATATATATTATGTGCAGTAGTATATACATAATATGTTATTGATTTTATGTGGAGTTAAGACCTATTACAGGACCTTACAAATGTTCATTTTCCTGGACCTGCTACAAATATACATTGTATTTACGTAGTTAAATAAAGTTATCTATCTATCTATCTAGCAATCTATCTATCCAGGGTGTAATCTAACTTCTTGCACACCCGTGAATGACGAGTGTATAATGCCAATTTATAATTACAGTGGTTAAAAATCTGAAAAAAAAATGAAAACTTGTATTGTTCTTTGTAAAATTCAACAAAATTTTGGGTAGCGCCACCCGCTTAATTTCAGGTGACCTACTCAGAGGAAAACTTTAACAATTGCCGAATGCAATGAACATTCAACTCGACATTTGAATAATGTAGAATGTTGAACTGATTGTGTTATAAATGTATACATTGCAGGCTGTCTGAGATATATATTCAATTTCATAGTGAAAAAAACAAGTAACCTTGTTATATCCAAACTGGTGATGAAGTCAGAACCAGTTAACTTCATACTCTGCTTTCTAAGAAACAGACGACTCAAACAGTATTGAATATTGTTCTGAGAATGATATCACGACTATTGTAGTGATTCGGACATTCAGAACACGTGAGGTGAACACTATTGCAAGCAAGATTCTCGCATGCACGGTCTACAAAGCTGTATAGGAACGAAAGTTTGTTGGATTCTAGTATTTTCTGATCGGCTGGTGAATGAAAGATTATAATGCAACCAATCAGGAAGTGTCTTTTGCTGGCTCTTAAAACTAAACACCGAGCTGTTCCATGCGTATTTGGAAGAGTAGAAGACAAGATCACTCGTCGCATTTATGAATGAAGTAGTGAATTTGAATTCTGGTTGGATTCTGGCGTCCCCAATCTCTGTGCGGGCGTTTTCGTACTAGAAATAGGAGAAAGTTGCCCATATTGGACCGAAGTTAAAATCAAATTTTTTGTAGGCAGTGTAATTAGTGTAATCGCAACCAAATTTCATCCATGGTTTTGACTATCTTTTTTACGATTTGAATGTGCAAAAAATCTTCAAAATCTTGAAAACTTACCGACTCACGTAACTTGAAACCAGACAATGGAATCAGTCCAATATAGCCAACTAGTTTCTCAGTTTGGACCGTATGATTCCTAAATTGGACCTTACAAGAAATAATCGCTTAACAAAAGGAATATTTTATTATTTATAGGTAGCCAAGTACAAAATAAAAAATATTCTAGAAACAATTATATATCTCATATCTTGTCACCAAAAAACAGAACGTGAAATGAAAATGTTAACGAACTGGGAAGTTAAACTCAATACCAAATGTAATACTGGCTTGTTGACGGTTTGTTTGGCTGTGTTTCTGTGGGATTGGTAGTTTCATCTTCCACGTCACAATCATCAACTACAGAAACATCAGGTACAGCCGGAAAGAAAAATGCTGTGTTTAGTTTAGCAGACTTTCGCAAAAAAGAAACTTCAATTGCACTTTTCGATTATTTCTCCTGCACAATTTGTCCAGCATAATAGACATCATTCGTTTTCTCGTCTTATAAACACACGATGACGTAGTCATTGACTTTCAATTCATTACGATCAAAATCCTTAAAATCATTGGTTCCAATCAAATCATCTTCGAAACTTTCACCACCAGACGATGATCCACTTGCTTCAAATTCCTCAGATGTGTCATCGCTCTCCAACAAATTTATATTTTTCTGGGGTCTTTTTATTTTACTGTTATCTAAAAACTCTTTTCGTTTCAATTCGCTGCTGCCTCTTCTTCTATCTTCTGTTGTTTTACTTCCGCTTCCTTTTATCGCTTTCCAATTTTGTTCTTTTTTTCTTTGCTTCTCCTGGTTACTGTTATCAGCAAACATATTCCTTCTCAATTTTGCCTCTGCCTTTTCTTGTGTTTTTTTTTTTCTGCTGCTCCAAATTTTCTTTGTAGGGGGTACTTGTTAGAATTTCAGCACCTTGTTTTTTTCTTTGCCTCGAGGTACCATCGATTGCCTGCGGCAATGGGGAAACAATATTCAACGACTCTGCGAAACTTTCTGCTGGTGTAGGTAGAACATTATCACATCTTGGGGTTGGTGCAGCATTGCCCACAGATTTTTCTTTCGCGCTTCTGAAGCAGCAAAATGGTGATCTTTGAATACATGCCGATTGACAGGCCAGATGCCAGAAGCTTTGAAGGCATTTTCAGCAACGCCGACGGTTGCTGCTCTACCGTGATGCAACTACGTCGTATTGAGTTATTTGTTTTCGTACATGTTGCCTCAGATATGTTTCTTGTGCCTGGACGTAGTAAATTCCGAGAGGCCGGAAAAAGGCAACATCAAGTGGTTGCATACGGTGTGTTGTATGGCTAGGCAATTGTAACATAATAATGCCATTATCCCTTGCCAAAAACAATGCTTCTAAATTTTGGCTGTGGGTGGAATGACCATCTAAGAGTAAAATAACTGGCTCTCCTTTTGAACATACTACATTCTTTTTGAAATGGCGAAGCCATTGTGCAAAGAGTTCACTTGTGATGTATCCCGAATCAGAAATAGCCACTTCGCTTCCTATTGGGGCTCCCTTCGTCAATTCTGGAGCTAACCGTTTCTGCTTGAAAATGAAAGTAGGCGGTATAAACGAGCCCGAAGCGCTTACACAACATACAATAGTGGTATTTACTCCCCGCTCACCACTCTTGCTGCTCCAATCTGATGTTTGCCTTTCAGGCCAACTATCTTTTGTTACTTTTTTCTGGACAGTAGTGAAGCCACTTTCGTCTACATTATACATTTTTGTGCCAGTGATTTTATGCTTATCTACTAGTTCTTCTAACATCTTAAAAAATGCGTCCACCCTCTCTTTACTGAAACCTCTCATTCTGGCAAGAGATGTGGCTTCTGGCTGTCTCAGTGATAATTTGGAATTTCTTTCATAAACTTATAGAACCATTTCTTTCCTGCTAATCCATTTTCAACATTGAAACAATGTGGAATCCCTACATTTTTACAATATCAAAGGCGAGTTTCCTAAATTTTTTATAGTAAGGCCGAAAAATATTTCTTCAAATTGAAGTATATGTGCCACTAACTCGTTTTTCCATTTCTTCGGTAAATACAGGCCGCCGGCCGGAACGTTTAGTGACTATGGGCCCTTTTTTGGTTCTTAAGATATCGTGTCAGCGTAGTTTGTGGTACACCATATCTTTGAGCAGCTTTGTTTACTCCAATATTTTCTTGGCGAACTGCATTGACAGCTGAAACCAAATCTTCTTTGGACCACTCACTGTATTTGCGTGACATACTGATATCTAAAAAAAGGCCTTTCTTGACATACGTTCGGAAATAGTGAGGAAAAATAATTAAATTGCGATCGTCTCCCAAATTGGACCGGTCCAACATCGGCTCCCACTAACGGTCCAATTTAGGAAACAACGCCATTTTGTAAGAAAAAGCTTTTTGTGAAAAAACCGGTAGAGATAACTATGCCATGCAAGCATAAAAATGTTGCTAACAAGTTTATCTATATCGCAAAATGATTGAATATATCCCTACCTTCGTCACTTTCTGACAATTGCTTATCTGAGATGTGCGAACTCTTACTACATGGGATGTAAAACTCAACTATCCTCTCATACAGAACACTTGAGGATGACTGACCACGTGGAGCCTGTTTATCATGGATGTTTAGAGTAGTACCACAATTTCACACCAGAATAGCAGCACTGATGCAGGTTTATATACGTTAAACATTGCTGGTCCATTTTAGGAGTCGGTCCAATATAGGCAACTTTCCCCTATTAATATATTTTAAATTATTTTTTGATAGAATGGATAATTTTTGAAATGACAGACAATAATGTTCAAATTAATTCTCGTGCACATCGCATACTGTTTTCTGATTGGTTGCTAATTAGGATTTGTAATTCAACAGCCAATCAGAAAACACTAGTAGAATCTAACGAACTTTCGTTCGTAGACAGTTCTGTAAACCGTGCATGCGAGAATCTTGCTTGGCAACAATGTTCAGTTCACGTGTTCTGAATATCTGAATCACTATGGTCGTGATATTATTTTTCAAAAAAATATTCAATTGCGAATCTTTTCCTTTTCAATACTGTGTCGTTTGTTCTACAAGTGACTGATAATTATGATGAGTGTCTTAAAGCAGAGTATGAAGTCATTTAGTTCTGACTTCATCACCAGTTTGAATATAACAAGGTTAGTTGTTTTCTTCACTTTGAAATTGAATATCTATCTCGGGCAGCCTGCAATGTGTATATTTATCAACAATCAGTTCAACATTCTATATTATTCGAAAGTTTTTTCTGAGTAGGTCCCCTGAAATAAGGCGGTCGGCGCTACCCAAAATTTTGTCATTTCCAAAAAACAAAACATGTTTAATTTTTTTTTCGGAATTTAACCATTGTAATTCGTTATAAAATGGCATTATACACTCATCATTTACGGGTGTACAAGAGGTTATATTACACCCTGTATATCACAATTCACTTAATGTTATAAGAACTACAGCTAGCATGTTACAAAATCATTATGATTTTGTTTGCAAACGACTCATAGATCCATAAAACACCAATGTATCAATAAACACTAATGTCTTATGATCATAAGACACAGTCTGATATAGCGCAGGCGTTTTTGGATAGCGAAGTAGGGAATAAATCATTGGTGAGATGAAATGTATATATTTATTTAATTTCAACTTTATCTGCTTATGGTGATGAAAATGACTGACAGCTGTCGAATCAACCCAAATTACGCTTTGAGAATACATGTGCGGTGGAAAGATAAGTGTAGTGCAGGTATGCCCACACTTAATTCTCTCTTGATGTAAATTACCAGGGTCGGATTTGGAATTGTAAGGATAATAATTGAGGAAGATTTAATAACCCATTAAACTAGTATGGAATCTCGAGTATGATAGAATTAACAGAAGTAAATCGGTAATAGGGAAATAGGATTATAGGATTATTCACGACAAAAAATATTTGATAAATTCAAGAAATTTGTTGGTGGAATCATTATATTGCGGTGACAAAATCGATTTCCCTAATTGAACATTTCTTTGATTTGAATATATGTTCATATTTTGAAACAATCTCCAACTCATATTGAATGAAATTTTTTCGACGCAAATATAATATTATTTGAATCAAACAACGGAAAATTAAATAGAAGAATATTATATTGGTTGAATTATATGAACTAGATGGCGAAGATGCAAAACAATGATTATTAAGGAAAACCACATTTTTGTTTATTTTTTGTTTGATGTTCCATGTTTTAATATATATATATATATATATATATATATATATATATATATATATAGTATCGGAAACAATTTATCTGGGGTATAGACAGAGATCTACACGAGCAACAAGGAACGCATTGATATGATGATACCACATAAACAAGAGAGACGCACTGCTGTGCGCCCCTCCTCTTACCCCACCCGACGCATTAACTGACCACGTGGCAATGCGACACAGCGCACAGCTCGACTCATTCTTGCCGAGCCGAGGTTGCGAAAACAAAAGACCGTGACAATTATTACCTTTTGAAACATGCCGCCTATTTACACAACCACAGAGGAAATACTATAGATTCGGCTATTGTTTGGCCCAAAATGGTGGTTTGTTCGAACATTTAATGAAATAATTCCGTACACAAAATATTTAATTTGGTTTATCTTTTCTTGTAAATATTTTTTTTATATATACATATGTATATTTATATATATATATATATATATATATATATATATATTTATATTTATATTTATATATATATATATATATATATATATATATATATATATATGTATTTTTATTTCAAATTCGAGTTTATTTAAATGATCCCGCCAACATATGAATATTTTTGTTGTATCATCCCTATTTAACAAATAGATTCAACTGAATCACACAATATTTATAAATAAAAACATATATATATATATATATATATATATATATATATATATATATATATATATTATATATATATATATAAACTATTATTCACTGGACGTAATCATTCAATTGATTTTTCATTCTATACATTCTAATAATCCATGTCTTGTCATTTTTAACTGATCATGATTTATAGCAATATAAACTCGACTGAAGACATAGCATATAAACTTAGGCACAAATGAATATATCATTTGTAAATTTATGCTCGATAGTGTATTTTCAAATATTTTATTAATTTTCGTAGGAAAGCTCTAATGGATTGATTGACTTGAATTGTAAATAATCCATCAATAGCATATGTTGGAAAGTTAAATTTAGGTATTTATGATGTACTCAATACATCCCAAAAAATCCAAAAAAGAAGAGACTTGAGACATAACAGCTCAGTTGTTTTACTCTTTGAGAAAGTACTTTTCCCGTAAGAAAGTAGTTTCAAGTGATGTAAAAAAGTAACGATTTCATTACGCATACTCCTATATAAGTACTTTTGCTGTAACAGAACAGTTTTAGAAAACGTTTCAGATTCGATTCTCTATAACGTATCTGCGATTTTGTTATGTTGGTGGACAATAACGATTCTAAAATGGTCATGGAGACATTATGGGCACAATAATCATAACTTAACGAAGTATCTAGTTTACGTTAATACTATGAGTTTTTGCACAGTGGGATCTGGGCGTGTATTAAGTATATCTCAAACAAGTGAAAAGGGATTAAATGAATATGTCAGGTCTCACCAATGATTTATTGCCTACTTCGCCATCCGGAAACCTTTCAACTACAATCTTAACTCACATAATAAACAAACTTGTTATAGAAACCTTCTCGATTTTATAGATTTTCATAACTGTCAAAAACATCAAATGAGCCCCCAATGTAGGAAAAGTCTTCGTGGTTATAACATACCAGCTGTTGCGTTTTAATTACTAAATTACATTATTAGCTGTGAAACTTTGAATTCATGTTAGTATCGTATCAGTGTCCTTATTACTGGAATTCATTACCGTTAAGACATCCGAACTTTTTTATTACCGTGGCAGGAGTAACTTTCTGCGTGAAACAGTCTCGGGGAAAATTGCTGTGATAGACAGACAGGCGCCAAGTATGAAATCTTAAAATTAAATAATCCATGACTAGATTGATACTCACCCAACATTTTAACAACATGCTTTGCCGCTTGTGCATTTTTCGCGAAATTCTTTCTCCCCTCCTCCTCTTCGAATATATCATTTTTCTGCGAAGTCTCCTTCGCCCTTTTCGGAACGACACCCCGACCCATGGCATTCGAATTAATGACGGGTTTGTAGACTTTGCTTTTCATTTTCACGCTGCCTCCTCTAGCATTTCCCACAGGCGTTCCCTGCAACTGCAACCCTATTAGCACATAGAGCACCGTTATCAAGGACATCGGGGCGACGAAAAACAGAAGAGTCGATATTTCGAATGCGTGCGGTATTAAGGTCCTCTTTACCATGCATATGCAGTGGTCAGCCACTAGATGGCCATCGGACAGCTCGCAAACGATGCCGAACGATATGGCTTGCGGAATGGCCAGGCACATGGCTATAAGCCATATGTAGACGATGTATTTGATGGCCCGGTTGAGTTTTGACAGTTTGTGGGAGAGGAATGGGAAGCAAATGGCCACGTAACGTTCGATGGTGAAAGCTGTGATCGTTAGAACTGTGGCGTTGGCTGATGTTTCAGCGGCGAGGCCCTGAAATGAAGATTATTCGTTTAGCTCTTGGTTGGCTCTCAACAAAGGAAGAAATATGGAAAATATTACTGTTCATGAGAGAGTATACGGAGAGTATACTGTTCATGAGAGAGTATACGGACAATTTCACATTTCCCAAATCCAACTACGAATATGGTTTGATTACACACAAACACAACACAAACCTTCTATAAAATACATGAAGCAAAGTATGCATTTAATCAGGGTGCTCTAGCAAACATGAACCAACATGAGAAACAGGCAAAAATTTGGAACGTTCAAAAATAAAACCGGAAGAGGAAAACAAAATATAAATATAAATCGGGAATTATTACTAGACAACAAACTTGTAAATGATAAAAATAAAATTGTCGACGCTTTTGTATCATATTTTTTGACCATAGCGAAGAATACAATTAATGAACACTTTGAGTCAACATCGTTCAATGACTACACCACCATGCATGTAGATCATACTTTTTATTTTACCCCGTTGCATCCGAGTGATGTTATCAAAATTATTTGTAACCTCAAGAACACAAACTCAGTTGGAGTAGATTGCATCTATACAAAAATAATGAAGAACATCAGAAATTCAATCTGCGAACCATTAGCATTTTCAATAAATTTTTAATAAATAATTCTATTGGAACTGAAGTGTTCCCAGATAAACTAAAAATTGTATCAGTAACACCAATATTAAAAAAAGGTGACTCAACTCTCATTGAGAATTACCGCCCAGTAACAGTTCCAACAGTCATATGTAGAATAATTGAAAGATCCGTTTATGTAAAAATGCTTGCGTTCCTAGAACAATTCGACATAATATCCAAGTTCCAGCATGGTTTCAACCCAGGTAAGTCAACGGGAAGTGCATTTCCATGGCTCAGATCATACCTGACTCCAGAGTAGACAACTTTCAGTCGCAGCAGTATGGCATTGATCTTGGGGTTCCTCAAGGCTCTATATTGGCTCCTCTCATTTCTCTTCTTTTCATCAACTATATGCCTAATCATATGAGCACAGATTAGGTAGTTTTGCATGCAAATGATCGCAGCAAATGCCGATTACCCAGAGGAACTCCAGCAAAAATTTTAACCATTGAACCTCGAAGTCACAAATTGGTGCCATAAAAATTCTTTGGTGGTGAATGCAAAAAAAACTGTTCTGATGCAATTTTATTCCAGGACGAATGAAAAACTTGATAACTTTCATGTTAGAGTAGGTGATGAAATAATTGAATCATCAGATAACACCAAATTCCTTGGTACATATATCGATGGTAAAATGACCTGGGAGTCGGGTATGAATCATGGCATTAAGAAAGTTAACATTGGGTACTACGCAATTAGACAATTGAGATCCAATTTCAATATTGAATGTTTACTTTGCTCTTGTATATACCCATATTTCCTATAATATTGCTGTTTGGGGTTGTACCACAGAACTAAATAAAATATTTGTCTCTCTGAAGAGGGTTATACGACTTATATCTAGAATAGACTGCAGATAATCTTGTAGACCCCGCTTTATTGAGAATAAAGTTATGTGCGTACCGTGCATTTATATTTACAAATGTACTCTGTTATTCCGAAAACAGATACAGAATTACAATCAAAACTGTGATTTCCCTGCATATCCTACCAGAAAAGGCGAATGCACATGAACATGTCAAGGTGATTACAGAATTTGACGCGAGTAAGTGCTTCTCAACTCACTAATTGAGACACAAATTTGACAATTTTCAAATGATCAATTTTGTCCCCATCCATACTGACTTTATAATCGCAAACAAGAAACGGCATAACATTTTTTCAACAAGGTGCTGCTTGCAGCGTACGATTCGACGCGATGTGATTTCCACTTGTCCGGCCAATGAGCAGCTGATAAGCAGCAATGATGCCAGCCAAAGAATTAAAACTGTGCTGCGACGTGCTGCGTCGCTCTGCTTATGGGCCAGTGGAGATAGACATGATTTTCCCAAAATTTAATAATAATTACAAATGTTTCAAAATTTCAGTAGAGTGAAGAGGACTTTCATATGATATTTGGTCTGATTTTGCAACCCTTTTTTCTGAACGGAAGATGTTGAAAATCAGTATTTAATAAATTTTCACATTATTAGCGCGAAAAAATTTGCAAAAGTTCTGCAAACATTCGAAGTTTTGAAAAATAGCAATTTACATCCTCTGATAACTTTGCAAGCATTCAAACAAAACGGAAATGTTTGTTTTATCGAAAAAAAGTTGTTGTTGGTCCTGAATTTTCGATGAAAATTGCGAAATTTCTTCAAACTCGAAAAAATAACTAAAATAATGTTCTTGACAAGAGTTTTAATTTGCAACCTCTTGCGTCAAACGAAAAATATGTTTTTTCATAAAAATTGTTTTTATTATTAAAATAAGTTCTTATCTGAATTATTACAAAAGTTTCAAATAATGGTTGCAAGTGGAGATGTCCTGATGTACAATGTTTTCATTAATTTGCAACCTCGACTGCAACACGGAAATGGGGGTGAAATCAAAAGAAAAATATTTTCGTATTTATACTCTACAAAAAAAACAAAAGTTTTGCTTATCGGGCAGACAACTAATCTTACCAATTGGTGGTAGTATAATTTGCAAATTATGTAACAATGCGGAACATTAGCAATTAAAAAAATATTCATTTTTGCAACACCTGTATTATCAAAATAATAAATATTTTCATATATCTAATAAATGATATTCATTGTGTTACCAAGTTGACTATCGACCAAGAAGAAGCTCGTCAACGGTAGGTGAAATCATTCAATGTTGAAAGCTAACATCACAAAGAAAGATCACAAACTCACAAATTTGCTTCATATGTGCTTGAAGTTGGAATATAGTGATACAATATTATGTATGCATAGTTTTTCCTAGAAGATATTATGTAATATTCGAATAAACGCTACTCTAAAACCCTGAAATTCAGTGAGACATTCAAACACAGCGTTATTGCCGCCTCTTTTGACGTCATAAGTCCATCGATTTGGCATTTTCCCGAGTTGCCAGTGTCACTATTTTGCGGAACTTCTGAGGAAATATTATTCTGTTTCATCCTATAAACAAAATTGAACTTGTGACAGCATGTGTTATATCGAAATGGAGACGTGTTCGATAGCTGTTCTTGATTTAGTTATTCTTGAATAAGTAAGTGATATGTCATTATTTTTTCGACCTGCTCACAATGTGAATGAATATTTTTAATAACGCTTGGCAACGCTGTAATTCCTTACACTGTCGGCGATCGGCGAGTTGCCAGTGTCACTATTTTGGGGAATTACTGAGAAAATGTTATTCTGTTTCATCCTATGAATGAATCAGAACTTGTGTCTGCATGTGTTATATTGAAATGAAGACTTCTCATATGATAGCTGTACTTGATTTAGTTATTCTTGAATATATAATAAAATGTCTGTATACCGCGAACTATAACATTATTTTTTCGGCCTGCTCACATTGTAAAGAAATATTATGAATAACGCTTGGCAACTCTGAAATTATCTTACGCCCTCAGCGATCTGTACTTGTTATGTCACAACCTGGCGGGGTTTCCGCAGTGTTCAAACAGGAACATACTTTGGTAGAACAATTTGGAGAAACTACTTCAAAAGAGAAAATCTAAAAAAAAATTGAAAAAAAATCCAACCACTTTTCTCATCGTTCTGGACATCGTGGTATTTTTTCCAGGAATTAGTGATCTCGCCTATTCAAAACATATAATTAGGAATGAATTTGCATAAAAAATACTCTTGAGTACTTTTGATGGAAGATCGAGGATCTCTGGACACATTTTCATAATTTTCTTGATTTATAAAAAATGGAGGAAATATTGAGATTCAAAAAACATTCGTACAGTTGTACATTAGTACGACTAACCTACACTGTGTTACGCCACAATGTTTTGTTCACAGAGTAATGAATGCACATCAGTTTAGTAACATGATTTATTACCTGAATACCAAAAACAATGCACATTCATCTGATAGTCCTGGAGCTACAACTGAAATTGAATTGCCTACCAACATGTTTTTTCCCTCTTTAATTTAAAAATTTTTAAAATCAAGAAAATGATTACATTCCGCCATTCGGTTTCAATAGAATTTTTCATGCGAAACCACAATTGCAGAAAGTCGAGTGGAAAGGTGAATTATAATTTTATTTAATTCAAGAAATACATACCTGTAAAAATTAAATTTGAGATGTAATATCGATTTTACATATTTTTATTTTACAGCAACGTTTCTGTTTGTTGATGAAAATTATGTACTTGCAAAAATACAATGGACAACGTTTTGATATCTTTACTTCCATATAGTCTAAGAGCCGGTGGGAGATCGACCTTCACCGATCTGATAACTCGATGGGACATATTTTTTATCAAATATAATTTATAAACAAATATGCCTATGATAACTTGCCTATCGGAAAGTGTTCATAGCTATTTTTAATTGAATTAATTTTAATCAATTTTCTTTCATCACCTTCACTCTTTTGATAACCGAATGAGTTTTATCTCAACTGATAGTTCTTAACACTCAGAATATGCCTAGGTAGGCTTGCCTACTTATTTCTGTGCATGGCTACCTGGCAAGCAGATGTGAACAGGTAAGTCAATATAGGTAACTACACCGATCTGTTAACCAATCGAAATTGATATCATAGGTAAGATAATTTATTTACGAAACCAATCGTATAGGCTTGCCTGCAAAAAATCGTACATAAAATAGTATTGCCGAGCTATAAAGTCTTAGAATTTTAGCTATTTGATAGGTGCGAGAGAGAAAGTAGAGCGTCCGAGGTCCGTGTGATAGAACAGGACACAACATAGCAGCTGCACGCTACCTGACCGTTGAATGTATCCGAGTGCGCATGCTCCTGTACTTGTGAGTGACAGTGACAGCATTTATTTACACTTGACAGTAATTTTGAACTCTAATTTATTATAACTCTAATTTCGATCACAATTTTTGTATTATTTCACACTATATATACTAACAGCTATGAAATAATCAAAAATAAATAATTTAATATATTAATGAATGAAAACAAAAATTCAACAATTTTTTTTTTCATTTCAAAGCTAAATCATAAAATTTAAAAATAATAAAAAAAAATTATTTAAAATTAAATAAGAATAATTTATTTATTATTTAAAATCAAATGTATGCCGTAAAGCGGGAAAGAATAAGTGTTACTTTCAAAATTTTAGTATAATAAATAAAAAAAATCATCAATATAGAAAAATAAAATTTAATACATTTATGTTGTCAAAAGCGTTTATTAGAAAGTATATAAAAGAGTTCAAAATTACTGTCGAGTGTAAATAAATGCTGTCACTGTCACTCACATGTACACGAGCATGCGCACTCGGATACATTCAACGGTCAGGTAGGGTGCAGCTGCTATGTTGTGTCCTGTTCTATCACACGGACCTCGGACGCTCTACTTTCTCTCTCGCACCTATCAAATAGCTGAAATTCTAAAACTTTATAGCTTGGCAATAATATTTTATGTACGATTTTTGCAGGCAAGCCTATACGTGGTTTTTAATTAAATTATCTTACCTATGATATCAATTTCGATTGGTTAACAGATCGGTGAGTTACCTATATTGACTTACCTGTACATCTGCTGCCAGATAGCCATGCACAGAAATAAGTAGGCAAGCCTACCTAGGCATATTCTGTTGTGAAAACTATCAGTTGAGGTGAAACTCATTCGGTTATCAAAGGATGAAAGAAAATTGATCAAAATTAAAAATAGCTATGAACACTTTTCGATAGGCAAGTTATCATGGGCATATTTGTTTATAAATTATATTTGATAAAAAATATGTCTCATCGAGTTATCAGATCGGTGAAGGTCGACCTCCCACGGTCTCCTCTACTAATAGAGCATCGATTTATTTTAAAATCTCGTCGATTGCTGTAAAGTCATGTTGTGACAAGTGAACATTTTAAGTGAAGGATGATTGCATGTCAATTCTAATGCGATAAAAAATTAATATCTTCCAATAGTCTTTTACCAGAACTTAGTAAAATGTTGTACTCTTTCGGTGGTTGTATTCGAGAATATTAGATTAAATTTATTTCACTGATTATTCGAGAACAGTGATTGCTTCTGAGATTGATGATTAGTTTCAAATTTTGTAATGGTTATTAACTACGTAACCGTATTATTCTTCGGATGCAATTTCAATCAACCAGTACAAAATATAACAGATATACGCGATGGACCATTGTAGACAAATGTCGGTCTAATATATTTATATATATATATATATAAATATATAAATATATAAATATATAAATATATAAATATATAAATATATAAATATATAAATATATAAATATATAAATATATAAATATATAAATATATAAATATATAAATATATAAATATATAAATATATAAATATATAAATATATAAATATATAAATATATAAATATATAAATATATATATATATATACAGAGTGGCCACTTTTTCAATGGGATTGTATTGGTAACTTTTTAACCATAAGAGTTAGAAGGTCGGTCAAATGGAGAAAAAGTTGCATTCATAGAAGCATTGTCAAGCAGTTCAAACAAATCGAGATTATCAGGGCCGGTTATTGAGATATCATAAGAAAAGTAAATTCTGTCATTTTGATTTTTCTTTTTTTCTCACTTTATTTCGCATATTATCAAAAAATGTCAGGGGAGTTTTTCATTCGACAGTAGATTATCCTCATTTTGACATGATCAGATTTTGTATCCAACGTTTCGTACGCTCTGGGCAACCATCAACCTCATTTTTTTCAATACGGACCTGCATATTTTATGAAACTTTTCGAGATAACTTTTAACGCTTAATTCAACGATATATCAAACAATGTCATTCAAAGTTGATTTTCAGGTGATTTTGACCCTTATCCAAATTTCTTTGGGTCGGATCTGTATTACATTTAGGTACCTTTAGTTTAATTAACAACATGCAATACATTTCGATAAGAAAATCAACTTACTCATCTTCAACTGAATGTAACGTAACAGAATCAAAGCAAGAAACAAGTTATAATTATTTACAAATTTCAAGAGGTGAAAAACCTAATTCATAATAATTAAACGAAACTATCATTTAATGAAAGAAAAATCAAATGATTATTCGAAAGTAAATGATGAACATTAATGAAGTAAGTGTTCGAAATGTCCACAATTTTGTAAAATGCACTTTGCGGTTCTGGAACCCATACTTCTTATACATCTGCTTACTTCGTCTCCTTGAATACCTTCCAATACATTCTCAAGCTTCTCGCGAGGAATCATTATTGTTGGATTTGTCATTTGTTCCGTTGAAACAAATCACAGAATCAAACTTTATTTTGAGATCATTACGATATAATTTTTGCAAGGCTTGGTATTCAAATTTAAAATAATTGTATTCGCGTCTCTTGACTATTTTATTAACAGGAGTTTTTGATAAATTGCATTCACTGGCCACAGTTCTCGATTTTGTTTCTGGGTTCAATTGAATTTGGGTCAGAACATTGATATCGTTGATAGACTTGTTTTTTCTTACATACACACAACTCTAGGTTCATTGAATGTATTATTTTCAAGTAGTAGGCCGTGGATAAAAAAGAACATTACAAGAAATGTCATATTATTTGTCACTTCGTTTATCATTGTGTCACAAGAACTTGTCATTAAATACTTTTCTGAGTAATTTAAATTTAATTTATTCGACATGGTGAGATACACAAATGAAGAGAAGAGAGATATGTACGAAGTGTACATAAAACTAGATAGAAATTCGTTCAAAGCACAACAAAGGTATGGTGAATTATATCCTGAAAGAACAACACCGACTATTGAAATGTTTCGACGTTTATCTACAACGTTACCTGCACATAATTCATTCAGCAAACCTAGAGGTCCTTATGTACGACGAAACGAGCCTATCAATGACATCAATGTTCTGGCCCAAATTCGAATGAATCCAGGAATAGGATCGAGAACTGTGGCCAGTGAATACAATTTATCAAAAAGTGCTGTTAATAAAATACTCAAGAGACACGGATACCATGACTATAAATACCAAGCCGTGCAAAAACTATATCGCAATGATCCTGAGTGAAGGTTGCAATTCTGTAATTGGTTTCAACGGAAGGTGCGGAATAACAACAATTTTGCGCACAATATCATTTGGGGAGACGAAACGACATTCACAAATTCTGGCATGTTCAATCGAAGGAACGAACATTTTCATGCCACAGAAAATCCTCATTTGATTCATGAAGTTAGACATCAATATCATTTTTCTTTGAACATATGGTGAGGTTTGTTGAATGATAAATTACTGGGACCCTATTTTATTGACGGCAAATTATAGAAGAAATGTTGGATGATCTTCCTATACGGTATCGGCGTAATAGTCCATGGTTCCAACAAGACGGATGTGGTCCACACAACCCAAGATTAGTCACAGACTATCTAAATCGAACTTTTCCCGATTCATGGATTAGAACGAGAGGTCCAGTAGCATGGCCTGCCAGATCTCCGGATTTGAATCCGCTGGATTTTTACTTGTGGGGATACCTCAAAAATAGAATTCATGATACTACGAACCCGACAATAGAGATTCTTCGCGAGAAGATTGAGAATGTATTGGAAGGTATTCAAGGAGACGAAATAAGCAAATGTATAAGAAGTATGGGTTCCAGAACCGCAAAGTGCATTTCACAAAATGGTGGACATTTCGAACACTTACTTCATTAATGTTCATCATTTACTTTCGAATAATCATTTGATTTTTCTTTCATTAAATGATAGTTTCGTTCAATTATTATGAATTAGGTTTTTCACCTCTTGAAATTTGTAAATAATTATTACTTGTTTCTTGCTTTGATTCTGTTACGTTTCATTCAGTTGAAGATGAGTGAGTTGATTTTCTTATCGAAATGTATTGCATGTTGTTAATTAAACTAAAGGTACCTAAATGTAATACAGATCCGACCCAAAAAAATTTGGATAAGGGTCAAAATCACCTAAAAATCAACTTTGAATGACATTGTATGATATATCGTTGAATTCAGCGTTAAAAGTTATTCCGAAAAGTGTCATAAAATATGCAGGTCCGTATTGAAAAAAATGAGGTTGAGGGTGGCCCAGAGCGTACGAAACGTTGGATACGAAATCTGATTATGTCAAATTGAGGATAATTTACTGTCGAATGAAAAACTCCCGTGACATTTTTTGATAATATTCGAAATAAAGTGGGAAAAAAAGAAAAATCAAAATGACAGAATTTACTTTTCTTATGATATCTCAATAACCGGCCCTGATAATCTCGATTTGTTTGAACTGCTTGACAATGCTTCTATAAATGCAACTTTTTCTCCATTTGACCGACCTTCTAACTCTTATGGCTTAAAAGTTACCAATACAATCCCATTAAAAAAGTGGCCACTCTGTATATATATATATATATATATATTGAACCTATTTGCACAATGTTTACAATTGATTGCCAAATTATAAAAAAAACAAATCTTTACTAAAAATAAAAGTTCCGTTCAACAATGACGGTTGCAAATCTCTTGTGTCACGTAAAACATCAGTGGTAATTTTAATTGCAATTTGCGGAACTTTTGCAATTATTTCAGCAGTTGTAAAAATGTTAAAAAATTATATTAGTGGATAAATAGGTTTCGTTTTTCGTATAAGGTTGCAAAGTTACATATCCACTGAGACCGATATTATCTTTATTAACCACAATAAAAAACTTTTGTAATTATTTCAATGCTTGTGTGTATTGAAAATGGAAGCGTCAATAAAAAAGTTTGATAAATAAATAATGCGTTTTTCAGAAATGGTTGCAAATGTAGGTACGTGAATGTTTCAAACTTTTTTTCGTTCAGTTATCCAATTTGCAGAACTTTTTGTGATTTTTTTGAACAAATTACAATGGAAAATTCAAACAAATGACAAAAAACAAGGTTCCGTAACATTTACAAGGTTAATGCACGTTGTGAAACACCTTTTCTATAGCTATGCCTAGGTTGCAGAACTTTTGCAATTTTTAGTGCAAAAATAAAGCATCGCAGACTTCTGCAAAATTTTATAGTTTGCTTTTATTAATGCACTAATATTTTGAATATATTGAAGTTTGAAAACTTTTGGAATCAATGTTAATTGATTGTCTATATCTACTAGCCTATTAGGTGAGAACGATATCATTTAATTGCATGCAGAAAAAGAATTCTCCTCAATTTGGGTTACTACAGCAAATGCAAGTTTAAACATAATGATTATGAGTTTAATTTATAATTTTTTAAAATTCGCTGCAGAAACTATCTAAATTAATTTTTCAAATATGGGGTTTTAAATTTTAAAGTTTGTTTCTAGTTCACAAACTGACAACAGCGCCTAGTAGGCTAGAAGAAGAACAACATATATTTGTTCGTTGCTTTCTCTACTTTTACAAACTACACGTGTTATTTGTCGATATAACCCAACTTTTTGTTTATACTTTGTGGCTTGTAAAGAGTACTTGTTTAATTGATTTTAAGTTATTTAAGATTAATATTTTTATCAATTCAGGGTAGGAATCTCAAAAATAACGCATAATTTTGAGTGATATTTATCTATATCAATTATTTACAAGATTTATCAGTAGTTATGAAGGAAGCGTGTTTTTTACCCACTTGTCTGAGTTTTTCAGAGAGATAACAAAATTATGTACCTACACTTGATGTTTATGTAATTTAAAAATCAAACTGTTAAAAAAACAATCCAAGGCAAAATATAAATTTCAGTTCAACAACTTTACAAGCCAAATGTAAACATAACCCTTAATAAGTGAGGTCTCTTCCTTTATTCCTTGGTCGTTGCCTCCTTGGCGGTGCATAGAACAGAAATAAACAGAATGGCACGTTTCTAACCTGATCAAAATATATCCATCTTTGTTTACGTTATCAACGTAACGAATTAGTTGTCCTATTTTATTTATGAAATCTGCAGTCGATGTTGCCAAATGGTGAAATAAAAACAAAGCACTTCAAATCGTAATTCCCCATATTTATTTTTCTTTTTTAAGTATTTGAAATATTTTTTTTGGGAAAAAGGTTCAAATGATAAGTCCAAAATGCGATGTTTCAAAGATATTTCGTTGAAAATACTTCATTATCGTCTGAAGGAGAATTCCCCATTGTAAGCAGCATTTTGCTGTCGGCACGAATTGTAATCAGAAGCGTGGATTATGAAATCATAATCCGTAAACTTTAGATTATGAATCAGAATGCACGTCAGATCAATCTTGTCAGAACGATCCTAAAGTTTGTAATATGGATTTCATAATCTGAATATGTCGTGTGAAAGTGAGTTGTTTGCATTTTGTGCCTTTATTAATTTATAACATGAATTCTGATTTCGTATTCAGCCGTTTGGATAGAGCCCAGCCTGAATGTATATATAGTCCGGGAGACAGCGTTGCATTTTTGTGAATGTTTTCATCCCTCTACATTTCTGTATCAAATGATGGTTTGGATATAAGCGAAACAAGCCTCAGTTGGCAGAATCTGGGTGCAGCTGGCTGTAAGGAATTTTTTTATGTGTCAAAATAAAAATAAAAAACAATTTCAATACACTTGAAAATTCATTGAGTTTAAGTTACAATTATATTAAATAGAAAAACAATCAACAGCTGCATTAACAATGGGGAATTATTCCTCATCCAATTTAACATTTTGACCTGGTTTTTGAATAGTTTTTACATGTCCAGTTTCACGAAATTTTGTTTCTATTTTGCTAACTGTAGACTGTGAGACGTGTTGACCAGGGTATTTATCATTAAACTTTCCACAAACTTCCTTGTCTATTCTTTGAGTTTCGGATAAATGAGCCATAGTGAAATAAAATACACACACAATAGTATATTGTGCAACTAGTGCAGAAAATAGGATATTTCATACGAGTTTGACAAGATGATTAACCACGAGCCGTAGGCGAGTGGTTCATCAACTTGTCAAACGAGTATGAAATACCCAATTTCCGCACGAGTTGTACACTATACTTTTTCGACGACCTGAAAAACATAGGTATGTCGGATTTTGATTTCGCATGCCTGTATTACCTACTTACAAATCATTTTTACTGGAAACGAATTCAATTGCCTGAAGAAGCATATAAGAAAGATGTATCACACAAAGAGACCAAATTTTATTGAACATTTAACAAAAATATTTGGGTACATTTTGGACGGTATTTATGAAATCTTGGAAAATAATTATTGATGGTAATATTTGAACAATTGTTCAGTACTAACGGAATACTATTATTTTCTTTTATCAAACCTTGAATGGCTTGATTATTAATTCCCGTCATAATATTATTATTAGTTTCCAAAACTGTAGTGGAGGTTGATGGTCTCGCAGTAGGGACTGATTGTGATTCCGAGCTAGTTCCGAATAGTTCTGGTGTGAAGGTTGTTGCATGTTCAATGGATTGGGTTATTTGATTGGATATTTCCATTTTTTTATTGATTGATTCATCAATATAACCCTCTGCGACTGTGCTGCTTTTCCAGCCGCCATGCCTTTTCAGAGTCAATAAGTCACTGCCACTATCCACTAATATTGTGGCTGAAGAACGCCTAAATGAATGACCAGTGTAGTTTTCTGGGTTTGGTAATTTCAAGAATGTAGCGATTTCTTTGGCCATTGCACCAAACTTGTTAATTCCCACAAACTGGGAGGTACATTTACCTTTCTGGTAATTAATGAAAAATCTGTTATTTTTATCCACCATGGTTTTGGGTCGTAGATCAGCGTACTTTTTATATATTTCATAAAATGTTCCTGTCACTATTAAAGTTCGTGGTACTTTATTTTTGGTGTCCGAGACCTTTACAATTAATGCAGTTGTTACATCATTCAGATCGTTTGGCCAATTCAGCTCGTCTCAGAGCTCCGTTTATAGCGAATGCTAAGGCAACCTAGAATGATTAAAATACACATTTATCTTGACAAAAAAAATGATAATTTAGACAATTTGTATAATATATCTACTATAAAATGGGATTATAAGTGACATTATTATCACTCCTTAATTATGAAACACTCAAATAAGAAAATAACAGGTACTCTCCGTCAGGATTCGAACCAACGCCATACATTCTATATTGTGTGTTTGTCGATACATTGACGCATTGAGCTACTGAATGACATTAATATTATTTGTCATAAACAACGATTTATTGTTACAAAATATGAGTAGTAAATTAGTAGAATTTCAATATTCTTCAAAAAAAAACTCATTCTAAATGAATCAACTGTAAATGCAAATCAAAACATACCTTGATTAACAAATATTTCTCATCCGGAGCAGTCTCCATAAATTGTTCGATTTGCTGGGAATTTAAAATATTTGATTTTTTTGGTTTATATCCGTCTGAGCGTCTTTTGAGTACCGCTTTCAGTTTCAGGTAATTTCCAATGTTTATGTTATGTTTAGCTATCAAAGATGTTCGTAACATAGAATATATTGACCAGACAGTACTTGGCTTGTACTTATTTCCCAATTCTCCTATATAAGCCAATAAAACAACTTCGGAGAAGCTTTTTGCGTTACTTCTTTCTTTCCATGCCATAAAATTATCGTACGCCAAATCATACTTCTGTTTTTATTTTTCTGGCAGCAATTGCTTCGTTGCTTCGTTTCCTGAATTGCGTACTTCTGGGGGAGTAGAATCTACCATTTCATCGTCGGATGACATTGCAGCAAAGAAAACTGAACAAATTATACGATTCGGTACCTATCTACTTGGTAAATCACATTGACACTATAATGTTATGAATTCGTTTGTAGATATGTCATTGTCACAGCTACCTATGAGTAAAAATCAGAGTATAGTATAGAACTATATTAGGTAATCGCACCAATCGCAGAGCGTGGAGATGAATATTTCATTTCGCACTAGTGCGAAATGAAATATTTCGCACTAGTGCGAAATATCTTATTTTGTGTACTAGTTTACAGTGCGAAATGATACGTATTTCAGGTAGGTCGTCGGAAAATATTTTTCAATACACTGACGTGTGTCAGCAACTTATAAATATCAAAATAACAGTAGTCTACTAGATTGACATTACATCATTTATATGGGTTTTGTGAATAATTTTTTGGTGTCTTGAACGACTTTTTCCTGACGTTTAGCAAAACAGATAAGAAAATACCTGATCATTTATTATGGGGTTATTTAAAATCAAAAGTATATTTCAATATTGCAGTATTAAAAGTTAGGATAACGGAAGAAATGAACAACATAAACCCCTGAGGTCCTACAAAATGTTGTACGAGAATTCCAAGATCGACTTGCTTATTGTCAAGAACTGAATGGTGGTCATTTTTATTTGATTGTAAAATAAATTGAAAAATACTTCCCTAACATTATGTTACATTTTTATTCATTCTACGTAAAGTATCAAAATTTTAGATTTTCAAAATGAATTTTCTCAGTTATGATTGCACCAAATTTGAAAAACTTAATATTGCTGAACAGAGAATGAAAACCCTTTCTCATTAAAAATTTTCGAGGGGGTGCTCATAATTCAGAGGGGTGCGAGAAGGGGGTAATATTTTCATACTGTAAATTGTCAAATTGACAATAGAAATCAACCTGTTTCAGCTTTTTTCAAACAAATACATAATAACGCTAAAAATGAATTTATTCCACACCTATAGACCGCACTGTATGTGTTGAAAGAGTAGTCAATTATTGTTCCATATTTTATAAGGATTATCTATAAATAAAGGAACGAAAGATTCGGAAAATACTCCATAACGATGAAACTACAGAGATCCTCTTGAATTTTAATTAAATTCTTGATACAAGTTTGAGTACCGGGAATCGATATATCTATACCGGGTGGTCCACTTACGACTATCCACCCTCAATAACTCCCAGAAAAATTATTTTACAAAAAATCGCCGAGGCACGTCGATTTTTGTTTGGAGAAGAAGATCTGTTATACTTAAACACCCTACTCAACCCCCTCTATAATTTTAATAGGGAATGAGGGTCGTGTCATACATCATTGTGAAGGTAATTCAATTCTGATACTAGCACTGCAAAATTTTCTGAATTTGAAAAAGGCGTGCTCGAGATATTCGAGTTCAAATGGTACATTGGTGAATTGAGAGTAAATCAATTATACGAAATAGATTATTAAACAATTATTCACAGAAAATGTTCAAAATGACTGCCATCAACTCCCAGACAGTAGTAGAGTCTATTTTCAAATGCCTCCTGCACCTTTGAAACTGTTTCTCTGGTAATTCTTCTTTCCAAATCGTTCAGGTCAGTAGGTTGAGCTTTATAAATAACGGATTTCAAATTACCCCAAAGGAAAAAATCATTGGGAGCCAAGTCCGGCGAGCGTTCTGGCCATTTTATTGGACCTCGACGACCTATCCATTTGTTTGGAAAAGTTTGGGATAGCCTTTCTCTCACCTGTAATAGGAAATGAGGTGGTGGCCCATCTTGCTGGAAATAAATGTTATCTGCCAATAGATTTGGATTACCATCATCATCAAGGTCCGTGTTAACAGCATCCAAAATGAGTGGTTCAATCAGATTCTGCAGCATTTAAATCACCTTGGATAAATATTGGGCCAATGATTTTATTACCCAGAATCCCTGCCCACACATTCAACATTTGAGGCCATTGTGTGTGCTCTTCTCTAAGTAGGTGGGGGTTGTTCTGACTCCAATAGCGAGAGTTGTGTCTGTTCACTAACCCGTTCCAAAAAAATGAACACTCATCACTGAAGCAAATATGTTTAATGAATCCGTGATTCCTCTGTATCATTCTTGTTACATTTTCGCAAAATTCAGATCGTCTGTCGTAGTCATCCTCATTCAGTTCATGGTGAAGATGCAACTTATACGGATGAAATTTGTGCAATTTTAGCACCATCATTATGTAAGTTCTCGATATGCCTGTTATGCCACTGAGTTGCCGTGTAGACAAAGTTGGGTCAACTGCAACTTGTCCTAAAACTTCTATTTGATTGATCTCGTTTGTAACAGACGCCATCCTATTCTTTTTTTTATCGGTGACTGATCCAGTCTCACGGAATTTCACCACAAGATCCAAGATATATCTAGAATGATCAAAAAATACCAAAACCTTTTTCTATAACCATTTTCCTAATATCACTTGTGAGTTACGTTTCTGTTTTCGTGTCTCTCATTAAAGATCCGAGCTGTTGCTCGTGCACACTCATTTCGAGCAGCAAAAATAAAAATCATTTCAACTTTCTCGTCTTTTGTGTAAACCATCGCGATACAAGTAGGATTGTTGAAATACGTGGTCACTTTTCGATTCTACATTTCACAAAAAAATGGTTCTCAGAGATTAGTATTTCTTCATTGACAATCATGTTGACAACAAAAAACTGAAACGTGTACTCGGTGAGCAAATAAAATAGGACAATCGGCGGATAATTACGACTGAACTGTACTACTGTCTGGGAGACAATAATGGAGATCGTTTTGAACATTTGAACCCGAATATCTAGAGAACGCCTCATTCAAATTCAGAAAATTTTGCACTGCTAGTATTAGAATTGAATTACCTTCACAATGATGTATGACACGACCCTCATTCCCCATTGAAATTATAGAGGGGGTTGCTCTGGGGAGTAGGGGGTTGAAGTATAACATACCTTCTTCTCGTCAAATGGTGTCCCCTTCCAAACAAAAATCGACGTGTCTCGGCGATTTTTTGTAAAATAATTTTTCTGGGAGTTATTAAGGGTGGATAGTCGTAAGTGGACCACCCGGTATATCTTTGTTCTTTTATTCCATCAAAAAAGAAAACATTGAAAATCGTTGTTGAAGTTGTATTACAATCTTCCTAACAAACTCTTGCTATTCCATCAAACTATCTTGCCTATTTCTCTTGAATATTCAAGATACACTTTTGTCGACTATTTCAAAGAAATCTCCAATATTTACCGTTGTTATAATCCTCTTTTCTGCAGAGAATGCAAATTCTTGTTGAGATGAATATAAATAAGCTGGGACGAAACAATTCCTCGAACAAATTTGTTCCGTAAAACGGGGGAGATGGAATTGTTTTCAGAAATTGGAGAATACCAATTAAATCCCCTTGAATAATTCCAGTTAATTACTATCATTATGAAATCGAGGTAAACACAAATTGCACAATTGCAACATTTCTGAGATTGCCCGATGCCCCTAAATACACGGGGCATTGTTTTCGAAGAACGTATGCCACTTCAGTGGCGGATACTGCAGCTGCTTAAAAGACATGGGGGATGGAAAAGTTCTTCTTTGCAGAACAAACATTGAGGAATCAATAGAGAGAAAAAACAGGGTATTTCGCATGATTGAAAGTGGGAATAATTTTATTGAAGTGCTACAACACAGGAGTAAAAATGTATCAACTATAATTAGTAACATAAATGAGTCCTACAACAAAATTCCAGATATCAACGTTGATGGAATGAAAATCAACATTACCTGACAAGATGTTTGTAATTATCGTATTAAAAAGAAATGTTTACTTTTTGAAGGAGTTAATACGTTGCAAAAACCTGTCGTGCCCAGTAGACAAATTTTACCGGCTTGTCAGGTGAAAACAATTACAGGACTAGTCCGGTAAAAATTTTCATTCAGTACTCAATACCGTGAAAAGGTATTTTGCTGACTAAAATCTAGTATGTGAAAGTGTGTTTTAAGATACATTATGAAATGAATATGTATTTAAGTATATATAATATTTATTTTCCATCTAGTATGCACTTCAGAACATTTTCTGCGAGGTTCATTGTCGATTCGAATTCCAATTTATTTTAGTATGACATTTTCGTTATCTCAATTGATTCGTTATGAAATTTTACGCTGATCTACGCCGAAGACGATATAAATGTTCTCATAATTAAGTGAGGGTCAGAATTTTCCATGCATTCCAAATGACCTTGCTCCTCATGAACGTAAACAAATAGGGGTGGATCTGATAAATTAGTGGATGAATTAATGGTTACTCGTTAATCAGTTTTTAATCGACCTGCAAATCCTTTATGAACCATAATTATTCCAGAGCAAACAAAAAATAATATGAGAAGTTCCATCCTCATATTGAACATTGCAATTTTTCTGGGCTATAGCACCCATAAATCCATCCCCCTAAAGGGTAAAAAGGGGAGTGAAAGTTTGTATGAAAGCATCGTTTGAAGTTAGAGTCATGGAAATTTTCTTTTCGAATAAAGAAACAAGTATTTCAGGATTTTTTTAAAATTCAACCCCAAAGGGGTTGAAATGGGGGTAAAGTTTGTATGGGGGTTCCGTTGGTTTTTAAAAAATTTTTACAAATAAAGAAAAATATTTTCAGTGTTTTTGGAAATTCATCCCCCAAAAGGGTGAAATGGGGATGAAAGTTTGTATGGGGGTTCCGTTAGTTTTTGAGTTAGGGCAGGAAAATTGATGTTTTGGCTTTCTATTACAAATAAAGGAATCGTGTTTAATCTTACTTGCAAATACTGTCCATATTGTCACAGAAGACTTAAAAAGACTGGGGGAAAAACTCTTTGATTGATTCATCCACAAGGGATGGAAGTTTTCACAAAATTTTGGTGAATGTGCTGAGACCAGCCAGTGCATTCGCCATATCTTTCCAATTTAAATTCGTAATGTACTTTTTTCTGACGATTTTGGTGAGAATATCAGGTTATAGCTATAAATTATTGTATTTTCTTCGTTTCTCAACACGTGTGCAGAATTTCAAATAATTCTGGGAGTGGGTGAAAATTAATTTCAAAGGTTCCGTTACATACATAATAATGATATTTGCAATCTTTCATAATTTCAATTCATCTAGAATTCCAAAATATATAGTTTACAGAGTATCAGAAATGTTAAATCCTTTCAGGAGTAAAGTATCTTCAGTTTCGAGACAGAATTCATTCCGAATTGATTGTTGAGAATCAAAATTTATAGTCAGAAAAATTAATTTTCTTTCTTCTCTCAGCACAGGTGGCTGGTTCTAGAACCTAGTACCGAACCGGCCTTGCACACTTTATTTTACTTGGTTGAGATGTTACCAAGTTTTTGAAGGGCTATACTGGGTGCGAATAATTTATAAAAACTCACTGGGGATTTTTATCGAGCGGCAGATAAATATCGTCCTCCCAATATACCGGGTGACCCGGAACCAATTTACCCCCCTGTATATTCGTTGTTATTTTATATGGATGTTTCAAATTCGATACTTCAATTTGATGTTATCAATGTACAATTTAGCATGTATCAAACCAAATATGACACTTCTGGTTTGACCTGAAGCGCATCCAATTTTTATATTTCAAATGGAAAGTGAAATACCACCATATCGACTTTGTGTGCTGTGAAATGGATCATTCCATGTTTCAGTGTTCGGTCGATACTTTCCGGTCTCCCTCTTTCCTTTTCACCAATTCCTCCTTTATTTTCAGGTGCATCCTAATAGTAATAATGATGAAGTCTCCTAGAGTAAAACACTCCGGAAGCAAAATACCTCTCCATTCGGATTTCCGGGCGAGATGTACTCGAGGGGACTCAACATTAAAGATTAATTTTTGCAACATCCGCAGACTCAACAAGAACATCAATGACGTCCACCATCACCTACAGACGAAAAAACCGGATATTCTGACTCTAACAGAAACACAAGTGAACTCGTCCACCAACAAGGTCCATATGCTTTGTCCTGGTTACGAACTCCATTCTCGATTCAGGTTCAAAGGTGGAGTCTGCCTTTACGCTAAGGCTAACCTTTCATGCCAGCGTGAAGAGAGTTTGGAACCGAAAGACTTTGATGTGATGTGGTTCAAGCTATCTGATACCAAACTGACTAAGTTTCTCTGCTGCCTTTACCTATCACCTAATGAACCTTCATATAACGACCTCTTTGAGTTTTTATCACTCAAACTGGACTACATTCAGGAGAACCATCCAACAGCTGAAACCATAATCATGGGAGACTTTAATGTACATAACGCTGCCTGGCTCAAATTCTCTGGCCTTTGCCATCACTCATGGTCTAGAACAACTGGTCGAGCTACCAACCCGCATCCCTGATGTCAACAACCAGTCTGCCAATACACTAGATCTTTTCCTCACCACCAATCCTGACCCGTATAGAATAGAAGTTTGTGCCCCACTTGGAAACTCTGATCACACCCTCATCTCCACAACATGCTCTTTCCATTTACCATCGAGCTGCACAATACCACCCCGTCTCATGTGGCATTACAATTCGGCCGACTGGGAAGGTCTTCGTATGTTTTTCTCAGCGTTTCCATGGAAGAGAGTTTGTTTCTCTTCAGTAGATCCAACACGATGTGCTGAGACAATTTCTGAAATCATCATGTTGGGGATGCAAACTTACATACCGAATACCGAAAGAAGAACATCATCCGATAAGACCTGGTTTAACAGAAACTGCTCTAGAGCTGTGGCTTCCAAACAGGCAGCATACCATCGATGGCAAAAAAATCCGGACCCTGAGAACAGAGCAGCATATGTCGAGGCTAGAGGCATATGCAAAGAGACAATAGAATGCTCAAAAGATGCCCACAATGCCAAAATAAGATCAAAACTCGCTGAATGTCCTAACGGGTCCCGTTCATTTTGGTCTTTCGCCAAAGCTGTGGGAAGAAACTTCACTTCCAGCTCATTTCCTCCTCTAACCAAAGAAGATGGAACACTAGCAACGACTGCCCAGGAAAAAGCCAATATCTTTGCGCACCTATTTGCTGGAAATTCCATTCTGGATTCATCGGGAAAACAACCCCCGAACATTACACCTATTGACAGTCACATGCCCGAGATCACCTTTCGCCAACGTACTATCAGAAAGATTTTGCTGGGTCTCAACACCAACAAAGCCTGTGGATCTGACGGAATCCCGCCGATTGTTCTCAAGAAATATGCCCCCGAACTAACACTTTGCAAGTTGTTCAACCACTCTTACAATTTGGGGGTATTTCCGTCCAATTGGAAAATTGCAAGAGTACAGCCAGTCCCTAAAAAAGGCAAAAAGGCCCTACCTAGCAACTACAGACCTATCGCACTGCTATCTATTATTTCAAAGGTCATGGAAAAGCCATCAACATCGAGCTCATGAAATATCTGGAAGACTCAGGAATTGTCAACGATAGGCAATATGGCTTCCGCCATCAGAGATCAACTGGTGACCTGCTCGCTTACGTCTCACATATATGGCAGCTATCTATTGAAAAGTATGGAGAAACTTTAGCTGTGGCATTAGATATCTCCAAGGCGTTCGATCGAGTTTGGCACCAGGGACTCCTCGCCAAGCTTCCGTCTTATGGCTTGCCCCCTCAGCTGTGTTCTCTGCTCGCTAGTTTTCTCTCAAACAGGTCTCTCCATGTAGTGGTCGATGGAGTTTCATCTGACACTCTACTCATAAATGCTGGTGTTCCGCAAGGATCTATTCTCGCACCAACACTATTTCTACTTCACATCAACGACTTGTTGAAAGCAACTTCATATCCAGTACACAGCTTCGCCGATGATAGTACCCTCCATACCGCTTTCTCTTCCAGGGCCCCTATATCAGCCCGTGAAACCAGAAATGAATGAGGAAGAAATGTTAATAATATGAATATGGACTTAGCAACAATTCTCGAGTGGGGATCTAATAACTTGGTAGAATTCAATGCAAACAAAACACAAGCATGTCTTTTCTCTAGAAAAGCCGATCGCACTGTGCCTAACATAACTTTGTCAGGAGTAACCATACCACTGAAGTCATCCATATCGATGCTTGGTATTACTATCAGCAATAACCTTTCCTGGGAAAATCACGTGAGGTCCATTGCCAAAAGTGCATCCCAAAAACTTGGTTTTGTTTCGTGCCAAGAGCTATTTCACCCCACTCAGCTGCTTATGATCTATAAGGCACAGATCCGACCTGTCCTGGAATACTGTTCCCATATTTGGAGCGCGGCACCTAAACATATCCGGTTGGTTCCCTTAGCTCGCTGGAAGTCCTGTCCAAAAGCTCACTTGTCTGGAACACCGTAGAAAAGTTGGCGATTTGTCTCCATTTTATAGATATTTTCTTGGGCGATGCTCTTCTGAAATATCAACAATCGTTCCTGCTTTGGCAGTCTCTTCGAGACTAACCCGTCAAGTTCAGTCATCACACCCCTTCGTGGTCACTTTGGAGACCTGCAGAACATCACTTTCCAAAGACTCGTTCATCCAACGAACAGCGAGGCTTTGGAACTCATTGCCTAGGGAGGTGTTCCCCGAGGCATACAACCTCCAGAAATTTAAGAAGAACACCAACTCCTACCTTCTTTCCCTTGGTTCCCACGATGTTCTCTGAATATTACAGGATATCCCTTTTCGTGGGAACCAGAACATAAAAAAAATATATTTTTTTGGAAATTACGATTTGGTATAGAATTACCTTTCCAAAGATATATCACAATCATACTTCCAATTCACAATCTGCTGATATAATTGAGATTTTATAAAAAATTACTTTTTGTATTCCCCTCGTAAAGGAACATTTTCATGAAAGTATGCTGTGGAAGATTGAACAATATCATGTGAGTAACAATAAATAATTAATGGCCAAACTTTTTACACAATAAGTTTTATGCAGACTAACTATTTACAATTTTAGTTTTTCTTCATTTATCAACATTAATACATTTCTTTTAAATGCTAGGAATTTTTAAAGTTGTTAAGAAACTCCAATACATATTGAAATACAAAACTTGAAAAAACTTTTCGAATGTTCTGAATTTCCTAAGATAATCATTTGTGAAATGAACAACTACTACCGATTTACCCAAACTGAAAGAGTTGATATGCTGTTGATTTATGGAGAAGCAAGGAAAAATTCCTGTTTAGCCTTGCGTCTGTACCAGGAGAGATATCCTCACCGTCCGCAACCTAGTAGTAGAAACTATTTTGCAATATTGGAGTCACAGTTCAGAAAAGAACGGGATAATCATGATGGGGAACATGTTATTGTAAGCGGAGATACGGAGATCACTGTTCTAGCAGCGGTTGAAATTGATCCAAATACATCATTAAGGCAGATCGAATATGAGGTCGGGAAGAAACAGCAAGAAAATTTTTGAAAAAACACCGGTATCGTTCATTCAAATATCAAATTCATCAATATTTGTATAAAAATTATGCGCAGAGGAAGATTGTGTATTGTAACTGGGTTATACGAAAAGAAACAGAAAATCCAAATTTCCATTACAATATTCTTTACTGTGAAGAATCACGCTTCACAAACAATGGTCATTTCAATAGAAATAATTTACGTTATTGGCACAAGAAAATCCGCATGTGTTCAGAGAAGGAAGACACCAGGAAAGATTCGGATTCAATGTTTTGCTAGGCATTTTTGGAACCAAAATATTGGGACCAATTATTTTTGAGCTTCAACAGGTGAACGGTACCTACAAATTTTAAATGATGAAATCCAAAATTTTATTGAAGACATTCCCTTAGCGATACGTCGCGTTATGTATTTCCAACAAGATGGAGCAGCTCCACATAATTCGAACGTAGTCCGAGGACATCTTACTAGAACTTTCAAAGACAATTGGATTGGTACCCATGATCCAGTTCGTTGGCCACCAAGGTCACCAGACCTCACACCAATGGATTTTTTTATATGGGCTCACTTGAAGAATAAAGTTTATGCTCATAATAGACCTAAAAATCGCGAGGAACTTGAAGACAGGGTAAGGAGAGACATCAACGAAATTACTCCGGCTCAACTAGTGAATGTTATGCGGTCATGCTCCGAAAAAATACAAAAATGCATTGACTTTAACGGGCGACATTTTGAAAAATTAGATAATTGAGTCTGTCATAGGTGATGAATTTCTTTTGAATTGAGTTAGAAAACTGTACATGTTTCAAATGTCTACTATTTTTAACCAACGAAACCAAAAAGGAGGAGGTTCTCTATTCGACCCGTATATTTTATGTTTTTCCATCATATTTTTTTATGTATGAACACGCATAACTTTTTACTGAGGCGTCCCATTCCGATAATTCTTTTTTCAGTGGATAGGGTGTACTTCGACTTTGGTTCCATTTGAATTTAAAAGATGAAATCCACCCCTAAGGGTAGCGAAATGAAGGATATTGATCACTCACCCTCTGAATTCTGGTCCGTTAACCGATTCTATCAGGCATAACTTTGTATTGGGTTCTTCGATTTGGATGATTCTTTTTTTAATAGATAGGGTATACCTTATATTTGGATTTCGAAAGGAATAAGCCACCCTTACGGGTAGAAAAATAGGGGATAATTGATTTTTCACTAGTGAACATTAGCACACACATACGTACTGACATTATTCTTATTCCGTCAAAATCAGTATATTTTATGAGAGGATGGAATGATATACAAAGTAATGGAATAAACTAACCAGAACAACGAATATAATTTATATTACAACAAATAGTAAAAGTAGATAATCATATTATTTAACTGGTAATAGTTGAAGTAAGGTGGGTAAGTAAGTATTTTGGAAGTAATCAAAAAACAAGTAGGTAGTAATTGGTAGATTTTAGCAACAAAAAATTGAAAAATAAAAACTTTCTAACAAAAAATTGAACCAACGAAATACGGAACTGAAAAGTAAAAAATAAAAACTTTTTAACAAAAAATTAAACCGACGAAAAAATCAACTGAAAGCAAAAATAAAATGAACCTTTTTAGTCTTAATGATAATTGAGCTCCTAGACTAATGTAAGTAACTGATTTTGAGTCGGCGCCAAACAAACAATTATCGAAGATCATTATCTATGAAAGAAGTCATCAAAACGCAGCCGTGCATCTCGCTGCCATCATTTTACGCTTCACCTAATTCAATTGCTAGTTTGTTTGGCGCCGACTCAAAATCAGGTACTTACATTACTTTAGGAGCTCAATTATCATTTAGACTAAAAAGGTTTATTTTATTTTTTGCTTTTCATTTGATTTTTTCATCAGTTTAATTTTTTTTTTTAAAGTTTTTTGTAGGAAAATTATCGAAATAAATATTTTATTGCGTCCGATTTTGCAGTTTTAAAAATAATTCCAGGCCTATAGAAGAAATTCAATATCATAGCCAATTGAGATGAAGTTGAAAGGTTCAATACAAATGTAGGTATAACATGGAAATTATCTTCATAAAAAATAAATATGAAACAAAATATGTAGGTTTTTTCATGTTTTGTATTTTAATATGTATTGGGTTTCTAACAAACTTTAAAAATTCCTATGTTAGCATTTAAAACAGATGAGTGTATTGATGTTGAAAAATGAAGAAAAACTAAAATTGTAAAAATAGTCTGCATGAAACTTTTTATGTAAAAAATTTGGCCATGAATTATTGTTACCTACATGATATTGTTCAATCTTCCATAGCATACTTTCATGAAAATGTTCCGTTACGAAAGGGAATATAAAAAGTATTTTTTTTATAAAATCTCAATTATATCAGCAGGTTGTGGATTGGAAGTATGATTGTGATATATCATTAAAAGGTAATTCTATACCAATCGTAATTAAAAAAAAATATATACTTTCTATTTGAAATATAAAAATTGGATGCGCTTCCGGTCAAACCGGAAGTGGCATATCTGGTTTGATACTTGCTAAATTATACATTCATAACGTCAAATCGAAGTACCGAATATGAAACATCCATATAAAATAACAACGAAGGGGGGTAAATTGGTTCCTGGTCACCCGGTATAGATGTTATAAATTTTTAGAGAGCTGGAATCGTTCAAATCATGTACTTCGCTAATCTCGTTGAGGATACTATGCAAATAATTGAAGCACTTATAAAAACAAACAAACCATATTAATAAAATAATTACTTTGTTACAACCAACAAACACTCAGTACGGTATAACATTAAAATCCATGCAACTACAGTACTTCCATCGTACTGAATACATGTTCCAAATAATGGAATACAACATGGATAATCATTGTTTTACATTGAGAGTACTTGGTATTAATTTTCTGAAGTCCCTGTATAGAGAAACTGAATTTTCAAGAATGTATCAATTAAAAAAATGACTATGAAAATTTTAAAAAAAAAAATTTAGTATTTTTTTCAACCACACTGTATAAAATATCCAAGATTTTATTAATTTAACAATCTAAAACAATTAAACTATGTTGAATGTACTAGTATCTTTCCAAATCAAGTAAGAAAGGGTTATAATTTGTAAGTCATACTCTTGTACAAACATATCTGAAACTCCTAAATGAGTAATTTGAATAATAATAAAAAATATTCTTAAGGAGCAATTATCCTTCAATAAAGCATCTGACTAATTTAAAATTAATCTCTACACTTTTACATACAAAATATAAAACTTGGTAATAATAATAAATATAGGTTCATACTAATAACCATTTGTAAAACTATTCCTGAAGTATTTCAAAATAATGGAATTCTCATTTCTAATCGTGTCATTTCATTAGAACTATAGAAGAGTCAAAACTCAAAGTTACTTTACTTTTAGTAAAACAAAACATGAAATGACCAGTCTCAAATATATGAATAGTTTGTTCAAAGATATTCCAATTAAGTAGAACTTACGTCGAAACTTTAATATGCCATTCAAACGAGTAACATTTGACAATTAATCTGATATGCCAACTTGAAACAGAATATAGAGGGTGTTAGTGAAAAAGTGCGACAAACTTCAGGGGGTGATTCTGCATGGAAAAATAATGACAGTTTGCTATATAACTTTTGTCCAGAAATGCTTCGTTTTCCGAGATACGGGATGCTAAAATGTTAAAAACTGACTATTTATTTATTTATTGCTCTGAAACCGATTTTTTTGACATGCAATTAAGAATTTCATGTTCATCATTGGCGCGCATACGGGTAATTATCTCAATTTTTTTTCAAATAGTACGCACTGAGATATTTCAAATTGAAAATCATTCTTGAATTTCTCATTCAATTTGTGACAAAAAATCTCTCCCTCCTTTTTCCGTATAGGGCGCCGTTTTTATGCAAAAAAATAAAACATCTTAACGCGTATTTGTCATTACTTCAATACATTATCTAGTAGCGATGCTGGTAGGCTACTGTCGATATTCTGTTGAAGACGAATATTTCAACAAGATGTCAAATTAGCGTTTCTTAATTTTTAAGCTATTAGTTTGGTATAACATTAATGATAATAAGTAATTAATTTTTCTTTTATCGAAGAGAATGGAAAATTATACAAATGCGGAATTGTCAGACTTGCATTTTGTCTTTGGTCGAAGTAGGGTACCCCATCACACAATATTTGCTCGTCTTCACCAACGTTTGCGCGAAAATGGTACATTTAAGAAACAAACGGCTGACTGCGGGCGCCCTCGTGAAGTACGAACTGTGCAACTAGAAGAAGCAGTTCTCGAGTTAATTGCGGAGTCACCTGAAACAATTACTCGAAAAATTGCCAACATACTGAATGTGAGCAACTTCACTGTATTTAAAGTTCTTAAAGAACAGCAATTGTATGCATTTCATATTCAACGTGTACAAGCTTTACTACCTAGACTTTTTTCCGTGCCTAGTTCTCTGCCATTGGATTCTTCATCAAATCGCTCAAATTCCAGATTTTTTAAATGGCGTTTTATTTAATGACGAGGCTAATTTTGGACGACAGTGTATATGAAATTTCCATAACAATCACCTCTGGGCTGAAGAAAATCTACATGGAATCTTTGAAGCTCATTTTCAGCATCAGTTACAGTAAATGTATGGCTTGGGGTACTTGATGATAATTTAATCGGTCCATATTTCCTCCCACGACGACTAACAGGCGACTCTTACCTTAATTTCCCACGGGAAGAGTTACCTGTTCTTCTTGAAGAAATTCCTCTACAGCTGAGACAACACTTCTGGTTCATGCATGATGGTGCACCAGTCCATTTTAGCATTATAATAATAATAATAATTTACAATAAAAAATAGGTATAAGTGCATTCATATAGTGAATAAACGAATCATCACAGAAGCATAAAATGCTTGTTTGTGATTGTGTTTGTGATCAATTATGTAAATCTTAGTAACGACCATGGAAGCATAGAGGCTTGATACATGGTGATATTTGATAGATTGAAATATATGTAATGTTATATATAATTTATTATATATATATATATATATTATATATATATATATATATATATATTATATATTATATATCTATATATATATATATATATATCCAAATCGTTGGATATGTAGGGGAGGTACGGAACATTGGCCTGCTCGATCTCCGGATTTAAATCCTCTAGATTTTTGCATTTGGGGTTTTCTCAAGTCACTAGTTTATTCCACTCCCGTCGAGAATGTTGAAGACCTGAGGAATCGAATTATAGCCGGCTGTGAGACAATAAGAAATACACCAGGAATATTTGCGCGAATACGACAATCAATGAGGCAAAGAGTTGAATCTTGTATCACGTCTGATGGAGGTCATTTTGAACATTTGTTTTGTAGCTTTGCGCCTATTTATTTATTGGTGTTACTTTCTGTTATTGTTCTGGTTTAACGTTATTGAATTAGATAGTTCTTGATAATGTATTAAATAAATGAAAAATACGCGTTGAGATGTTTTTTTTTGCATAAAAACGGCGCCCCATACGGAAAAAAGGCAGAAGAGATTTTTTGTCACAAATTGAACAAGGAATTGAAAAATCATTTTCAATTTGAAATATCTCAGTCGCGTACAATTTTTTTTTTAAATTGAGATCATTACCCGTATGCACGCCAATGATGAATATAAAATTCTTAATCGCATGTAAAAAAATGCGCAATAACTACTTCTTGAAACTCAGCAAATTGCATTGGCATATCTCGACCACTTTCAGAGCAATAAATAAATGGTCAGTTTTCAAGAAAAACTTTAACACCCCGTATCTCGGAAAACGAAGCATTTGCGGACAAAAGTTATATGGCAAACTGTCATTATTTATTCATGCAGAAACACCTCCTGAAGTTTGTCGCACTTATTAAGCGCTTACCCTCTATCCACTGTATTCAGAACTGGATTACAACCACACATTTATTTATCCAACGAATATTAGACTCTTATAAAAAAAAAAATTAGGTATATCTTGTATGTTTATTATTCGCAACTTTTGTACCGATCTCATCTGACAGGCACGGATTCTATTTTCTATTTATAAAACAATTTACTTTTTCATTTCAATTACAATTTCTGGTTTTCTGTGTTTACTTTTAAATGCGGCTACCGAAATGATAACATTCAATGTTTACTTTCATTGCTAGTTTTCGTTCTGACTTGAACTTTGATAAGTTGATTCACTACATTGTTTCATCTGAACAATGCAGGTTATCGACAGAGTCGATAATAGTAATGTCAGAAAACTACATACTGTTTAACTCGAACGTATGTCGAGTGACGAGAAACTTAACTGACACCACACGCGTTGATTTTTTTTAGCTCATAAAGATAAGTTTCTATTAGATTTTGGTTTTCTCATTTTATCTTTCTTGACATTCACTCAATGTTTTTTTTCAAACTCATGCTGTAGCAATTAGGCTCGTCTATATTTTCATCCTTTTAGAAGGGTTTATTCGTTAAAATTACTTTCCATATTTGAGCTGGCCATTTCTTCACATATATGTATATATATATATATTTTCTTTAGTTTCTTGACCAAATATATATTTTCTTCAATTTCTTGGAATGAAGGTCTGATTCAGTCTATTCATATAATTTCTCTTAACTACGTTTCGACATGGTATTTGTCATCTTCAGGTTAAACTAAAATTAAAGATATGGAGTTTGAGACATATTTAACATAACACAATATTGAAATGTATGCTAGAAGAATTATTTTAGTATATATATATATATATATAAATGGAAGGAAATGTTTCGGGCTCTCGGCCCTCATCAGTACGGTGGAGAAGTGCAAGGATGAACAACACTTGGTAGAGAACGACAAATCAACGGAGTCAACAAACAGAAGCCAACCGCTCATTTGTGGTTTCGGTCAGCAGACCCTGCATTCTAGGGCAACAACCAACGTCACCACGGAGGCAGCTATATATATATATATATATATATATATATATATATATATATATATATATATTCTCGGGTTATAACACTAGTACATGAAGGCCTATCTGCTATGGTCCATTGTACGCACACACCTTATGGGATTCAGTTGGGTATGCCAATTTCCCTAACGAAACTGAGCAGTTGCATCAGCAGAATTTCTTCAGAATTCTTCAGAATTTTCTTTCAGAATGATATTTCGGAAAGGCTTTCCCTGTGGTGCACCAGTATGGAACATTCACCATTTGCCAAGGGGTTTCATCAGAGATTCCATGTCCTACCAAGTGGTTAGTTGTGTCAGGAGCCTGCCTAGTCATCATCTTCATCAGTCTTGAGTCAGTTTTTTCGAAGGCGCCTCTATATGGATCCTCGATTATCTCATACTAACGCATCTTACCATGTGTTCAGCGAATAGTTTTTGTAACAGTCCCTCCATGTTGGAAAAATCTATGCTCCTGGGTTTCCCAAGAATTCTTTCCTGATACTATCTTTGTAGTCTGTCTGCCTCTTTGTACCCAGGGACACCCAAGCGTCTGAGGCTAACCAACCTTGTTTTTGCCGAACCTTCTATAGCATTTCCACATTCGGACACTAATTTGAATGCGATCCTATTTGATACCAGCGCTATAATGGTTGCATTGCTGCCAGAGAAATTCAAAGAAAAAGGTTGGCACACTTTAAGGGATGAAGGGGAGCTTTGGTTCGTTCCTTAGGAGTGGAAGCAGCCTTCAGCACCTTGGGAAGAGACACAAAGCAATAGTGTGGAACAGATGCTTAGCAGAATACTGGATAAACTAGAACACAGCCCAATAATCGATCACAGGAAACTGCTTCAGGTGTGACATTTACAGAGAGGTTGTAGGGTGGGGTCTCGTTCACCTCGGAGGACATTACCACGTTTCTACTCATCAACGAGGATTGGATCATCAAACTGGATGGGCTAATACATTGGGAGGCATGCAGGTTAGTGAATTCAAAGCACCCAGGGTCATTCAAGTAAACAGGGTCAGAAGTACTACTGATAATCCCATCATAGAAAAGATGAATCAGTACCATCCCGATACCGACCATTGCCTTTAACGACCAAATAGTAATGAAGATGTCTTATCCTAGAAAATAAGTTCCCACGAAGGAGTTGCCGATCTCAGACATACAAGACTGTTAGCTGAAGATGAATGGACTAATGCACACATGATAAAGTACCAAGAAACCGATCCAAACATTGGGGACTTCCTGGAGAATTGAACTGGTAGATATTTTGGACAGAGATCCCATCTTCAAAGCGATGTGGGCACAGTGGGTTCCACAGGATGGGCGGTCGTCAATTTCCCAATTGGTTTTGCCCAGAAATAGAAAAAAGGCAGTACTGAATGAAATTCATGCAGGAAAATCAGGAGGACATCTGGAAGTCAATAAGACTTCAGATTAGATCAGGCAGAAGTTTCATTGAATTCAAAGCCGAAACGATGTAGAAAGCTGGCGCAGAAGGTGTCCAGAGTACGGAATACAGCATGGGTGCTCCATTCTAATAGATTGCTATCAATGTAGCTGGAGCATTTCCTGTTCCTGATGATAACAACAAATTGTAATAAAATCCAAGTCAATTGTTGTAATAGAAAAACCCAGACTATTCAGTGAAGAGCGGTGTGGAGTTATTTGGACCGCCTTGCTGGTTTCAAATTTTTTATGTTTCAAGCAAAGTTTTAGAAATTGTGAATTTGAATGGACGCCAGAATTTTTAGTTAAACTAGGACAAAAATCCAAATTCCCTATTCAATGATGATTGCAAATCAATTAACTTTCCTTCTGTAAATACCTACAATAATAAAACAAATACCAACTTATAACAATCTATTTACAAAATTTACATCTTTTCCAATTCTTTAACAATTATTGAAGGCAAGATTTATTTAAATTCCAACGCAAGAAAACCAATACTGTTATTGTTTGCTGAACCTGTCGGTTTATCGATGTCGATGTACCTTGATTGTATTTTTGTGTAGCACTCAGCTAGACTTTACGAAGTTGTTTGGCTCGCAATCAGGGGGTACTTATAGCTGCTGTGCGACCAATCAGGTGGACACCAGCATCGGCTTCTGGTCCATCGAGTGTGTTCTCAGCTATTAGACATGAAAAACAATATTGTTTGTGTCAGAATTTGATATACAAAAATTCTACTTCTTGAAACTTGGAATATTTTTCCATGCACTCCTCAACTCATTGTTGTTACAATTGAGTGTAATCTCACCAAGAGATTATTACTTAAAATTAATTAATTGAGTATACAAATGAGTAATATCCAATACTGAAATTGAAGAATTATTTTAATAATTTTTATGAATTAATAAAAATTGATCTTTGCTTTATATATGGAAAAAATGATTTTTTCTCTGATCTTGAGCAATCAAGATCATACGTTATCAAGAATTAAAAATCAGAATTTTGCACAATCAAGTTTGTTGAATTTGATATACGAAAATGACTTCGATTTCAGCGATATTCAAAAAGGTATATGAGAGTCAATTTTGACCAGCCGTCAAATACTTCTTTAGAAAAGGTTTCTATAAATCCAAAGAAAATTCCAAGTTCCAAGTACCAAATTTATACATGAAATATATACAGTGAGTCTGCTTAAGTTGGCTACATATGGGAAACTTTTTTGTTATTAATTTTACGAAAAAAGGTTATTCCTCATAAAAAGTTCTGCGTGGTCTGAAAGCCAAGATGTATCCATCATATATCGAATTCTATCAATCTTATACGAAGTATGTAAAAAAATATTATTTTTACTCAAGAGTAAAGTAACTTTATATTTCACAATATCGAAAATTGTTATTGTGAAAAGTTGTTCGGAATAGAAAATCACGTTCAAATATGCAGTTGCATTGATTTATAGTATTTTTTTTTTATTTCTCGAAACATCTCAACAATAACAACAAAAATGTAACTGTAATTACTGTACATGTAATCTAGGATGCTCTGACAAGAAATGTCAGACGTCAGACGGTAAAATGTTTGACAGTGACATTCAAAACATCAGTTGGATTTAGCGAAATTTGGTAGAAAGTATTATAAAATTTGGTAGAAATGCCAGCAACATTAAGTACTGAAGATAAAATTTGAATTGTGTTAATTGCGGATGAGAATTATAAAACTGATCGTGAAGCTGCACACATTTTTAATAATCTTCACTATGTCACTATGTAAGGAAATTATTAACAAAATTTAAGACTTCTGGAGATGTAAAAAATAAATTTAGCAACAAACGCCAACATAACAAAGATACGGTTTCAATTTTTTTTAAAAGAACAATTTTCACCCATACAAGCCCCGATTTATTCATACGTTAAGACCAGGAGATCATGATAGACGATTTGAATTATGTTGTAATATCCAAGGAATGTTAGAAGATAACCAACCCATTTATGGCAAGACATATTCTTTTTTCGGATGAATCAACATTTACATTAAATGGAACAGTCTCTAGCCAAAACTGCCGTTGGTGGAGTGATACTAATCCAAATTTCACCTGCAAAACTCGGGACCAGTATGCATTCAAAACAAATGTGTGGTGTGGAATTTTCCGAAATAAAATAATTGGACCTTTTTTTTTCATGAATCTTTGAATGGGGACCGTTATTTGCTGTTTTTAGAGAATGATTTAGACGATTTTTTTGATAATGTTCCCCTCCTTCAACGTCAACAAATATGGTTCCAACAGGATGGTGCATGGATGCCACGGTAGGTTAGATATAAGGCAATACCTTGAAAATCGTTTTAATGGAAGAGTTATTAATCGGTTTTCTGAAATTTTTTGGCCTCCTCGATCTCCCGATTTGACGTCACTCGATTTTTTCTTGTGGGGTTACCTGGAGGAAAAGGTGTATATTCAAAGGCCATTTATAGATGTTGCTCATTTGGAAAGAGTCATTACAGAATGCGTTCAGAGTATTACTCCGGCTATGGTTAGAAGGGTATTGAAAAACTTCCGTGATAAAATAATCACTTGTATTGAAAGAGAAGGCGGATATGTTGAGGCGTTAGTGAATTGAGGGAGCTAATAATGTTCGTTAAATTATTACTACAAAATGAATTATTATGGTATTATTAATTTAAATGCATCGCTGAAATGTTACAAGACAGACATTAACTAATTAAAAGGTTATCAACTGTTCAATGTTCATAAGATTTTTAATGAATTTTGTTTTGTGAAAATTTGCTTATTAATTTCTAAACGGAACGGAAAGGTTAAATGTTTGTAATAATAAATGTTCGGTATTGATAATTTGAGAAAAATTTGTAAAAAAAGAATTTTTTCAATTAGAAGGATGTAATTGCATATTGAAACATAGTTCCAATTTCCGAACAACTTTTCACAATACCAGTTTTCGACATTGTGAAATATAAAGTTACTTTACTCTTGAGTAAAATTCATATTTTTTGACATACCTCGTATAGTATTGATAGAATTTGATATCTGATGGTTGCATCTTGGCTTTCAGAACATGCAGCACTTTTTATGAATCATAACTTATTTTCGTAAAATTAATAATAAAAAAGTTTCCCATATGTAGCCAACTTAAGCAGACTCGCTGTATATACATATGATCACTACAACCACATCAAAATCACAGCTCGGTGATTATTATCACCAAATATGAAACCATACCAAAGATATATAAAAACTCATGGCAAATATATATATTTTTTCTCCCAACTATATCATACCGAATACAGTGTAAGTGATATCATATATTTGTGAAACCCTCATTGAATCTCAATAGAGCCTTGTCAGGACAAGCAATCCAACCTGATAAGACCGAACACCGATATTTCAATTCAATCAGACATACTACATGTGGGATTCATAATTCTAACAGAATTCTTCAAAATATATATTGAACGACACTGCTATTTTTAGTCAGATTGACCTGAATAAATCACTGTTTTCTTAAACAAAATGTGTGGATAACTTCAGATATTCCCTTTGTGAAGAATAATCTGACGTTCTCTTTAAAATTATGTGAATGTGATATATTTAAAATATCTTTGGTCCAAACATCATTCCCAATACGTACCTCCTTGACATCACTCACAATTCACTGATTCGAAATAATATTAGCGGAGAAAGGAAAATGCTCTTTTTAATAAATTATTTCAACATGGCATTCTACTCTGCCAATTAATGGCCGACGAGCTTCAGAAAACAACACATCTTAATTGCCGAAAGATCAGAAAAGGGACGAGAATGTCACGCACATCGCCTTAAATATTATCGTACTGTCAGATCCCCTTGCGACGGTTCTTCTTCTTAGCCGTAATGATTGTTCCATTGCCCACGGTTAGATGTCGCTAAGATTATCAATAGGGAAGTGAATGAGCATATCAATAAGAAATGTAACAGATATATCGTTATCCTTGTTACCATGGACTATTTCAGCAAACTGGTAGAAACCTATGCCATTCCAGACCAGGAAGCATCCACAATTGCAAGGTGAATGGTGGACAATATATTCTCAAGATTTGGAGTATCAATAGAGTTATTTTTTGATCAAGGAAGGAATTTCCAAAGTTATTCAAGAAAGCTAGTGAGCTGATGGGCATCAATGAGACCAGAACTACGGCGCTTCACCTTCATTCGGATGGCATGTTCGCAGATTCTCCCGAACTATGGAAAAACATCATTCCAAAGTTATGGAAAAAATCAAAAGGACTGGGATAGACGTTCACTCTCTTTGATGGCATACAGAGCAGAAGTGTATGATTCAACCAAGCTCATCCGGGCTAACATTATCTCGGGAAGGGAACTTTGATTGCCCTGTGACATGGTATTCGGATTACCAAGCAGAATTCTCGAAATAGCGTAAAAGATATTGGCAAATGACGAGATGAAAGCTCGTTAAGATTTGAAAGCTAATTTAGGACTATTTGACTGTACAATCCACGTAGGGAGAAAGGTGTATCTCTCGAACTAACACCGTTTTTGGAGGTGAAGAAGAGTATTAATGAACGTGGCAGACAGAATCTAGTGTAGCCTTAGGACTGAGATGAATGTTGTTCACCTGGAAAGACTAAAGTCCTATCATGGTGAACCAATGGGTTTTGATAGGGACGATCAAAATTAGAGGGGGGCAGTGTTACGGAAATTAATACAGTACGTTTCTACGAGTTTATAGTATGCCCGACAACACGATGAGGTAACGGTGGGGAATTCCGAAAAAATCATAAAATCACCGATATGCTTCCACGAACCGTCAAACAGATGCCAGAAGTTTATAGATGCTAAGGACGTTTTTATAAAAGGTCGAACGTTCTGCGGGATGACAATTAATAATTCATCCAGAGTTCAGTTCATTCAACCTATTGGTAAAGCATCATTGATAAATATGTTTTTGATTTTGTTTTCGAACCAATATAGTCAACATATTGTATACGATAAAAAATTTCCTTCTATATTCTCATTGAGTTATCGTTTTTTCCCATATAGGTTCAAATATTATTTCCACATTTACAATATACAGTGCTTCTCAGAAGTTCCCTCCCCCCTCTTATTTTTGGAACGATTATACATAAACAAATGAAATTTGGAAACTGAATATTAAAGGTTGTAAACTTTCCTACCAGTGATGATAGATGACGAAATCGTCAAAGATGACGTCACAAGGCCATTGTGACCAATAATTTCAAATGGAACCCTACGGCAAGCGACACCTCTTTTAAAAGGTATCGGAAAAACCTATTCAATGATTCTAATTTTGTTTGTGTTTATGGCAGTTTTGGCAACTCGCTTTTGAAAAACGCAAAGCTGTGATGAATTAAATCAGTTAATACTGAAATTCAAAATTCAAGCTCCGCCTCTGGATAGTTGTCAAATAAGCTGACGTTTCTGTTAGTCTCCCTAATTCGACATTTTTGTAATTGTCCAAGTTTTTGTACATTTAATAATTTGTGTATTGTTGATCGAACGTTTGACTGTTTTAGCAGCTTTTGGTACTTTTATTTTTGTACATTTTAATAATTTGTTAAACTGTTGTGAGCCGAACGTTTAAGTGCTTCAAGAAGCGAAATGGTACGTGCTTTAGGTGATGAAGTAGCAGCGATCCTAATTCTTGGTGAAACTGGACAAAATATTCATGCAGCAGAACGCATTTTCAATGAGAGGTTTCCAGATCGCCCCGTTTCGAGGTCTTATTGAAGGGAGCTTCTCCGTAAGTTTGAAACAACGGGTAGTATTGATGATGCGAAACGATCTGGCAGACCACAAATTTCTGATGAGGAAAAAATTGATATACTGGCAGAAGTAATAGTTAATCCTACTTCTTCAACAATTCACGTTGCATCTACCTGTGAAGTCAATCGAAGTACAGTACACAGGGTGTTGAAAAAAAACAAATTTCATCCATACAAATTAAAAATGGTTCATCAACTCCCAGACGACGACCCAGACCGAAGACTAGAATTTTGTGAAAATATGGAAACTTAAATTAACCAACAGCCAAACTATGTCAGAACAATTTGTTTCAGTGACGAAAGTACGTTCTATCTAAATGGAAATGTAAATACACAGAATGTGAGGTATTGGAGTGACGCAAATCCTCACCTGTTTCGTGAAACACATACCCAATTTCCCCAGAAGGTGAATGTTTGGGCAGGTATCCTGGGAAACCACATCGTTGGGCCTCTTTTTTTAAATACTAATTTAACTGGTGAGGTTTATCTGGAGCTGTTGCAAAACGCAATAGAACCGTTAATCCTTGAAATTTTGGAAGATAATCCAGATGAATTTGGCAATTTGGAAATAACATTCCAACAGGATGGTGCTCCCCCACACTATTACGGTGCAGTAAGACGGTATTTGGATGAGGAGTATCGTGGTAGATGGATTGGACGACGAGGTTCAACGGAATGGCCACCTCGATCACCGGACCTCACACCTCTGGATTTTTTCTATGGGGAGTACCTTAAATCGAAGGTTCACGCCACTTAACCTGACAATATTGACGTTTTAAAACAACGTATCGTTGCAGAATGTGAGGCTGTTTCCCCAGACACATTTGCAAAAGTACGAGAAGAGTTTAAAAATAGGATATTCCACTGTCAGGAAGTAAATGGAGGTCACTTCGAGCAATTTCTTTGAGTAGATACTGATTCTTAAATCTGTAATTAATATCATACTGAATGGAATTTAAATTTTAAGTTCACTAATGAGCCATTAAAACTGCCATTAACACAAACAAAATTAGTATCATTGAATAGGTTTTTTTGATACCTTTCAAAAGATGTGTCGCTTGCCGTAGGGTTCCATTTAAAATTATTGGTCACAATGGCCTTGTGACGTCATCTTTGACGATTTCGTCATCTATCATCACTAGTAGGGAAGTGTACATTCACCCTTTAGGGACGGAATTTGAAAAAATACTGAAACACGTATTTCTTCATTTGTAACAAAGACCTCAAATGCCAATTGAAACCCCAACTTGAAAACTAAATTTATCCCTACAAAGACCTCAAATTTCAATTTTTATTATGCTAACTTGAACACCAACGGAACCCCCATACAAGGTTTCACCCCCCATTTCACCCATCAGAGGTTGCACACTTACATACATATTTCTTCTATTTGTAACAAAGACTTCAAATACCAATTTTTAAGACCCCAACTAGGGAACTAACGGAATTCCTAAACAAACTTCCAATCCCAATTCAACCCCTATTTCACCCCTTTAGGGTTGAATTTCCAAAAACACCTTTTTTTTTAACCAAAATTTTATTCTAAATTCAAAACTAACCATACAGACTTTCAACCCATTTTACCCCTTCAAAGGGTTGAATTTTCAAAAACCCTGAAAAACGTTTATCTTTATTTATGAAGGAGAGCCCAAATACTGATTTACATGACTCTAATTTCAAAACCAACTGTACTTTCACTTTCACCCTCCTTCTCACCCACCTTTTCACTCTTTCAAGGATGGAATATAAATTTTTATATTCTTGACGGTGTAATTTTTTTCCAAATTCAAATGGGACAAACTTCGAAGCTTACAATGAAAAAATAATAATCCAAATCGGATAACCCAGTACAAAGTTATACGTGGTAGAATCGATTACAAAGTAAAAATTCAGTGGGTAAACCAACAATCATCCCCGATTCTCCTACCCTTAGGAGTACATTTTCAAATCCAAATGAGATCAACTTCGGAGTATACCCTATCCATAAACGAGTTCATGGAATCAAAGATATTCGATACTTAACCGCTTGTCAGAGTGCTATTCATGGGTGTTTTATGACTCCATAAATGTGTATTTATATTTAGTATTGTAAATCTGTCCTATGAATCTGTCTACTGTTTGAAATTAGTCTCTTATATGTTGTTCCATTTCATTATGGCAGATAATTTGAATTTTAATTTTAATTTTAATTTTACCCACCTCGCCCGACTTACTACAAATGTATTTTATATATGTGTCACGTAGTCAATAAAAACTATCTATCATTAAAGACAGAATAATCAAAATCGAACTACTCTGTAAAAAGTTATGCGTGGTCATACATGAAAAAAATATACGCGTCCTTCTCATTTTTCATCGGTTAAAAATATCTGGAAGCCAGCAAAGGGATCACAATCCAAAATTCAATTCATTTAGGTCCCAGGCATGAATTAATTGAAAATCGATTCGCTGTTTTTCAATTTTTCACGTCGTGATAATGAAATTGAAAAAAAATATAATTCCTTTAAATGTTATGGAAAAACTCAACAGACGTTCAAAGGTAATGAACTTCTGACGCTTCCTACAAAGATTTAGGAGGAAATGAATTACTTTGTAGGACCGTAAAGCAATTTCAGGGTTTCTTTCGTACATGTTTGAATGCTCTAAAAATAAGTACATCATTTTCGAAGAGAGGTCCTTCGACTGAAAATTCAATGCTTTTTATTTGGTATTGTTCACATTCAGAAATATCTTTCCTTATTACATTTCCACGAAAAGAGAATAACTCATTGTGAACTAGACCAATCAATAGAGATATTTTCGTGACCAAAATAATACCAGGAAACCGACTGCGCCATCATTAGAGAAACGGTCCGTAGTTACATCCAGTTATGTCCTACTCGCGAGGGTCATTGCTGATTTTGTGATAAACATTCAAATGAAAAAATAAATTTGTTTTTTGCTTGCAACATGAAAACTAATGGAGCAATCTAGATGTAGTTGTAGAGAATCAAAATGCAAAGGAAATGAGCCGTAGCACGACTCCATCGGATTATTAATAACGGAAAAAAACTGGAAAAAACCAGAGAAAATCAGCGGTTTAAAAAAAATTCATTACTTCGTCACTTTTCGGGATACAGTGCAGGCTTTCCACGACATAGTAGTGATTGATATGTACTTTGTGTGTGAGAAATTGAGGCGCTGTCGTTCATCATTGGTTTTGGCATAATTTCAATCTGAATTTTTTAACGCACTTTATTACAACAGACCTGGATGCTCCATAAGTGGTCCGATTTCAATTTTTCTTGAAGATTCTGAGAAAAGAAGTATAGTACTAAGAAATGTCTATTCTCATTTTGAATGCTGCAAAATAGGTGAGAAATACATGCAAACATGACCGAAAACCGGCGAGTGCATGAAAGGGGCTCAGGAGTGGGGGTAGAGGAGCAGATTCATAACACGTGCAGCGCGCTTGTATTACTATACACCAATCATAGAGAAACTAAAAATAAAGAGAGTTGTCAAACCTGCAGAAAATGTTGGCACCACGTTTAGACAGTGGCGACATATCTCGCAACTGGCCGAACTAAGTTAGTACAGTTGGTAAAACAGATTTATCTCCAGTTACCGATTGAGATGAGGCGTGTTTTTTAAATCTGTTACTTTTATATGGTTGATATGGTATATATTTTTTCTACAACCGCGCGAAAAGTACCATGTTTGCGCTTCAAAAAAAAAGCGCAAGGTTGCACTTTTCCGAGGAGCGAGCGTTTATTTACTTTGCCGCTCGCCGAGCGGCAAAGTAACCAAAACTCTCGCTGAGTTACCATGGAAACCATAATGGAAAAACATCAAATGTTTTTTATTAACTTCTTCACCTACACTTTGCATGTTCCGTTGAACGTTTAATAGTGTTAAAATACAAATTACCAACTTTAGTTATACAAAATAACAGAAGTATAGGTTCGGAAAGTCTAATACATCGTTCTGAGGAAGTTTCCTTCCACTGAAGGTGGTAGGAATGTGCTTTTTTCATAAATAATTGAATTTTAGATTCTACATCATGTAACTATGTATATTAAGATGAATAGAGTGATAAATGGAGCAAATTACAAACTATAGAAAGTAATTGAAAAATTGTTATTATGATTATACAGTCTCATTTTCTGAACTTTTTATCATACTAAAGATGGTAGAAATGTACATTCAGTAAATAATTCACATTAACTATAAATTACATTGATGCCCAAATTATCGCGTTAAATAAAATACAAAACTACCAACTTTAGTTACGAAAAACAGTTCAAAAGTTGGTTGGTGGTATTTCTTCTTTTATTTTTTAATAAATTTGTACTACTAAAGGTGGAAGAAATATATTTTTTTCTGATTCAAAATAATTATATTCATAACTTTCGCATAGCACAAGCGAGTATTATGTTTGGACATGATAGGAGGCCATGCTTGCCGCAGTTGTCAAGAAAAATAAACAAACTATTATTTGACATATCAAAACGTTTTTGAAACAACTATTTGTGTTTAATAAATTGATGGTAATAATTATCTGATAATGAAAATTTTTGAAAAGTATAACTTATGTAATTGTAAAGAATTGTGCCATGTCCAAGTACGCCATTCCAATATACTCAACTGCGCTAATTGAAAACTGCGACCAAAACATCTGTCGAAAAATGGTTTGTTCAACAACATTCAGAGGAGTCTACTACAAATGTCGACCAAATATAATAATATTCCCAGAAGAAGAATGAATAAAATTGCTTCAAAATATTACATATATGTTATCAAACACAGACATTTAATACCTAGTACTAATTCGCCTGGTTTTTCACCACTAAAGAGGGAAGAAGTATTAGAAGAATTCCAAAAACATTTAGATATTGTTACACATCGATTCAAATCATAAAGTGACACAATAATATGTAAATAACTAATTAAATAGGTATTAAAGTAATTTTTTATTGTTTTACAATAACACACATTTGTAGCGCAAAGTAATGCTCGCACGTTTTAAAATCTGAACTGTCAAATTTGAGGTTATCAATAATCATTAATTTTTACCAAATATTTTTGTAAAATCTGCGGTTGTAGAAAAAATCTTATTGTAATTCGAGCGCAAAAACTTTGCCGCTTTCAAAACATTTGCGCTCTTAATACACAAATAGCTATTATAAGTGATCGATTTGCCATTCCTGTATTTCATATGAATGGTTGTATCATATGAAATGAAGGAATGGCAAATCGATCACTTACAAAATATATACAGTAATCGATTCGTAGAATCTGTTAGTTCGTTCGTGGTCAGAATAAAGTTTCAAAATCTTTGTTTCATGATATCAAGAACAAAATTTAAGTTCTTATAAAACAAGAAAAATAAGTTGAACGCTATGAAAAATACATTTTATTTTATCTAGGACAAGGTACAACTACAGACAAAACAATAATAAAATTCTGAAAAACAACAAAATTAATGATATTCTTCCGTCTTATCATGAAATCAGCCAAAATAAAAACAAATTACATTTACAACAAACCTTCAATAATTTTGTTAATTTATTAGCACAAAGGAGAACGAGAACGAGAACGAATGATCCAGTTTAATGATAATCAAATAGACCATATACTTCGTACTTCCTCAGATGGTGATAGGAAATGGGAACTGATGGATGGAAACAGTTTGTGAAAAAATTTCTGCAACTGATGGATGGAAATAAGTATCAATTTGTGAAAAGCAGCTTATATTTCACCTTGTAAAAAAATATTTCCAGGAATTTCAGCATTTCAACTCGAATAACAAACCATTCAATTTTCGACGTTGGGTTCCTAATCAAGTCCAAAGTATAATTTCTATCATTGATTTTTTGATGACAATAACAGTAGAAGAATTATTGCATGGTTTGTCATAATAAAAAATACATGTGTAAACAATAAACTTCCATTTTCTGACAAATGTGGAAATTGTAAATTATCATGTTATCATTCGTCTGTCGATTGCGGGCAGCGCCTCCATGCGCGACTGGCCGTATCAATAACTTGGTGGTCAAGATCGCCAATGTTTCAAACAGTCTCTTTATTTTTAATTTGTCTATGACACCAATACAGCAAGTTAGTATTGAAACAGCAGAGACGGTAACACAGCCAGTCTCTGACGAAACTGCTGATATGACACCGCAGCAAGTTGCGAATGAAATCACTGAGGTGATACCTACATCAACTGAATCTCAACTTCCCTCATGCTCGACATCATCGGAAGTGCCGTCAACTTTGTCCTGCTTGGTCTCCCCATAACAAATTCGCAGAAGCTAGAAGCTAGAAAAAAGATCAAAGGAAAAAACGGAAAACGAAAAAGTGAAATATTATCAAATACACCTATTAAAGACGCAATAATTGCTGATTTGGAAAAAAATACTATAAAAGGTGGTGGTATAAAAATGAATAAAATAGGTGGTAGAACAAAAATGTCTACCTTGCATAAAAGGATTCAAAAACAGTCATCAGCATCAGAAGACAAAATACCACCTACTAAAGACAAAATCGCCGCAAAGCGGAAAAAAATTGGAAAACAAAAGGTTTTTCAATCGAAGAAACCTAAGGTTCAGGTAATGGAAGATATATCAGAGCAATCGGAAGGATCTTTCTCATGTGCTAACACTGAGTCCAATTTGGGATATTTCCTGAGTTCTGACGAAGAGGCATTGCAAACGGATGATGAGGATAATGTGGAAATAAAATAAATGTTCTTATTGAAGAAGGTGTCTCAAAGTGCCTTAAAATAATGTCCATAGGACATATTGATGGCAAAACCGAGATTATAGTGAAAGTTGCCTACATCCGACGTTTATTTCCTAAGTTTATATTCATTTCCTCCGACTTGTACTACTTTTTTGATCTCTCCCAAGTTGTTATGACATTACCTTCCCCCAAATCTTCGAGCCAGACAGCACGAAGGAGCGAAATGGTAGTTTCTCTTTTTCAAGCTTACTATTATATCTATATAAAGTTTAGAAAAATTAATTGTTTCACTACAACTTCTAAGAAATCTCTGATTCATATACATGTAACAGTGTGCCACATAGCATGTAACACTGTTCCCCACTACTGGGACACAATGTTACGAGTGTAGTTGCTCTACACAATAGTTTTCGCTGGCTAATAATATAAGTATTCCTTTTATTTGATGATAACGAAGTATCATCCAAACATCAATAAATCATTCGGTAATTTCTTCAAATGAAATAACGTTCGAGTGACATGGAAAAAAAACTTTTGTGTAACACTGTGCCCCCTCTTCCCCTACTTGCAGTTGCTATGAGGGACTTCGAAGTGGCCCTTATTCAGGAATCATGGTTGCTATGGTGAATCAAAAGGTCTGGGCGATTGTGTAACAAATCAATTCAGATCTCCAGGACCTGTATTTTCATCAGGTAAGATACAATGGCCAAAAGGCTACGGCCAGATGAGCCTGCAGGGTGGAGTTTTTAGTGGGCACATCTGAGGTACACGAGCACAGACACACTACCGAAAGGTGTCCATGAAGGATTTTCCCTCAAAAAAATGGTACACAAAGAGAATGCATGGTCAGCATGCCGCTGGAACGCCTGGATTTTCTCTAACAGGTTGAAGTAAGGTGTCCAATTAGCGCTGACTCGGAGCAAGACACGCTTGTCCGAAACGCTGGTTCATAACCAAATGAGATAACACCAGATAAAATATGTATTGTGTTACGGGATCAAACCTAGGTCCCTGACGCAACAGTCTAGTACCCTATTGCACCGCTTGGGGTCCCGTTTCGAACTGTGGGTACAAGCTTCTGCAGCAGATCTCGTGGCTTGTTGCTGCAGAGCATAGAAAGAGTTCATCTGACCTTTCGAAGTATAAGGCTTGGTAGATAAAGGAACTTATTGTGTTTCGTAGATATGGTAATGAATTGTGGGTCAGCACATAAGGAATCCGATCGTGGCTTGGTATATGAGGTACCTACTCCTAGTTCTGGCTCATCGAAATATATCAAAGGTTTTGTCGAAATAATATTTATTTTTTGAATAACAGTTCTTTGCTGAAATAGATACAAATGCAAATGGGTCGCATAGAGCGCCGTTCATGCCTTGTGATGATCAAAGCTGCATCTATGATAATTATGTATTGTAAATATGTATTCTAGCTTTAGAGTGATGAAGTATTGTGAACAACTTGCTGATCATAAAATGGTTTCTACAGGATGAAAAGGATGACAAGGTGAAAATATAATAATAATAATTTCTCCAGTTCATAAAACTACAGATTCTCTCTTCTTCTGAGACATTTATATTCACAAAAACGATTTTAAAAAACTGAACCTCTGCTCCTCCACATAACCTGCAATATTTTGATTCCTTCTAGTTGAATTTGAGGAATGAACAAGTGGAATTATTATTTTTTCATGCTGTTGACCTATTGGGCGGAATTTATTAATATCTCAAATTTGGACATAAAAATTACCTAAATTTTTTTCCGTATCGGTAGAGCTCACGTAAAATTTACTTCTGCCAAATTGCATGTAGACATATTTGAAATGACCTAGATTTTACTCATGAAATTGTTGCATTTGTATTAGTGTGCTGGTAAATATATAATATATTTATTTTTTTTGCTGTGTTCCGGACTTCTGGTAATCGAGAGGGCTCTGATAGGGTCGACAAATGAACGAAAACCAGGTTCCTATGAGAAGTTCACAATGAGTTATTTTTTTATGGAATTGTAATAGCGCCTCCTATGTGAAATATATTTCTGAATGTGAACCATACAAAAAACACATTGTTTTTTTGATCGAAAGATTTTTCATTGGTTTGCAGCATTCAAATATCCACGGAATAAACCCCTAATAAGCAATTTAACAGTCCAATGGAGTAATTTGTTTCGTTATAATCGGTAGGAGCGCCAGAAGATCATTACCTACCTTTAATTGCTTCAGGTTGCGCCAGTAATTGAAGTAATTGGTTTGGCTGGAGCATATATCAGCGTTGAACTCTATAATTAACATGCAAGATATTGTTATACTGGAAAAAAAATGCAATCCATACTCCCGACACAAAAGCAAAAAACGATGTCTTTTCGAAACTGAAAAATATTGAATCATACAATGGCGATGCCTTCAGAAGAACTGTCGCTATTGTCTGATATAGTCAGTTATGTTATTTGCAGTAAAAGCATTGGATGCAATTGCGAGGGCCCTCCATTTAACTTTCAAAACTACACTTCCGTTTTTTTAGAAGACAGTGAGGGAAAATACAGAATAATCCGTGCTGATTTTGTATGTATCCTAATTGGACATCTGAAATATAATTTTTTTGGCACCAACGGATTAACGCTAGCGACCAATGGACCCCATCTTCATTCAATGATGAACCCGTATTGAAATTAGAAAACTTGTTTTCATCATCTCGGCATGAAGAAATTAAATTCCGCGAACCAATTCGAAATCAATACATTCATGCGATGTCCTACGGATTCCCTGATGAAATATTCAGCTGAATGTAAACAGAGAGAATATGCGTTTTTTTTTTCATAACGTCTCTCTTTGGAAAACATTCTCTTTTTAGAGCATACAAAGAAACCCCAACATTGTTATTTTCATAAAGTAATTTGTTTCGGTATTTTGTTTCTGGGTAGCACATGTAAATAGCCGTATATTGTATTCGAATCTTTGTTTTAAATTAGCAATGAAACGTCAAAAAATTATAAAACGCGTATTTTCATTTCGGCATGAAGATATTAAATTCCGCGAACGAATTCGAAATTAATCTGTTCATGCGATCTCTTACGGATTCCCTGATGAAATTCAATTCCAGGTACTGTTTCCAACTAGCTCTCTTTCTCTGTTTGTCGGATATGCCAATTAGCCAACTCTGTGATATATCCTGAATAAAACCGTTTATAATGAAACACGTTCGAAAATGCAAGGAAATACTTATTTGTCAGACAATGAAAGTTGGATGTCTATACAGGATCGAACTTGAAAATCATACAGGATATCCAATTTGAAAAATAGAAATAGATTGAGATAGCGGGAACAAGGACAACAATAAAAATCCCAGAAGAAATTAAGACAAGCTTTTATACAAATGCACTAAAAAGGAAAACATATTTCTGTAATTGTTTGACCTACGTTACTCTGTGAGTAGCAGATTCAAAATCTTGCCGCGCAAAAATACCTATTTTATATTCGCGGCGAACTTTTGAGTAACTCACATAATAGGTCAAACAATTGAAGAAATTATTTTTTAGTGAATTTCTACAGTGTGACCCATTTAAAATGGAACCACCCCTGTAGAATACGCATTTTTCAGTCATTCTCAAAATAAAAGTTTTTTGAATATTAAGCATCAAAAACTGTATCTTGACACAAATTTTCATAATTTTAGTTTCATTTCCAAGGCACTCTTTGGTTTTTTTTCTTTGTCAAAAATGGCAAAAGTTTATAAGGCAATTTTTGTTTTCAAATTTGACTACACTACTGGATTTGTAGTCGTTATAAATGAATACCATCAAAATTTCATAAAAAAATATTGATTAACAACGAAGTTACAATAACTTTAATTTTGGAAACAAAGTATTTTATTATAATTTTTATTTAGATTATAGACATATTTGAAATCTGGCAACACGGCCGATACGAAGTAGAACACCAGTGAATTTGTACATCGAAAATCCGAAGTCAATAGCTCATTCCGTTCTACAGTATAACAGTATAACTCCTAAAGTATGGTAATGTGAGCGATTTGTGGTGGAAGCGATTTTGTAATAAAAATCTGACTACGCCACAGGATTTGTGAATTATATTCCCGTGGAATCATTTTTTCAAGTCTAAGTCATAAGGGTTTTCGAAAATAACAGAAAATTGAAAATTCATTTTCAAGTTATGCAGTCTTTCATAGCCGATAAAAACGAAATGAACCGAATCAAGTTTTTAAAGTATCAAAATTATTTATTCAATAATAAAACAGAAAGCAGGACAAAAAATGTTCCTTTTAAATTCTGCAAAACTCAACTAACAAGCTTTTAGAGAAGGTATCAATAATTTGAGGAAAGCTGGACTAATACATTAGGCATCAGTATTGTACTAAATCAATAGTAGGCTGTGATTTAGTACACCACAAATCGCTCACCTTACCATACTTTCAGGAGTTATAACTGTAGAACGGAATGAGCTATTAACTTCGGATTTCCGCTGTACAAATTCACTGGTGTTCTACTTTGTATCGGCAGTGTTGCCAGATTTTAAATATGTCTATAATCTAAATAAAAATTATAATCAAATACTTTGTTTCCAAAATTAAAGTTGTAACTTCGTTGTTAACCAATATTTTTCCATGAAATTTTGATGGTTTTCGTTTATGACGACTACAAATCCATAGGTGTAGTCAAATTTGAAAACAAAAATTGCCTAATAAACTTTTGCCGTTTTTGACAAAGAAAAAAAACCATAGAGTGCCTTGGAAATGAAACTGAAGTTATGAAAATTTGTGTCAAGATACAGTTTTTGATGCTCAATATTAAAAAAAAATTTTTTGAGATTGACTGAAAAATGCGTATTCTACAGGGGTGGTTCCATTCTAAATGGGTCACACTATATATATATAAATATATATATATATATATACATATATATATATATATATATATACATATATTTATATATACATATATGCATATATATATATATATTTATATATTATATATATATATATATTATATATATATATATTTCGACACTATACACAGCGCTCCAAAATTGAATCAGATCAGGTGTAATTTTTTTATTTAGGTGTTGGCATCAAGGACGTACTTAGGGGGGGAGGGGGTCCAGGGGGTCTAGAGATTATATACAACACACAAAATCTGTAAATACAGCGCCAACAATGCCTTCCTGTCAATTTTTTTGAGATTGACTGAAAAATGCGTATTCTACAGGGGTGGTTCCATTCTAAATGGGTCACACTGTATATATATAAATATATATATATATATATATATATATATATATATATATATATATTATATATATATATATATATATATATAATATATTTATATATAATATATATATATATATATATATATATATATATATATATATATATATATTTATATATATATATATAAATATATATTTCGACACTATACACAGCGCTCCAAAATTGAATCAGATCAGGTGTAATTTTTTTATTTAGGTGTTGGCATCAAGGACGTACTCAGGGGGGGAGGGGGTCCAGGGGGTCTAGAGATTAGATACAACACACAAAATCTGTAAATACAGCGCCAACAATGCCTTCCTATCTGAGACATTTCCGGGGAGCAGCAGAGTATTTGTTGCAAAACCTAGCCAACAAAATTTTTCATGTATTTTGAAAATAAAACCATCGTTGTTGACTCTTGACTTACTGTGTTATGGTAAATAATCCTAAAAAATACCTCTATAAACCAAACTTTATCATATAGGTATATATTTTTCACATTTAATATTTACCAAAGTTTATTCGCTTCAGGGATCTTAGTTTTTGAGTGGATTCGGAAGATTATTTTTTTCAATCTGATTTCGTTGAACTCTGATGTCCGTTATATTCTTCAAAGAGCTTTCTATCATTTAATTTTTCAGTAGACTCCTTAACCAATTCGTACAAAGCTAGTCTACTTAATCCCATTTCCTATTTTGAAGTTGAAAAACTAAAACCTGCAATGTGCCAGTACAACTATAGTGCTGAAACGTAATCAAATAGCATGTCCACTCACAAAAAAACTTTTTCTCTAACTGAGGCTAGGAGCTCCTGGATATGATGTGATTCATGCACCAGTTAATCCGTAATCACAAAATGCACGTTTTAGAATTGTTGAGCAATTTTTAACTTCTTTACTTTTGGCAAGGTTTTTGCCTCAAATGCTCCACTGTGTGGCGTATGTCTCCGAACTTATGAATTATTGAATAATTTGAGAATATTGATTTGCTTTTTTTTCGAGTTATCCAAATGAGGGTGGTCAATCTCAAATATCGCTTTAATCTAAATAAAAATTATAATAAAATACTTTGTTTCCAAAATTAAAGTTGTTGTAACTTCGTTGTTAACCAATATTTTTTATGAAATTTTGATGGTTTTCATTTATAACGACTACATGTGGTGTAGTCAAATTTGAAAACAAAAATTGCCTAATAAACTTTTGTCGTTTTTGACAAAGAAAAAAAAACCATAGAGTGCCTTGGAAATGAAACTAAAGTTATGAAAATTTATGTCAAGATACAGTTTTTGATGTTTAATATTAAAAAACATATTTTTGCGATTGATTGAAAAATGCGTATTCTACAGGGGTGGTTCCATTTTAAATAAGCCACACTGTATAAAAGCTTGTATTAATTTTTTTTATCAGTTTTATTAAATTCTTTATAGTTTTTCATGAAATCCATGATCTCATTGAATTCTGACAAAAATTCATAATCTCTGACCCCAAAAAACCCAGATACCAATTTTGAATGGAATCAGCCCCTAATAACAAAACACGTCCCATCTTGGAGCCGCCATCTAATTCATGAATTTTGTCAAAAACATCATGATGTCCAACCCCAAAAACCCCCAGACACCAATTCTGAATGGAATCGGGCTATAATCAATAAACTTGTCGCCATTTTGGAGCCGCCATCTTGAATTCGTGGATTTTGACAAAAAATCATGATATCCTACTCCAAACACCACCCCCCATAGCAGTTTTTATTGGAACCGGGTTGGAAACACAAAACTCGTCACCATTTTGGAGCCGCCATCTTGAATTTTGAATTTGGCAAAATCTCACCAATTTTGAACAAACGATATTGGGCCGTATTTTGTTTCTCCTCTGGCAAAAATTTGATAATGCATTGTCACAGGAATTATGAGCACCTACCAAATTTCACGTTATTCGACAACTAGAAGTGGGTTAAAATTCACATTCAAGATTTGAACTAAACATACATAAATGTGAAGTTAAATAATATCATGTAAAAAGTGTTCTGAATAAAGAAAAATCCGACTTTTCACGTTTATTTCACATTTCTTCTGGTTGAAAAGGGAAAATTCTCAATCAAATATTGAATAAAGAGATTTTTCTGAAAATTTGAGAATCTTAGATAAATATGAAGTTATTTATTGTAATATCTAAAGAAAACTTCCCTGGCAGAGCCACAATGGACATTAATTATGCCCCTTACTCAAAACTAACAAAACCCTCATGCAAACTTTCACCCCTAGGGCTTGCATTTATAAAAACACCGAAACATGTATTTCTTTATCCCTTCAGAGACCTTAAATACCAATTTTTATGACCCTAACTTGAAAACTAACGAAACCTCATACAAACTTTCACCCTCCATTTCACCACTTTAGGGGTTGAATTTCTAAAAACACCGAAGACCTCAAATATCAATTTTCATGACCCCAACTTGAAAACTAACGGAATTCTATGCAAACTTCCAATCCCAATTCAACTCCCATTTCACCTCTTCAGAGCTGAATTTTCAAAAACCCTGAAACACATTTATCTTTATTTGTGAAGAATTTATAAATACATTTTACTATGAAGGTAATTTGAGTTCTTGCGATAAGATTGTCGTGTTGTCTGCCAAAATAGTGAACATCTCTCAATTTGCCCAAAAGCTAAGAGGTTTTTTCACTCAGACAGGATTCGTACCAATGAAAGCTTCGTCCTCTGAAGCTGTAGAGTTGAAGCTTATGTAACAGTCAAAAGCTTTAGACCTATCGCAGCGCTCACTTCCTTCAGACTAGAATATATATTTTTCAGAAAGCGAAAGAGATTGCATCTGCCGTACTTCTATTGGTTTGATAGCTAAATTAAGTAATTGCATGTAATTTACAGCTCTTCATAAAAGCATTATCTGCACCATCATAAGATTTTTATCATGAGCAAGCGTCCTTTGTAATTGTGGATCCATCATGTATGTCGAATTCCTCAAAATATTTTCCTTGTTGAAATTACTAGCACATACATATTCATCTATTTCGATATCATCATTTATTGAAAGGATTTCCCGTCATTGTATATCATAATAACAATAACTTATATTCCAAAACAAATTGATAACAATGGAATAAACATACTGATAGCAATGACTAACATCGAAATCAGTGATCACCATAAAAATATATATAACATGTAAATGTTTCAATCGAAGGAATCTCGGAATCAATTTTTTGACTGATTATGACAATATAATCTCATAATATATTTAATTCTACCCAAAAACAATTATTTTATTGATCTTGCAAATACGAAAATACCCAAAGCGTTTCCTCATTCTACATTCTATTTTCAATTCATTGCAAAAAGCATAAAAACCATGAAATTGGACTTATTACTCAATGGTGAATTCTATGTTAAAAATTTCAAGTTTTTCTGATCATTTGCTGTTTCCAGAATACAGGAGAAAGAATTGGCTACCCTCAATATGGATTAACAAGTGCCACACAACATAAAAAAAGTGGATTAGAGACATTCATGCATTGTATTCATGTCATTCGCTGAAAATTATACAAAAGTTTTTTCCTTAGACACGTCTGAATATCTTGAACAGAGAAAATAATATAAAGTTCAACTCCTTAAGCAAAGCGGGATTGTCAAACTTTATTGTTGATACGGCTCCGTCGAGTTGACTCTTACTGCTTGGTGTTACCTACGTATTTTGCCCCATGAACACGAATTCGAAGTCAAAACGCATCGTTCTCAAATACTTTCGGAGGATCAAAGATCAAGAAAAGCCCCTTTTCCGCCTTCTTCAGCAATAAGAAACATCTCAATTATAATTTATGAATTTCGTTAGGCCTTTTCCACTATCTACGTACATTTTGAACGAGCACCGACTTTGAATTTGTGTTCATGGGACAGAAATACATAAGTACCAACTCGGTGGAGCCGTATCAATAGAAAATTAACCATACAAAATTGTACTCCCTACAATTGTACATAATTAGAATTATTTCGGAACACTTCTCGACAATTATATATAACACTAACATCAGTAGATGGAATAGTTTGTTCTGAAATATGCTACATCGATTGATCAACCTCGAAATATTTCACAACGAATTCACATAACTTAAAAGGCGACAAAAGCACAATCACTGAACGGATCAGAGACACAAATCGCAAAAACACCCTGTGTGGTCTTTAATTCAGTTTACTGAACAATGACACGAAACGACGTCGGTGCCATCTGGGCTAGTAGTCTACTCGATAAGTTGAAAATGGTCTAAAATAGAGATACTGCTCTTAAAATTATGTGTGATAATTCATTGGATCCAGAATACTGCCTAGGAGAATGTGCCAAAAGCGTGTATTAGCACATAAAAAATTGCAAAAGTTATAAACAATTGAAGATGAAAAAAAAATGGCATTTCGTTTTTTGCAATATTTCATAAACTATTAATATTTGAGAAATTTCAAAGAGAGATTCTGAAAGAGGAGGAAATTTCAAAAAAAAAACTCCCGAACTCTATCTCCATTATTTATAATTTTAATTTAACGCTGAAAATGGGTCTCCGAGCGACATTTTTAGGTTGCGCGCGCGGCGTCAAAAGCGAGTACGACACATTAATTTATTTAAGGTATTACATTTTTTTTTAATTTGAAAAAATTATGGTATATTCGAAACACTATAAATAATTGATTCCCGTTGGAAATTTTACTAAAAGTTTATTAAGTTAAACTAAGTTAACTAACAAAATTTTCTCATACTTCTGTCTTAATTGTAAATGAAAAAAATTTTTTTAGATAATTGTAAAAATTTTTCGCTTCGTAGAGCCTTTCTTATATACATACTCAACAAGATCACGCCATAAAAATTGAGAAAATATTCATACTTTGTTTATAATAATTTTTGTACTTGAACAAAAACTGAAAAATCCAAGTAATGTTGTTGAAAAATTTTTTTTTTCTTAATCATCATATTATGTTTTTTTATCAATACAAGATATAAATTGATTTGCAAAAAATTCCCGCCATTTGTTGTAATTTTTTATAAAAAATTGATTATTTCAATATTTTTGAAAAATTTTTTCCACAACTTCATTATATTACAAATATTATGATTTTTAAATAAAAATGTTTTCTTTATAACAATTTTTAATTGTTTATGATCGTTTTTTTATATTTCTATTGTTTAAATAATTAGTTGAGAAATAGTTTTCTTCTAAAAATCATAATTGACAGTCCTCTATGGGGTAACAAAAAACAATTTTTTTATCAACAATTCCATTGTTTATTAACTTACCAATTTTTTTTTAATTAAAATTTAAAAAAACCTATAAAAAAGTATAAAAAAAAACAATTTTTCCAATTCCAATTCAAAGTACAAAAAATATTTTTTTCTATACTTTGTTATATATGCTTGTTTCTGTAAATTTTGGAAGTTTCAGAAAAAAAATCTAACAAAGTTAAAAATTCATTTATAACAAATTGGTAAGTTAATAAACAATGGAATTGTTGTTAAAAAAAATTGTTTTTTTGTTACTTATAGAGGACTGTAAATTATGATATTTAGAAAAATTTTAAAAAAAAAAAATTAAAAATTAAAAATTTTTTAAGAAAAATTTGTTTTTCAAAAATCATAATATTAGTAAAATAATGAAGTTGTGAAAAAAAAATTTTTCAATAATATTGAAATAATTAATTTGTTTATAAAAAATTTATCAACAAATGGCGGGAATATTTTTTTGCAGATCAATTTATATCTTTTTTTTTTTTTTTTTTTAAAAAATAAATAAAAAATTTTTTTTTGGTATCTTGTTGAGTATGTATATAAAAGGCTTTAGAAGCGAAAAATTTTTACGACAATTATTTAAACATTTTTTTTCATTTACAATTAAGACAGAAGTTCGAGAAAATTTTGTTAGTTAACAATCGTTTAGCTTGTTGAAAAATCAACGTTAAGTAAAATTCCCAATGGGAATAAATTAGTCATAGTGTTCCGAATACACCATGATTTTTTCAAATTCAAAAAAACATATTTAATACCTTAAATAAATTAATTAATGTGTCGTACTCGCTTTTGACGCCGCGCGCGCAACTTAAAAATGTCGCTCGGAGACCCATTTTCAGCGTTAAATTAAAATTATAAATGATGGAGAGAGTTTTTTATTGGAAATTTCCTCCTCTTTCAGAATCTTTTTTTGAGATTTCTCAAATTTCAATAGTTCATGAAATATTGGCAAAAAACGAAATGCCATTTTTTTTTATCTTCAATTGTTTATAACTTTTGCAATTTTTTATGTGCTAATACACGCTTCCGGCACATTTTTCTAGGCGTTATTCTGGATCCAATGAGCTATCACACATAATTTCAAGAGCAGTATCTCTATTTTAGCCTTTTAACAAATCAACCATTTTCAACTTGTCGAGTAGACTATAGGGTCCCCCAGTTTGTCCCAATATTTTACAGGTATAAGTGAATAGTCGCGGCTACCCGATCGCAGACGTCAGCGACTGCGACTTTTGGAGGAAACCAAGGCTTTAAAATTGCAGTTTATATACGCAGACCATGTATGATGCATGTCAAATCCAAAGTCAATCTGAAGAATAGTGGAAACTGGAAAAAAATCTTTATGTTTTGCTGAATCCTCGTATTCTTGAGTAATACTCGTATGTCGGAGTTGAAGGGCACTATAATTTCAAGAAGATATACCAACTTTTATGATTCATGAGAAATATAATATTCAGAGGGAAATAAATTTAAAAAGTTTTCCATCTGTTTCCGATACTTTAAGTCGCTGGGGGAAAGTTCAGCACGCGAGCCCAGAAGAAACCAGTATAGTTCTCGGAACAAATTTACTTGAGAATTCACTTGCAAATTAACTTGCGAGTGCGAACTGGATGCAACGAGCAAATGCAGATGAGGGTGTCATATTTGATTAGTCAAACATTGTGCATACCCCCAGCGCAGTTCACTGAAACATTTCATTATAGTTTCGCGAGAATCCGAAGTAATCCAGAATAGTAGTTCACGTAACAAGTACGCAAAAAAACCGGTTGCTGTCAGGTTGACGAGAGTCTTATCGATATTTTATTATATTGTAATTCCTCTGACTACTGAATGTAGTTTATATATCGTATAAATGTTATTGAGTATTGTTAAATTTTAACGTTAGTATGACAATCAACTAATAACATTTTACCATGTTTTGGAAGTGTTATTAGTTGTGTTTGTATATGTGATGTATATATTTGTATTTATGAGTAAGTAATTTTTAATTGTTGAGTATTGTTAAAATTTTAACGTGTAGTATGACAATCAACTAATAACATTTTACTTTGGAATTTTTTTTTATTTGTATTTATGAGTAAGTATTTTTATTATTAATAATTGTTTAATTGTTTATGTCCCTTTCACAAAGCTTTGTCAACAAGAAACTATCTTAGACAATAAAGTATATTTTGATTTGATTTTTGATTTTGATATCTGAGTCAAGCAACGTCGGGCGCGTTTAGTACTTGAATGGGTGACCACCCGACAAGGAAGGTGCGCGTAAAATGCCCTAAAAACTGTAGCGTGGTGGCATATTCGCAGCTGCAGGCGTCTTATCAATGAGCACGAGATAAGACGATAGATATGCCGTCTTTCCGAGAGGTCGTTAAAATGGCGACCCGAGTTCAAAGATGTTGAGCTCGTTAAAGAACCCGGCAAAAATTTCCGGTTGGGGGGAGTATGCTCACCGGCGTCGGTGTTTAGCCCTGGTCGCAGAAATAGGCCGACGTTAAATAAAGCAATGAAAAAAGTACGCAAAATGAGGCTTTAGCGGATGAATGGCAATGTATATGAAGAATATGAAAACGATGTCCGCTAAAGTCATTTGCGTACGTGTTGCATACATATTCTTCCGAATAAACAGAACGGAAACACCACATATATTTTCTTTCCGTGCTTGCGGATTTTTTCTGAGTACATCAGTCGTGAAATATTGTTCATCATATAAATTACTTCAATATTAGACACCTCTATGTATGTATGTATGAATGTATGTAACGGAATCTTTGAAATTAATTTGCACCCACTTCCAAACGCGTCCGAATCATTTGGAAAATTGGCACATTTATTGAGAATGAGAGAATGACAATGGTTCCAGGCTATGACCTGGTATTGTCACCAAGATCACCAGAAAAAATGTTTAATTCACATTACCAAGATTTGGTGAAGTTACTAGTAAAAATAAAATTATTAATAGAAAACCTTTTTAAAGACAAGCTTTCATTCAAATGCGCTACAAAGTAAAAAATGATTACTTTGGATGTGGGAAGTAGGTTATTCCGTGAGTTATAGATTCAAGAGCTTGTCGCTCAAAGTTTTCAATTCGAATACAAAAGCGACAAGCTGTTGAATCTGTAACCTACGTATCCAAAGCAATTATTTTTTACTGATTAGCGCTTTTGAATGAAGGGTTTTTTATTAATTATTTTATTTTGTGCTTTTTGGTGAGTACGCCTTTATTTGTGCATTTTTGTTAGAGCATCGTTATTATAAGGGCTTTTTTCTGTGAGTTCTGAGCTATCTAGTTCTTCAACGAGGAGACCATCCGAAGATTAACCTAGCTACCATCCTGGAGCTGCCATCTTCAATTTATCAATTTTGACAAAAAATTGATAATCTTCGATTGAATTCATTATCACCGACCCCAAAAACCCCGACATACCAATTTTGAATAGAACGGCCATAATTACAAATCTCGTCCGCCATCTTGAATTTAATTTTCAAAAACTTCCTAACCGCCCCGAAAACCTCACTTTTAAAAAATAACCCAATCCCTTTCCCCATTTTTTTCATGAATTTCGACTGGAATTCATAATTTTCTACCCCGGAAACCCCCACATACCAATTTTGAATAGAATCGGACCACAATCACAGACATTGTCGGCCCTCTTTGAGCCGCCATTTTGATTTTTTTTATGAATTTTCACACTAAGCATTACAGACACAAATTTTCCTTCCTAATTTTCAAATTCGGCTTGATTGTTTATTGGTCGGAGATCCACACCTGACCCCTGCTGAAAATCGCAAATTGTCGACGACGCAAGGTGAAAGGTACTGAGTGTTGCGCAACTAAAAAAAAAGTGACAACTAGAATTACTCGGAGAGCGGCCTATTCAAGTAATTCACTCGGTATATGATTGAGGTTCGTTTTATCCTATGTACTCGGTCATATGTCAAGTTATCAAAAAAAAAATTAATAATAATTTAGTTGTAAATTTAAAAGATATAATTAAGATCAATTCTCAAAAACATTACACAAATCCATAAATCAATAATTTCTTATAAAACCATTTCATATAATTACCAGAAAATATGAGTATAAAATAGCAATAAAACCATAGCAGAAATCAATATCATATCAGTTACCATGTTCTATAATGTAAAGACAATAAACAATATATTTTCAATCAATTGTAGCAAAGTCAAATGTACCAAAATATTTAATAACTTTTTTTTGTGCTTTATCAATATAACCAAAAATTTGTATTTATCAAGATACACAAATCTAAAACACCATGGTCAATTATGATCATATGATAGCGAATGAAATCCCTCCCAACTCATAACTTTCCTTAAACGCACTAACATTAAATTCTAGAGAGCGATATCCGATCGCGGTTGCGTACCTACGTCCTCGGTAGCTCAGTTGAGAAGAGCACTTGACTGGTAATCATGAGGTCGTGGGTTCTATCCCCGCCCAAGGATATCTTTTTCTAGAATTTACAAATTATTGTCTGCACGCCACCAACTCTCTTTACATTATATATCTCAGACACAAATTTTCCTTTCTAATTTCAAAACCAACTGTACTTTCACTTTCCCTGCTCACCCACCTTTTCACCCCTTTAGTATGGATTATTAAAAAAAAATATGCTGTCCAAATTTTTGCTCTTAGGTCCAGCGGTTTTAGGTCTTGGCGTTGATTGTTAGTCAGGCCATGTAATTATATATGTACATATTACCCCAAACACAATCCCTCGACTATCATCCAATTAATTCCGGGTCTCCATTATGTTGTAGTGTCATCAGAACTACATATGGGTGCCAAGTTTCAACAGAATCGGCAGGTGTAAAATCGATAAATCGTCCCCTATTTTTCTAACCCTAAGGAGTGGATTTTTTTTTTTCAAATCCAAATGGAACCAACTTCCGTGTATACCCTATGTATTCAAAAAATCATTAAAATCAGACTCCTGGCGTCGACTAGAGAACCTGCTCCTTTTTTTCTTTGGTAAAGAAAGCGTGGGGTGCTCTCTACTTACTTTTCATAATGACTCTACATTTATGAATAGCTAGAATCAAAACAATCCAGACAACTGATATCAAGTACCCCACGCTTATATTAGCTCGCTTTCGTGTCTGTTTATCCAGTACAAATCTTGCAACCGATTTTAAACTAACTTCCCAATGAGCTAGAGACTTGAAACTCGGAATGGTGACAATACGATATTAACTCGTTTTCTCTCTGTCTGTTGTTCGTTTTCTTACAGACCACCAGAAGTGAGGTTAGGATCACACAAACTCTCCATAGCAGAATGATCGATGAGTGAATGTGCACTAAATTCAATGGCCTTCCAAATATTCACTCAATATAACAACGAAATTATAGTAAAAATAAACCGTTTGTCTGTAATGCTAATAATATTGAGAAGCAATCGATTTTCATTTTAAATCTTGCATAGCTATTGAAAATTCACAATCACAAATTTTCAAGACAATCTCTATGGGGTAAGGAATCTGTATGGGATTATAAAACTGTATGAGGCTAGGATACATTATTTTATACTTTTAAGTCCGTTTTATGAACGTGGTATATTAAAAAAAATATCTGAATAATGATATACATTGAAGTGAATTTTTTGTCTTATTATCTATAACTTTTTAGTCAATATTGCTACAAAGCGTGTTTTTAGTTTCTTTAAACTATAATTTTCGGGAATGCTAATAAATAAAGTATTTTTGAGGTTTTTCCAACCAATTTTTCACGGAAAAATGAGTTATGGCAAATAATGCTGAATATTATTGAAGACCACCTCTATAGACATTTTGATAGAAATATTTGAAGAAGTTAAAGACAGAATGTTGAACTTGTTTCCAGGTTCCATACGGTAGTGTGAGAAAGATGTGCAAAAATGTAGCAAGCGATTGTTTATCAATGACAGTTTTGTCAAATAGTCAAAATACTAGTGTTTATTGTTCCGGAAATAAGTATTCCGAAATGATATTTCGAAGAAAACGTATGTTTTCACTGCAAAATTTCAAATAATATATAGTTCATTGCATCTCCTGGAACGTTTTTAGGATATTTATTATGTTTTCTAAACAATTAAAAACAATTCGTTAAAGTGTTGCCATTACGACTTTAGGTACAAGTCTGCTAAAGTGGCATTTTGCGGACTCTTTTCAGTATTCAAAGTAGGCATTTTATGGAGCGTGTACAAAAAAGTTCATTGGTATCGCCTAAAACAAATATTTCCATGAAGGCTAAATATTTTTTGGGGAAGTATCAAAAACTGATAATTTCAACTTCCAGGTGGAGAGAAAAACCAACAAATGAAAAGTATTTATTTATTTGTATATGATATGTCACTGTTTAGCAAAAGTTCCAGAATGTTGTTGGAGTATTATCGAAAGTCTGTTGGAGATAGATTGAAATTCAGTTTCAACATCAACTTTGATAATGTTTTCTCTTTTTGTATAACGACCAAAGCTGATTAGATCTCATTATCCATCAATTACGATTTTCGATTTCCAATACTAGTAACATCAATTTATTAACAATATTGAATAAAAATGCTTCAGAGCCAGTAATTGAGTTCCATGTTCAACCTAATACTGTTATCATATCCATTATAGATGAAAGTTATATTATCGTTGAGTTAGATTGGTAGTATTGATTTTATACTGAGCTAGTTTCACTACGAACAAATGTTCTGCTTGTGGCATTTTAATTAACTTTGATATTTTTTGATTGATTTTGATTGATAATTCATTATAATAGGTGGGAATATGGCAATGAAACATATTTAATAAGCCTTACTCAAAGCCACATTCGTGTAGATTGCACTGGTTTTTGTTTAATTTAAATGCATGCATTATTACTGAAGTTTCGACTGAGACAACTCCAGCCCTCTTTTTTGATTTTTTCGGCCATTGACGTCACTTTCCAGCTCACTAATTGCTAATTCTGCATAATGTATTGTCAAAAATGTTTGTTTGGGATTTCACGGAATAGGGATCAAATCAGATACTTCAATGATTATACCCGTATAGTGAATCCTTAGATTCATTAAATTTTTTATTTTATGTGGCAAAACATAAAAAAGGTATAGCACTTATCGCCGTGCTTTGTCGTGGATGTGGGTTCCACGCTTTCATCTCTAGTCACACGAAACCAATAAATCTGAATGTTTTCCTCACACTCATTGAAAAAGTCTATAAAAATATTTTATTGGTTACTGATCATAAACGATCAAATTCATCGGAAATATTGGCGCCGCCACCTTAAATAAGGAAATGGATATTTTTTTCCTGTTTTACGCGAATATTTTTATTCTGGATTCATTGAACAAGGTGATTCGGAAAGTATTCCCATATTATACTACCTTTCCCAGAGTTGAATTGCGTGTGGTCATGTCGATTTAATTCACAGTTTGTTTTCGATAAATTGATTCATGGGTATGTGCAAAATTTATATAAGATAATGAACCCTTTTCATTTTGACAATATGTTATTCATGAAAAATTGGTTGAAACAAACGAAATAACAAGTATATATATATATATATATATATATATATATATATATATATATATATATATATATTTTTTTTTTCTTAGTTTCCTGACCACATATATATTTTCTTCAATTTCTTGGAATAAAGGTCTGATTCAGTCTATTCATATAATTTCTCTTAACTACGTTTTGACATGGTATTTGTCATCTTCAGGTTAGAAAATTATATTATTGAAATTCTGCGTTCGCATCGTATGAACGTTATTGTACAATAACGTTCGTACGATGCGAACGCAGAATTTTAATAATATAATTTTTTAACCTGAAGATGACAAATACCATGTCGAACGAAACGTAGTTAAGAGAAATTATATGAATAGACTGAATCAGACCTTAATTCCAAGAAATTGAAGAATATATATATATATCTATATATATATGAAAGAGAGTAATAGTGAGGGGACTGTTAAAAACAAAGTGGAAGGAATTTAATGGACATAGCCCTCAGAGAGAAGTGTTAACCGTAGACACGTGTTTCGGGCTCTCGGCCCTCATCAGTACGGTGGAGAAGTGCAAAGATGAACAACACTTGGTAGAAAACGACAAATCAACGGAGTCAACAAACAGAAGCCAGCCGCTCATTTGTGACCCATTTTTAATTGGAAACACCCCCCTAAAATTTGAAGTTGTAAACAGATTTCAATAATTTTTCTTTGAAATGTCAGGTACTGAAAGGTCTACCTTGGGACAAAATTTGGAATGTTTATTCCAATTTTCAGGGCATACTACGATATTTTTTTTTAGTCGAAAATCGAGATTTTTCTATTAGCGATTTTTTTATTGAAAAAATCACTACGCCAATGAATTCAGAGTGCCTCTAAACAGGTGTGACCAAAGTTTCATGGAAAAATATTCATCAATAACAAAGTTATGACAACTCAAAAATTCGAAAACTCACACAGCTAACAGTCACAAAAAACACCCTATATCAACAAATATAGCCATGAGAATATTTTTTTATGATTTCAACAATGAAGTGCCGCTAGATGAAAAAAAAAACAAATAGCGTACATTTTTTCAATGAAAATAACGGAATTACATTCATACATTCAACTAATAATGAAGGAAAAAATTTTAATCAACGTAACTATGAAAACTAATTATTGAAATGTTCTCGATTCAGTGCAAACAATTCAAACTCATATTCTAGTAGCCTCTACTAATCCACCACGTATTTCGATACATTTGTCGTAGCGCTTACGAATGTTTCTGATTACGTTCCTTTGTTCTTGTGGGGTAATATCTGCACATACCTGTCGAATTCTTGCACAAAGTTCATTTCATCTCTGAGCGGTTTTTGTAAACCTTTTGAGTGAGAAGTCTCAGAGAAAAAGTCCAAAACTGTGAGGTCTCGAGATCTGGGTGGCCACTCTATAAACGGACTACACGGCCTATCCATCGGTTTGAAAATGTTCGTTAAGCCATTGCCTCACAGCTCTGGCATAATGAACTGAACACCCATCTAACTGGGCAATTAAATTAGATCGTTCATTGATTGGCAGCTCGTGAATAGCATCCCAAAACTCTGTGTTTAAAATTCTAGAAACCTCTGCGCATTAATGTTTTCCTCAAAAGAAAGGACCAATAATTGTTCGTTCAATATCCCACACCAGACGTTGATTTTTTGGGAATACTGGCTTTACAGTTTATTACTCAGTTAGGATTATTCGCTGCCCAATAGCGACAATTCTGTGATGACACTACTCCATTTGTAGTGAAAGTGGTTTCGTCGGTATATAAAATATTTTGTAGGAAATTTATATTGTTTAAATATTCCCCTTGGCCCATAAACAATATTCCAGACATCTTGCTTCGTCGCCTTCTTGCAGTGTATGTAAAATTTTGGCTTGAAAGGTTTGATATTCTTCGCCTTGAGACATCTCCGAATAGTTTCTCGTGGAATGTTCAAATCTAAGGTGGCATTCCTTATACTGGCATTAGGATTATTTCCGAAATAATCTAAAATGATTTGATCATTCCTGTCATTCCTGTTTCGTCTTTGTACAAGATTACTTTTTAACATCATTTTTGATACTGCACCAGTTTCATTGAATATTTTATTTATTTTATTTACCGTACCGCAGCTAATACGAGGACGATCTGGATGTCTCTCATCAAATACTCTACAAACCTCTCTAGCACTTCTAACGTCATCTCCCGAAAGGCGTACAATTTCAATTTTCTCTCTTATGCTCAATCTTGCAGCCATGACACAAAATAATTCGAAGAATTGTAAGGTGAATATTGTTGACAATAGTACATTTAAATCTTTCACAAGTGTCAAACTGTAATATCATTCCCATGGCAACTAAGATTTAAATTGAAAAATCAATTAGGTCTTAGTTTTAGTTAATTTGCGTGAAAACTTGAATGTAATTCCGTTATTTTCATTAATAGTATATTAAAGTATAAGTGGATAAAAAGGGCTTTAAAACACGCGCGATTTTTCGAGCACGACGGCGCAGCCGGAGTGCTCGAAATAGAGCAAGTGTTTTTAAGACCAGTTATCCACGAATACTTTACGTTATTTTTTTTATTGGTGCACTTTGAAATCATATATACTGGTATTATTATTCCAAATAATAGAAATAAGAACTAATAATGCAAGAAGGTTGAATTCGTGATGTGACATCAGTATACCTTTCGTTGTCATGGAAATGAGAAAAACATTCATTTGCAATTTGTTACCAAAGATCAATATTTGTTGTCACCAGAGCTCAAAAATGAATTATTCTAATATCGATTTTTTGAATGGTAGGGCAGAATCGCGGTTAATACCGCGAAAATCCAGTGATATATATAAAAAGAATATGAAAAGTTCATCAAATGGATGGAGGAGCACATATAAATGAACGAATTGTGAGTAATATTTTGACGTTACAAGGTACTCCTGTCAGATCAATAATCAAAAATTTTATTTAGACTTCACTGTTTCTCGATTTGTTGATGTTGTCATGGTTACCTTTAAAAACGCGCGTTTTTAAAGTTTGATTTAAACACGCTGAGGCGTGCTTTAAATGGGTAAAAAGGGGCACCAATAAAAAAAAAATTTACGCTATTTGTTTTTTTTTTTTCATTTGGCGGCACTTTATTGTTGAAATCATGAAAAAAAATATTCTCATGGCTATATTTGTTGATATGGAAATGATTACAGTTTGACACTTGTGAAAGATTTAAATGTACTATTGTCAACAATTTTCACCTTACAATTCTTCGAATTATTTTGTGTCATGGCTGCAAGATTGAGCATAAGAGAGAAAATTGAAATTGTACGCCTTTCGGGAGATGACGTTAGAAGTGCTAGAGAGGTTTGTAGAGTATTTAATGAGAGACATCCAGATCGTCCTCGTATTAGCTGCGGTACGGTAAATAAAATAAATAAAATATTCAATGAAACTGGTGCAGTATCAAAAATGATGTTAAAAAGTAATCTTGTACAAAGACGAAACAGGAATGACAGGAATGATCAAATCATTTTAGATCATTTCGGAAATAATCCTAATGCCAGTATAAGGAATGCCACCTTAGATTTGAATATTCCACGAGAAACTATTCGGAGATGTCTCAAGGCGAAGAATATTAAACCTTTCAAGCCAAAATTTTTACATACACTGCAAGAAGGCGACGAAGCAAGACGTCTGGAATATTGTTTATGGGCCAAGGGGAATATTTAAACAATATAAATTTCCTACAAAATATTTTATACACCGACGAAGCCACTTTCACTACAAATGGAGTAGTGTCATCACAGAATTGTCGCTATTGGGCAGCGAATAATCCTAACTGGGTAATAAACTGTAAAAACCAGTATTCCCAAAAAAATCAACGTCTGGTGTGGATATTGAACGAACGAATTATTGGTCCTTTCTTTTTTGAGGAAAACATTAATGCGCAGAGGTTTCTAGAATTTTTAAACACAGAGTTTTGGGATGCTATTCACGAGCTGCCAATCAATGAACGATCAAATTTAATTGTCCAGTTACATGGGTGTTCAGTTCATTATGCCAGAGCTGTGAGGCAATGGCTTAACGAACATTTTCCAAACCGATGGATAGGCCGTGGTAGTCCGTTTATAGAGTGGCCACCCAGATCTCGAGACCTCACAGTTTTGGACTTTTTTCTCTGGAGACTTCTCACTCAAAAGGTTTACAAAAACCGCTCAAGAGATAGAAATGAACTTTGTGCAAGAATTCGACAGGTATGTGCAGATATTACCCCACAAGAACAAAGGAACGTAATCAGAAACATTCGTAAGCTACGACAAATGTATCGAAATACGTGGTGGATTAGTAGAGGTACTAGAATATGAGTTTGAATTAATTGTTGCACTGAATCGAAACATTTCAATAATTAGTTTTCATAGTTATGTTAATTAAAAATTTTTCCTTCATTATTAGTTGAATTGTATGAATGTAATTCCGTTATTTTCATTAAAAAAATTTACGCTATTTGTTTTTTTTTTTTGAAATCATAAAAAAATATTCTCATGTTTTTTGTGACTGTTAGCTGTGTGAGTTTTCGAATTTTTGAGTTGTCATAACTTTGTTATTAATGAATATTTTTCCATGAAATTATGGCACACCTGTTTAGAGGCACTTTGAATTCAGTGGCGTAGTGATTTTTTCAATAAAAAAATCGCTAATAAAAAATCTCGATTTTCGACAAAAAAAAAAAATATCGTAGTATGCCTGAAAATTGGAATAAACATTTCATTTTGTCCCAAGGTAGACCTTTCAGTACTTGACATTTCAAAAAAAAATTATTAAAATCTGTTTACAACTTCAAATTTTATGGGGGTGTTTCCATTAAAAATGGGTCACACTGTATATATATATATATATATATATATATATATATATTCAAGCCATTGATCAGAATAAAAAAGAATAAACTAAACCAATGAGTGAAAAAGAACCGGAAACAGTTCAAAATGTCCACCATCTCAAAAAAATTTATTCAACACATCGAGGTTTCAAATTCTTCATCGAATTCCTTACCTTTGCCTCAAATACATTCCCAATTTTTTCACGTTAACTATGAAGCTAAATTGTTGATTTGGGAAAATGTTTGGCTGTCTATTTTTCCATGTCATGTGAAACAACTGAAATCTTATGGAAATTTCGAAAAAGCTCTTCCAGATGTGGAGAATTCGATTGTTACACACTTTATTATTTAGATGTACCCATAATTTTTTTTTCTGAAATCGCTAAAGAATGCATATTTTTTCGGAGCAACAACTTCAGACCCCAAAATACGTAATCTAGTATTTTAGTTTAGTTTAGTTTATTATAACTGTTTTTGTATATTTATAGTATGTTGCAGTTTGTACAATTATTAAACATAGGCTGAACTCTACCTGAAAAGTCATTTTCTTTGTCACTTCCCCCTCTAAATGTATCTGTTATGTTACCTGAATAGTCGGCGACGTTATTGCTGTTTTCTTCTTCGGCAATAATACTTATAGTATTAACAGATTTCTCTTTGTCAGTTTCCCCTCTAAATATTTTATCTGCCATGTCTACTTTATTTGTAAAAGATTCATCTATATATCCTCCGGCAAGGGTTGAGGATTTCCATCCCCCATGCCTCTTTGAAGCAATTAAATCTGCCTCAGCATTAACCAAAATTGTCGCAGAGGACCGACGGAAATAATGTCCTGTGTATTCATGTACATAGGGCAAATTTAAAAATTTTGCGACAATTTGAGGCATTTTGTCAAACTGATGTATTCCCACTACTAGCCTGCAACCTTACTAAGTATATATAATCTTCGTGATTCTCTGACTAAAATATTATGTCTGCATTTCCGAATCCACGCGAGTTCTGAATTTTCAGAGTGGAATTTGATTTGGCAACCGCTCGGAGATCGAAAAGTCATTTAGATTTTAGAAACTATATCTTTCTCAAATCATCAATTAATTAAAAAAGCACAGGAGATCGTGCAAGGACAACTTGTTTCAATTAATTTCATTCAAATAATCAACAATTTTTATGGAATTATGTGGACCTCAACCATCTGTTACGCCGATAACTAATCAAAAGATTATCCATAATTCCTGGCAAGATTTCCATATATTTATATCGACTTTGATTACTAGCAATGAAAATTCTGCCAGTAAACCGCACTATACGAAAGAGGAAAATTATTCTGTCAAAACACCCCCCGAATTGGTATTCTCCACGGGAACATTGGAAAATCTTTCAAAAAGCATTCAGGGAATCTCCATGATAGACTGTATTGAAAAAAAAGCCAACTACTTCAATAACTTCTTCATAAATATTGGTAATAATATGGCTGATAAAATCACACGTCCCGAAAGTGCACCATCTGTTAAGCAAAAACAAATTGAAGACTCGATATTCCTAAATCCTGTAACAAACATCGAAATCACAAACATAATAGCAAACCTAAAAAATAATTCAGCTCCCGGGCCTGACGGGATCTCAGTATCCATTCTCAAGAACATCGGTAATAAAAAAATCCATTATGTCACATTATAAACATATGTTTTTTCACTAGCTCTATCCCAAATCAATGGAAAGAATCGATAATAACTCCAATATTTAAAACTGAAAATAAAAACCAAACCACTAACTACCGACCTATCAGTACTATTAATAATTTTGCTAAAATCTTCTAGAAAACAGTAAAATCGAGAATCATGAAATTCCTAGAAAAAAATAATATACTCTCACAGCACCAATTTGGATTCAGAGCAAATAGTAGCACTGATAAAGCTGTCTTCCACCTCATGGTATTATTTTGAACAATTTGAATGCAAATAAAAAGTGTCTCACAGTATTCATAGATCTGGCCAAGGTATTCGACACTGTCAACCATGATATATTACATAGCAGTTTAAATGACGTAGGAATAAGAGGAACTACACTAAATCTCTTTCAAGATTATTCATCCGGAAGAATACAGAGGGTGAAAATTAATAATGTGCTTAGCGATCCTTCACAAATTACCGTTGGAGTCCCACAAGGGACTGTCCTGAGCCCATATTATTTTTAATATACATAAATAATATTGGAAGCATTATAAATACAACCAGTCATGTCACATCATACGCAGACGACACTGCTATAACATTTATACATGATTCATGGGAAGAACTTTATAGAACCACAGAAAAAGAGCTAAAAATTCATCATAACTGGCTAAAAGAAAATCTTCTGAGCTTAAATATTGGAAAAACTAAACTATCACCTATTCGGCTACTTCAAGAGATCAACCAAGAAACAAAGCTCTCAAAATCCACATAGACAAATGCAATAATATTGACTATAACTGCTCAACAATTGAAAAAGTTGATTACATAAGATATCTTGGTGTGACAGTGGACCAACATCTCCGTTGGACTGAACATATAAAATATACTGTTAAGAGACTGAATAGATTAGTATATAAATTTTATCAATTACGAAATATTGCTAACTTAAAATTACTTTTTATGATGCCTTGGCCGAATCGGTGATAAGATACTGTATAGTCATATGGGGTGGCACAGGCAAATCATCAATGAACATTATTCAAGTTGTTCAAAATACATTGTTAAAAATTCTCTTGAAAAAGAATCGGAGATACTCAACAAACACGCTGTATACAGAACAAAATTATTCGAAGTAAGAAAACTATATGTATATCATAGTATACTATGGACACTAAACGCTCCAACAAAATTGAACATTGCATGTACAATACAAGAACTACTACCAATCTTGCTATTCATATTCCACTATACTCTAAAAGCTATATACAGAAATCCATATCCTACTATGGACCAAAAACGGTGAATATGCTACCAGTTCAAATTAAAAATATAAAAAATAAATACAAACGAAAAAGAGATAAAAAATACAAAGATATTAATTATGATTCATTTAAAATACTATTCGACTGAAGTTCCGTTCATCCTCAAATGACAATAGTTCCTTTCATCCTCAAATGACAATGACAATAATTCTTAAAAAATACTAGAAATTATTTTCCTTAAATGATAAAAATGTTTTTCAGGACTGCTAGAAAAACTATTTTTTCTTTATAATATTATTTCTGTTATATAGTTCCTAGTATAGTAGAAGTAGATTGAACATGAAATATATTAAACTATGTATCCATCATAGACTGCACACAGCACAAGTAGGCTTAGGTGACAGTCTATGAAAAAAATGAAATATTGGAAAATATCACCATATTTATACTATACTATACTGTATTATACTATTGTTATGTTGATATATTACCTGAATAAAGTCTATCTAATAAAGTCTATCTGAAGTCTATCTATTCTTTGAACATTTTGAACAGTTACTAAATAATTTCATTCACTCCCGATGTTGATGAACTTTTTCAATGAAAATTGGTCCAATTTTGACATGCTTTCCAAATTTTGATCCACTGCTGGATTACCAATATAACTTGAATTGGATAACATTTTGTAAACAGATGAGTTCATTTTCTCGCATAAATTTTGCACACAACCATGAATCAAAATTTCCGTTAGTTACAAAGATATAAAAAACACTAATTCCTACTCATTTCATCTATATTAAAGAAATATGAATAACAAACATCCACAAGCCAGTGGATAAAGAGCTGTTGAGTGCCAATGTGATTCTCGTTTCGTCTAATCATTAACTATTTTATATAGGGCACTGCTCATTGTATTTTCCATGAAATAGTTTTATTATCCCGACCAGAAAATAGTACGAACGCAACAGTTACAATTTCAAAACCCTTTCTAGTGTAAGAGCCGGTGGGAGATCGACCTTCGCCGATCTGATAACTCGATAAGACATATTTTTTATCAAATATAATTTATAAACAAATATGCCTATGATAACTGCCTATCGAAAAGTGTTCATAGCTATTTTTAATTGAATTAATTTTAATAATTTTCTTTCATCACCTTCACTCTTTTGATAACCGAATGAGTTCCATCTCAACTGATAGTTTTTAACACACAGAATATGCCTAGGTAGGCTTGCCTACTTATTTCTGTGCATGGCTACCTGGCAAGTAGATGTGAACAGGTAAGTCAATATAGGTAACTACACCGATCTGTTAACCAATCGAAATTGATATCATAGGTAAGATAATTCAATTACAAAACCAATCGTATAGGCTTGCCTGCAAAAAATCGTACATAAAATATTATTGTCAAGCTATAAAGTTTCAGAATTTTAGCTATTTGATAGGTGCGAGAGAGAAAGTAGAGCGTCCGAGGTCCGTGTGATAGAACAGGACACAACATAGCAGCTGCACGCTACCTGACCGTTGAATGTATCCGAGAGCGCATGCTCGTGTACATGTGAGTGACAGTGACAGCATTTATTTACACTCGACAGTAATTTTGAACTCTAATTTATTATGACTCTAATTTGATCACAATTTTTGTATTATTTCATACTATATATACTTACAGCTATGAAATAATCAAAAATAAATAATTTAATATATTAATAAATAAAAAAAATTATAAAAAAATCTTTATTCTTCATTTGCAATTGAATAAAGAATTATTCATTTATTATTTAAAATCAAATAAATGCCGTAAAGCGGGAAGGAATAAGTGTTACTTTTAAAATTTTAGTATAAAATTTTTTAAAGAATCATGACTTTAGAAAAGTAAAATTCAATACATTTATGTTGTTAAAAGCGTTTATTACAAAGCATATAAAATACATAAAAAAATTAAATTCAAATATTTATTATAATTTTTATTATTCGCCATCGGAATCACCGGAAGCTGAATAATGAACATCAGATTATAATAATTCTTCTTCATCTCCATTATCCATGATTTGTGCGATGTCATCAATTTTTGAGGGTGCTTGGTCCCCAACAAATCCAATTGGTTTAAAATGACCATCGTCTGAAAGCCATCCACAGTTTTCAGGGCGCAATTTTAAGCAATCTTGATCTGTCGCATGAAGTCACATAGTATTGACATAAATCGTTCGTAAAATTTTTTGGGTTAAGGAAGACCAGCATGGTGGCAAATTGTTGGAGTCATAACTTTTTACTTTTTTCAAAAAGTGCTCATAATTGATTTGATGAAAATATAAACAGGATGTTCATAAAATCAGATGTGGAATCATCTGCGACTGGAAGATAAACTTTAGTCACTATCTTCCATCGTCAAGATAACCTCTTGTGGGGTATTCATGTTGAAAAGGGAAACATTCTCAATTGAATATTGATAGAAAGATTTTTCTGTGAATTGAAAAATCCCCGATTAAAATGAAGGAATTTTTTGTGAATGTCTAACAGAAAACAACTACTTTCCCGGCTGAAGCCACGCTGGACATTGAACTACATGTGATAGATATTCTGAAAAGTCCCTAACTCAAAAGAAAAAATCTGAAATTGAAAATTTGCATTTTTATTCAGATAGTTATTTGATTTTCTATTCCAGTCTTAATTAAGAACTCATAAAGATGAATGAGGCAAAGGAGAATGTTTTCCAAAAGAGAGTACTCACCAGAAATCATTCGTAACATTGACGCAGGAGAGACATCGCATTCACTAGGTCTCCAATACATTTTGTCGACGAAAAATCTATTTCACGCTTCCACGATCATCAGGAAGACCGGAAGAAATGGAAACACATTTTTCAAGAAGCAATCGCACTTTGCAAAGATGGAAGTTAGAATCATTTTTTTGAGAGACACTTTGAAATTAGTGTTTTCTGACATAAAACCTGTCATGGGGTATGATAGATTGATTTGATGAAAATATAAACAGGATGTTCATAAATCAGATGTGGAATCATCTGCGACTGAAAGATAAACAGTCACTATCTTCCATCGTCAAGATAACCTCTTGTGGGGTATTCATGTTGAAAAGGGAAACATTCTCAATTGAATATTGATAGAAAGATTTTTCTGTGAATTGAAAAATCCACGATTAAAATGAAGTTATTTTTTGTGAATGTCTAACAGAAAACAACTACTTTCCCGGCTAAAGCCACGCTGGACATTGAACTACATCTGATAAATATTCTGAAAAGTCCCTAACTCAAAAGAATAAATCTGAAATTGAAAATTTGCATTTTTATTCAGATAGTTATTTGATTTTCTATTCCAGTCTTAATTAAGAACTCATAGAGATGAATGAGGCAAAGAAGAATGTTTTCCAAAAGAGAGTACTCACCAGAAATCATTCGTAACATTGACGCAGGAGAGACATCGCATTCACTAGGTCTTCAATACATTTTTGTCGACGAAAATCTATTTCACGCTTCCACGATCATCAGGAAGACCGGAAAAAATGGGAAACACATTTCCAAGAAGCAATCTCACTTTGCAAAGATGGAAAAAGTTAGAATCATTTCTTTTGGAGAGACACTTTGTAATTAGTGTTTTCTGACATTAAAACCTGTCATGGGGTATGATAGATTGATTTGATGAAAATATAAACAGGATGTTCACAAAAACAGATGTGGAATCATCTGCGACTGAAAGATAAACTCTAGTCACTATCTTCCATCGCCAAAATGAACTCTTGTGGGGTATTCATGTTGAAAAGGGAAACATTCTCAATTGAATATTGATAGAAATATTTTTCTGTGAATTGAAAAATCCACGATTAAAATGAAGTTATTTTTTGTGAATGTCTAACAGAAAACAACTACTTTCCCGGCTAAAGCCACGCTGGACATTGAACTACATCTGATAGATATTCTGAAAAATCCCTAACTCAAAAGAATAAATCTGAAATTGAAAATTTGCATTTTTATTCAGATAGTTATTTGATTTTTTATCAATATTCAATTGAGGATGTTTCCCTTTTCAACGTGCTCATAACCTTCTTTTGCGGAATAACTTTTCATAAAAATGCAACACCTGGCGTTATTCACACTAGTGCAATTTTTTATACCATACATATGTGCGGTAAACTCCTGAACGGCCTGCATTTTTTCATTTTTGAAAATATCAGCTTCATCTAGTAATGACGCAAATATGTTTTGGTATGATTCATTTTTGGAGAACAGTTTAAGTGGCCGAACTTTAGATAAAATGCCGCGGTGTAATCACAACCAGGTAGCGTGCAGCTATGTTGTGTCTTGTTCTATCACACGGACCTCGGACGCTCTACTTTCTCTCTCGCACCTATCAAATAGCTAAAATTCTAAAACTTTATAGCTTGGCAATAATATTTTATGTACGATTTTTTGCAGGCAAGCCTATACGATTGGTTTTGTAATTAAATTATCTTACCTATGATATCAATTTCGATTGGTTAACAGATCGGTGTAGTTACCTATATTGACTTACCTGTTCACATCTGCTTGCCAGGTGGCCATGCACAGAAATAAGTAGGCAAGCCTACCTAGGCATATTCTGTCTGTTAAAAACTATCAGTTGAGATGAAACTCATTCGGTTATCAAAAGAGTGAAGGTGATGAAAGAAAATTGATTAAAATTAATTCAATTAAAAATAGCTATGACCACTTTTCGATAGGCAAGTTATCATAGGCATATTTGTTTATAAATTATATTTGATAAAAGATATGCACGGTCTCCTCTACTATTCGTGCAAATTAGTGACAAGGATTATTCGAATGAGTTAGTCTCCTCAACCGAAACTACGTCCTGTCGGAAGTGAAAATTAATTTTGCAAGTGAAAGTCAAATTGCTACGATCATTCCGAATTTATCCACTGAAAAAGCTTAATGAGTCTTTAATGGTTATATTATGCGATCGGGGGTGATAAATCATAGGTTGGGCTCGCAGAAATACCGTGTTTCATGCAAAACTGCGTTGAAAGCAAATTTCATATTCATTTCCTAAAAACATAAAGCACGTCAGTGGCGTCCCGTTCCTCTGAATCTCCTATACAGAGTGTTACCAAATGAGCGCAAAAGTTTTCAGAGGGTGAACAAAAGCTCTTAGGCCTTTCCTTGAAAAGTTACACGCTGCCAAAAATGAGAAAACTAAATTTTTTTTTTTTGAAATTGCTGGAGAGTTGAAGAAATGGCATTTTGTGCGCATGTTCTACCAATGAAAAGGCTACCTATGAATATTTTTTTAATTCCGTTGTGATCTTTCAAAGGGGGAAACATGCAACCCTATTCCATTTTTTCACCAGAACTTTTAACGGAACAAAATTCTCAATTTAAAATATGTGTTGAAAATATTCATTGCAAAACTTTTAAACTCCTGTGTTGTATCCGTAAAAGCAATAGTTCTCTGATAAAAAATAAAATACAACATTGTGCATGAACGGATCTTCTGTAAATGGAATCGAAAAAAATCTAGTAGGTGGCTGTCACGTTTTTTTTTTATTGAGAGAAATCGCATCAACTATTTCGGTTATTAGCGAACATTAATATATACATCTTTATAGTTTGTTTCTGATGTCTATGGTGTTAAGGAAAGTTGTAACATTGTGGAGTATACAATTTGGACCTAGGATTGTTTCCAAAGTTCCCTTTTTCTTGTTATCATTTCTCTGTGGAGTGAAGAGTGGACATTCTACCAGGATATGTTTGATTGATAACTTTTCGTTACACGTTTCATTTTTGTTATTTAGGAGGTGGTCGTGGGTAAGACGACTGTGTGAGACGTAAACGGGTAAGACGACTGTGTGAGACGTAAACGGGTAAGAAGCACTTGGTCGCTACGATATTTTGGTAGATATTGCCACGGTTTGGCTGAAGGTTTCACTTCACGAAGTTTGGATGTGGATTGTCGCCATCGGTTTTGCCACGCACTTTCTATACTGTTTTTTATCGTGTAACGCTTGCCACCACTTGAGTTATAGTTGCTGTCACGTTTCGTTTGCACAACTTGTGACTTCAATCGTAGTATTCCAAAATTAGTCCGCTTTCTTTCACTTTTAATGTAGGCATGTAGCAATACCATGTTTTGTTTTAATAGATTATCAAATTAAAAATACAACAACAAAACAAAATTATGTGTATTACAACAAAGAAAGAAGCAACAAGATCAAACGGAACGGAGTCATAGAAACTGTTCGAAATAACCATCTCCAAGAATCAGACAGGAATCAAGTCTTCGTCTCATAGACTGGCACAAACATTGAAATATTTCTGTATTGTCTAGCAGGCTGAAATAATGCGATTCCTTAAATAATTCAAACATTCAGTGGGGGTCGTATGAACCAAGGACTTCTGGTGACCCCAGATGCAATAGTCCAAGGGGTTCAAGTATGGAGATCTGGGAGGCCAAGGTTGAGGTCCTGCTCTGCCTATCCAACGATTTGGATACACGTCGTCCACGTACTGACGGATAGTTATGCAGAAATGGACAGGCCCACCATCGTGCATGAACCACATCCATGGTCGAATAGCTAGTGGAACATTTTCAAGTGAAATGGAAAGCTGCTCCTGGAGGAAATTTGTTTAGGTCGCACCAGTCACCAGCCTCAACGGTAGAAGATACGGTCCAATAATATTTTCGCCCATAATTCCTACCCATTCGTTAAGTGAACATTCGTATTGATACCCACCTTCTTGAATTGCATGTGGGTTATCTTGGGCCCATAGATTATTGTTATGGAAATTTGTAATCCCTTGCCTTGAAAAGTTGGATCCGTCAGTGAATATTACGTTTTCTAAAAATTGAGCATTTTGGGTAATCATTTGAAGACTCCATTGACAAAAGTCTTCTCGATGGGGAAAATCTCGAGGCAAAAGTGCCTGGACTCGTTGAATATGGTAAGGATATAATTGGTGATCCTTTAAAATTTACCAGATTAGTTTATTGCTAACATTAAGTGTGTTAGCAATTTGTCTTGTACTTAATTCCGGACGATCTCCGATCATATTGAGAACCTCTTCTTCCAGTGCCACCGTTCTTATCACTCGTGGACGACCACAATCAGTTGTTCGTTTTTGAAAAGTCCCTCTTTCACAGAGACGTTGGTGAAGATGTGCAAAAATTGTGTGATGAGGTATCACGCGCTGAGGATACATATCTGCATAGAGCCGTCTAGCTTCCAAATAATTTCCATTGACACGACCATACATAAAATGCATATCGGCCATTTCAGCGTTAGTATAATTATTCATATTGGAGATTCAAAAGACACAATTGAACTTTCAACTACCACATAGAAATCAAAGTGTCTTGACAGCCACCTACTAGATTTTCTCGATTTTAAATTACTGCGATTGAAGTCACAAGTTGTGCAAACAAAACGTGACAGCCACCTACTAGATTCTTTCGATTCCATTTACAGAAGATCCGTTCATGCACAATGTTGTATTTGATTTTTTTATTAGGAAACTATTGCTTTTATGAACACAACACAGCAGTTAAAAAAGTTTTGCAATGAACTGTTCTTTTCAACACATATTTTTATATTGGGAAATTTTCTTTCGTTAAAAATTTCTGGTGAAAAATGGAATAGGGGTTGCATGTTTCACCCCTCTAAAAGATCACAACAAAATTTAAAAAATATTCATAGGTAGCTTTTTTATTGGTGAAACATGCCCACAAAATGCCATTTCTTCAACTCTCCAGTAATTTCAAGAAAAAAAACTATTGGAAGCGTGTAACTTTCCAAAGAAAGACCTAAGAGCCTTTGTTCACATGAAAGACCCCTTTAATTTTCGACAAGGAATCACCCCCTTGAAACTTTCATACTTATTCGGTGACACCTTGTATATCCATTCTTCGATTTATTTTAGCTATAGCAAATATCTACAAAAAAGTACTCTTGCATTTTTCACAAAATCTGCAGATCTTCCAACATATTTAAAAAAAGATTCAGTGGTGCGTTGAATCTGGAAAGGTAGATTTCGCAAACTATTGCTGAGATATAGCTTGTTCGTAGATTAGATGCTCTGTAATATTCCAGGAAGATGAATACTCGTGAGTTATGTGTGTCAAGGAAAGCAAAACTATTGTCAAACAGCAACGAACGGAGAAACCTCGTATATAAAGAGCATAAGGGCAAACAAAAATTAAAAAATTCATTCAAAAAAAATTAAAAGGTCAAACAAAAATTAAGAATTCATACTTCTCTTTAATTGAATCCCATTTGAGGTATGGTATTGCATTTTGGGGTTCATGTAGTGATCATTTATTCAACTCAGTGTTTGTATTACAAAAAAGAGCAATTCGATATATGTGTAAAGCTCAGTTCCGTGATCACTGCAAGCCACTATTCATTAATCAAAAAATTTTAACTCTCTTTTGTCTGTACTCACTGAAAACTATATGCCTGATACATAAGGAATGCGCCACTACTTCAAATCTGACTGGAATGAGAAAATATGAGACAAGAAAGAAAGGTTGTATTCCCTTACCTATACCAAAATCCTGCCTAACTAAAAACTCAATAATATATGAAAGCAGAAAAATCTATAATCATTTGCCAGAAGCCAACAGAAATGCAACTTGCATAAAAAAGTTTTAAAAAATGTGAGAGAAGCCCTTTTACAGAAGGCTTACTATATATAACCTGCAGGAGTATTATAATGACGTACTGTAGCTATTCAATTGTCCCAAGTATTCTGTATCCGGGTATCCAGTATTAATTTTAATTTTGGTATTTGTATGTTTGTTTGTAAATGTGATTTTGTATATTTAAATTTTATTTCTATTCAAATTTCATGTGACTGATATTATAGTATTTTGTGAAGACTGATATTATATATTTAAATTTTAAACTTTATATATATTTTAACCATGTGATATTAATTGTGTGATCTTATTCCTGTACCCTCTCGTGTATGAATTTATATATTTCATAGATTATATAAAAAAAATTTTTATCATAATCTTAAATTGTTTAGCTTTTTACATTTGTGACCGTATATATTTACATGCTTTGTCAATAAGATAATATCTTCGACAATAAAGTATATTTTTGATTGATTGATTTGATTAAAAAACCTCAGAGGTCAATCAGATACCATTTGAGTTTTTTGCCGACAAACAGAACATCATTGTATTTTAACATTCCTCGATTTCAAAGTTAATAAATAAATATTCGTTATTATCTTTAAGTGATATCGAGATTGAAACCCAAGTAAATACCATCTATATCCTTGTGTGCTGGGTTATACTTCTCACTTTTGGTTTGAGTCAGATTACATAAAAATATTAGGAAGCATGTTTGGAGCTACAAAAATATAAATGCTATTTCGGTTTCCAATGAAAATTGTCTATTTTTACAAGCTTTCATTTAGTTTCACCTGTCTCGATGTGTGTGATCAAATCTCATAAGTTAAATTTGACCCATTTCAAGTTATCCGATTAAAGTGAAATTTGGCAGGATTCCAAATTTCTCCTGACAATGCATTATGAAATTTTTGTTAGAGGAAATATCAAAATTGCGGCTCAAAGATGACCGACGATCTTTGTGATTATGGTCCGATTCAATATTCAATATTGGTATGTTGGATTTTTCGGGGTCGGAAATTAGGATTTTTCTGTCGACGAAATTCACAAATTCAGGATGGCGGCTCCAAGATGGCGGACGAGTTTTGTAATTATTGTTCGATTCGATTCAAAATTGGTATGTGGGGGTTTTCGGAATCGAAGATATTGAATTTTTTGTCAAAATTTATAAAATCAAAATGGCGGCTTCAAGATGGCGGACGATCTCTGCAATTATGGTCCGATTCTATTCAAAATTGGTATATAGGGGTTCCGATATAGTGGACGAGTTTTGTGATTATGACCCGTTTCTATTCAAAATCGGTATGTCGGGGTTTTTGGGGTCGGAGATCATGAATTTAGTGGAAGATTATTGATTTTTGTCAAAATTCATAAATTGAAGATGGCAGCTCCAGGATGGGGAACGAGTTAATCTGTAAATGTTCTCCTCAATGGAGAACTAGATAGCTCAGAACTTACAGGCAAAAAGCCTCATAATAACGATGCTTCAACAAAAATCCATAAATTAAGGCGTACTCACAGAAAAGCACAAATTAAATAATTAATAAAAAACTTTTTTAAAGACAAGCTAATTGCTTCGGATGTGTGAAGTAGGTTATTCCATGAGTTATAGATTCAAAAGCTTGTCGCTTTTGAAATTCGAACTGAAAACATTGCGCGACAAGCTTTCGAATCTATAAACTGAACTAAATAACCTACGTCACACATCCGAAGCTATTATTTTTTACTATTGAGCGCATTTAAATAAAAGCTTGTCTTCAAAAAGCTATTTTAATAATTATTTTATGCATACCATACTCACTTCAATTTGATGATTGAAATATTTCTTGTAGACAGTACCCAACTAACATTATAGGAAAATTATACCAAGCAGAGGGGTAAAATGGCTTGAAGAAGTCCGAATTCACCTATTCCCGACCAAATATGCTACCTTCAACTAGTAACTAACTCCAAAGTTATAATTCGAGTTATAAAAACAGTAACTGAGACCACCGGATCTCCTTCAAAAACCATAACTCAATAGGCTTAGTGCATAGTATGAAATTATTCGTTATGAACTTCAGAAATACCTTCACAGCCACATGGGTCATTAGGTTAAATTTCACCTGAAGGTGATCAGCAAAATGTGTTCAAAATACTTGTACTTTCAGGGAATACTTTCCAGTAAATATCAACCTAATTATTACCTACTATACACTCTACATTACCTATTCTGGCATCAATTGAGTTGACTGGTTATTTTTTGTCCCAGTTTATACCTACTCTTCCACAATGAGGGCGAGATTACTACAATATTTGTCTAATAAGACTAGATGTCTACAACGAAGTCAAAGTTACCAAAAATGAATTCCTCAAATTAACTTGGTCTATTATCAGATATTGAAGCCCGAATCGATTCGGATGAGCATGACATGATACAATTTACTCTCCTCAAATAATTTATTTGGGAGCTGAATTTTAGAAATCTTTAAAATGCCAAGTACAAATCAGAATTGAATTAATAAACCATACAAGTATACCACCAACTACTATCGATTATCTGTCAGAATGGAAATTTCACGTCCACGTCTTTCAATGACTTCAACTATTTCAAAACATTCATCTTCCATTTTTATGAATAAAATATGAAAGCAAGTAAGTGTTAACCATCGACGGAGGCAATACAAAACAGACTCATGTTAGGTTATGCCGGTAATGGATGGATGGACAGAATGAACAGAATGAATGCATAGATAAGCTGCGTTCAACAAGCTTCGTCTGTCGCCAGCGGTAAACTACTGCCGTGACGTTTCCAATGATACGAAAACATGAAATTCAATAACGTTGGTCCAGCTGAAGCAAATGGGTAAAAAATTTATTGAATAAAGTGCAAGAAAACGAAAGCAAATAGCACAACAATGGAAGATTGATGTGTTGAAACGATGACTTCGAATATTTCAACACTAATCATTGCGGCGTCTGAAAACGTCGAATTGAAGGTTTTAAGCAAATCATAATATCTCGATTTTTTTATAGGTAGTCACAATTGGCAAACAAATTGAATTGGATATTTCCGATCACGGCATTCTCCAAAGTTAGCATTGTAAGAGTACTTTCAGACTATGCGAAACGCGGCCATGTCAAACTACAATTTTTGAGCCAATCACTACACACCATTTGATATTTAAAATGTTATGATTTCGGATAGAGATTTCCTCCTTACACTGAAATAACATTATCATGGATATTATTATGGCAAAATGTGCACTGTATACAATTATCACGTACTATTTTCAATAGCACTGATATTTGATGTTCAATTCCAGAATAAACACTTCAATTTCAGAATAAATACTCATTACGGGGTTTTGTAGTATATTCTGTTCTCTTTGAGTAACTAGGTATAGGCTAGACAAAGATACTTGGTTTCACCATCAACAAGAAGTAGAAAATAATGTTTATGTTTTCTCCGTATTAGGAATTAGAATGATCATTTCAGTGTTTCTGCTCAGAATATCGAATTACAACAATATAAATTTATTATCCACGATTCCAATCCAACCAGAGAACGAAACCTATAGACATATCGCATGAAAAAACATCCCATAACAAATTTGTATTTCATCACGTGACCACAATGTGAAAGGGTCTGGAATCCCAAGATAAGGAAAATGGACTTCAAAGTCAGGAATAAAGGTTACTTTCGACTTTGCATGAAGCCTATGTGTTCTCAAAGTAAAAATTTTAGGAAAATGCGACTTAAAGGTCCCATATGGGATAGACGCCATATTTTTTGGTTCGAAACGTTTCCGCCATTGCAAAAATGATCCATAATTTCCTTGAATCGACTATATTTTAATGATAGATAGTAAAAAAATTGGAGTATATCATATGTTCTTCATCTATGAAACTAGTTTCTGCAGTGTTTGATGAAAAAAGTTGAGTAACTTAATTTTATGAATTTTTTCCATACAAATTTGATATTTTGAAGGGGCCCACTTGTTTTACATAAGTAAAATCCAACATTATCACAGAAAAGTTTCTATCGCAAATAAAATCCGAACTAGATGTGAATGCGAAACCATCACTTGCATACACCAATATCTGCTGTACGTTTCTTGGCAGTTCTTTTTTCATACGCCATGTTCATCTTCAAAGCTTCTACGAATAAACATGTGGGTTAAGATACACAATATGCAGTGAACATTTATTATCTTCTTCTAACCTTCTACTGTTTGTTTTAATATTTGATATTTTAATATAGTGTTTATTACCTAAAATAGGTTAAAATGACTGAATATTTACCATCAGTCGACTATTATGAAGGCAATTTCACCTATTTATGCCTTCGACTTATGAGGCAAAATGTCTTGATTGCCCAATTTTCGGCTTCTGATTTTCTTCCCCATATTGGTAAATTTGAGGTAATTCTAACGTAAGAATTACCTTCGCCAATTTGGCCGCTGACCTGTTTGAAGGTCGAAATGACGAAAATTTTACTTGAAATGTTCGTTGGTAGTAATAAGGTTTCACATAGATCATTCCGGTATTTTTGCGATATATTTATTTAGAGGGTGTCAAATTGAAATTTGATATTTTATAAAATTCCAACGAGAATAATTCGGTGTTTTCAAATAGAAACCCAGTATACTTCATCTATAATTGATGATCTTACCATGATCCTTTGCAATCATTGTATTGCATTTTTCTAGCATTACATTTTTTATGGTCCTTTTGAAATTACTGAAGGAGTCCTTGTAAAAGTTAGTGGGAGTTTATTATAAATTTTCATTCCCATGTATCTAAAACTATTTTCAAGTTTTGTAGTTTTGTGTCTAGGGACACATAGATGATCAGAATTCCTGGTATCATAATCATGATTTGAAGAATTCAGTTCAAATTTATCAATATAAATGCTGTAGAACGACATAATTTTATATTTAATGAATGTGGGCTTACAAGTTTGTCTGAAGTCTAGGCTGAACATTTTTCGTATGATCTTTTTCTGTGTTATGAATATTCTATTGGCATCTGTGGAATTTCCCCATAAGATTAGGTTATAACATAAATGACTGTACACTAAACTGTAGTAGACGTTGATTACTGCACTGGTGGGCATGCAGTCTTTAATTCTTGAAATTGCATAAAAGGCCTTATTAATTTTTTTGTTAACTGCGTTAACTTGCTCTGTCCATCTGAGACTAGAATCAATATGTATTGCATTGTATTAACTTGAATTGCATCAGGGTTTTCGGTGGCACAATAGTGGAACTTGACGATGAAGAAAACAATTTCTATGACATGGATTTTAAGAGTGACAGGCACTTTGTTACGTGCCCATTGACCGGATTAACTCGTCTTCCCAAATCATGTTCTATACGTTGAAAAAAATTCCAATTCATAATTCGAATTGCCAAAGGGGAATGTTTTGAAACAAATATTTATCTGTTTTCTGCTGCTGACTGAAGAGAAATATTTCCTATGACTAATAATTTGTTTCGAGCTTTTAATGAAAAGAAATACAAGACACTGCGTGTTCTGGAAAAAATGAGTCACAATTAGGGGAAGATGTGTCCAATTTGGAAACGCCGCCAAAAATATATACATATTTCACGATTGCAAAGAGTCTGATTTGTTGAAAATATAAACAGGATGTTCATAAAATCAGATGTGGAATCATCTGCGACTGAAAGATAAGCTTTAGTCACTATCTTCCATCGTCAAGATAACCTCTTGTGGGGTATTCATGTTGAAAAGGGGAACATTCTCAATTGAATATTGATAGAAATATTTTTCTGTGAATTGAAAAATCCACGATTAAAATGAAGTTATTTTTTGTGAATGTTAACAGAAAACAACTACTTCCCCGGCTAAGCCACGCTGGACATTGAACTACATCTGATAGATATTCTGAAAAGGCCCTAACTCAAAAGAAAAAATCTGAAATTGAAAATTTGCATTTTCATTCAGATAGTTATTTGATTTTCTATTCCAGTCTTGATTAAGAACTCATAAAGATGAATGAGGCAAAGAAGAATGTTTTCCGAAAGAGAGTACTCACCAGAAATCATTCGTAATATTGACGCAGGAGAGACATCGCATTCACTAGGTCTTCAATACATTTTTGTACGTCGAAAATCTATTTCACGCTTCCACTATCATCAGGAAGACCGGAAGAAATGGGAAACACATTTTCAAGAAGCAATATCACTTTGCAAAGATGGAAAAAGTAAGAATCGTTTCTTTTGGAGAGACACTTTGAAATTAGTGTTTTCTGACATTAAAACCTGTCATGGGGTATGATAGATTGATTTGTTGAAAATATAAACAGAATGTTCATAAAATCAGATGTGGAATCATCTGCGACTGAAAAATAAGCTTTAGTCACTATCTTCCATCGTCAAGATAACCTCTTGTGGGGTATTCATGTTGAAAAGGGAAACATTCTCAATTGAATATTCTTTTGAGTTAGGGCCTTTTCAGAATATGTATCAGATTTAGTTCAATGTCCAGCGTGGCTTAAGCCGGGGAAGTAGTTGTTTTCTGTTAGACATTCACAAAAAATAACTTCATTTCAATCGTGGATTCTTCAATTCACAGAAAAATCTTTCTATCAATATTTAATTGAGAATGTTTCCCTTTTCAGCAAAGAGTCTGTTATGATCCAAAATTTCATCAATAATATCTCCCAGCAAAAAGCGGAATCCTGTACATTGAAGGTATTCAATTGAACACACCCAACATAATACAGAACACAGCCAACCAATCCAAATTAATTTCAACATAAAAACGGTTCATTTGACGAATAGGAATATTACATATCTTTATTCCATATATTCGTTGAAGTAGTTTCTGCCAACCTCTGCATTTTATAATATTCATTTCGATATAACTACTCGCATACTTCACAGGCGTTCAGATAGCCATCGTCGTTTTGGAACTGTTGTCATTTCAACGGAATCCCTTGTGCTTTTTTATACACGCTTTATTAACTTCCCTGTATGTATCAATGTATGTATGCATGTAATAGAATCTTTGAAATTAATTTTCACCTAATTCCAGATGACCGAAGAATTTGGAATTTCGCATACATATTGAGAACCGATAGCAATACAATAATTACATAGTTATAACCTGGTATTCTCACCTAGATCATCAGAAAAAAATATTCTTTCATTTCAAAAATATGGCGAAAGCATAAGTTTTTCACAGTATAATTTTCATTTCAAAATATGGCGAATGCATCTTTGCCAAATTATGGTGGGGGAATCAATGGCAGAGTTTTTCTCCCATAATCTTTTTTAGTCTTCTGTAGCAATATGGACTAGAAAGTTAAAAATAAAATTATGGTTAAAAAAACTAAAAAACACGCTTATGAAGCAAGCAACTAAAATGTTGAAAATAATAACAATAAAGTCATTGACCAGAAAATTTTCTCTTGTGTATAAAAGCGTGGGTGCTCTTTACTTACTTTTCATAATTATATAGTAAGATAACTGCTATCAAGCACTTCACGCTTTTTTTACATAACAGAAAATTTTTTGGTCAATTACTTTATTGTTATTATTTTCAACATTTCAGTTGCTTGCTTCATAAGCGTGATTTTTAGTTTTTTAAACTATAATTTTATTTTTAGAAGGCTAAAAAAGATTATGGGAGTAAAACTCTGTGATTGATTATTTTACAAGAAATCAATCCATACACGAACATAATACGGGAACAAGAAATTATTTCCATATCCCTAATACTCACCTCACGCTTTGTATGAAATCATATAAAATTCTGGGACTGAGATTATATAACATTCTTCCCGATGCCATGAAAAATATTAACACAGTTCATTGCTTCATGAAAATGTTACGTTAGTTACTTTTAGAAATAAGCCCATACAAAATACCTGAATTTTATGAATATTTCAAATGATTTCAGAAGTGTACTCTACATAACTTTAATTAGTTTTAGCCTTCGACTTGTTCAATAGCTATGTTCTTGAACGCATTTTATGGATTAAATTTTCTATCTATCTATCTATCTATCTATCAACCATTCAGAAATATACTCCAAATTTGAATACAGCAAAATCCTGTTTTCCCCTAGTTTGATATTCGATTCGTGAATGCTAGATGTCGCCCACTTCGTGGTAATCCTGAATAGTAAGTGACATTTGGAATAAATGAAATATAAATTGTTATCTTCCAATAAATGTATGTAGGTTTAGGTGTGAAAATCGTGACTTGATTTGAACCCAAATTAAACCATTATTCGTGGATTATATCTTGTTTGAATTAACTATCATTTTGTTTGCAATTGGTCGAAGAAAGAAAGTGTTTCATGTTTGTACCTTCCGCAACAATAACCATTGAGAATTTTTTTCTGAAAAAATCAACATTCCTAGCTTTTCTGCGGCAAAATGTTATCATAGTTTTCATAGTATTTATAAACACCCGTTATTGTTCAGTTGTGTTTTATGAATGAATAAAATTCAGATCGTAAAGTGTTGCCATGACGATACTTCACGGACAAGTCCGTAAAAGTAGCATTTTTTTTTAATTCCCAAAGTTGCCGTTTTGGGGAGCATATACAAAAAAATATTTAAATAATGATTTCTATAAAAAGCCTAACTAACATCAAAAGTAAATCAGACTCGTATTTCTTCTATTCCCACCTACCTCGATTTATTCAATTAATTTGCTCTTTTATATTGGTTTTTTTTTTCCTGGGGAAGGGAAAGGATAACATTTTGCTGACCGAACAGTCAAGCTGTGTTAATGCTGTGCCGTCCCCTAACATCATTAAGGCGGTTTGGGAGGCATTCGAATCATTTTTTCCTTGAGATAGACTTCAACGGGGTTGAAACCGAGAATTATATGAATCAAAATATACCGTTCACTCCTGAGAAGAATCTCAATAATACATGGTTCAATATAGCTTTTTCCTGTAAGAAAATTGGAAAATTTTCATGGAATGAAAACAAATGTTATATCGCGGACACGTACCAGTTAAATAATTTTGATTTTGGAGGGGAAACCAAGTATAGTGCGAGTTGTTTTTTCAAATCCCAGGGTTTTTCATAACCACGCTTATGCTCTTTTGCTTTGTTTTAAAATGTCAACAGTTCGAAAATGTGTTCTCGACTTTTATTTCATATTTATTTCATTCACTTACAAAGAGAAACTCACGAATTCGGGGTTCCTCGAGGTTCATTAGTGGGTTTTGATCTCGCTCTTTCGTGAGTTGAATTCACTTATGATTACTGAATGGTTTGAATCACGTGGCGCATTTTTTTTATTACTCTTGCCCATATGTGGTAAAGATGACAAACATGGAAAAAGTAAAGCAATAAAAATTCTAAGAGAAAAACTCGTTTTTAGTGTATTGGCTGTGAAATATTTTTGTGTGACTAATAGAGCTTTATTTTTAAGTTTTTGATAGAACTTAGAGTTCTGTATTTTTGTATTTTTCTAATAAAAGTTTTTGCAGTCGAATGGACGGTTATGAATTTTTTATCAAATGTAATTTTATTTCCATTCTTGGGTATCGATTTTATATACTCCTTTCAATAAACGAATACACTAAAAACTGGAAAAAAATTACTGGACCGAAGAGAAGTATTTCAGGGAAAAGAAAGATATTCCCAAAAAATAGTCTGAAAACTTCAATATTCATTATATTCTGTTCTTTTTTCACTGGCAGCACGACATCGTGGTCTCAAGTATAAAATAAACATAAACCATGGGCGTTACATTTCTCACCAAAATGTAAGACAGAAATTCAATGATACTTATTACGAACTTTTATACTGTAAACACGGATTTACTTAAGAACAAGTTATGAGAATATGGTTAAATACTACAAAATGAATATATAATAATACTAATACCTATTCCGCTCACCACTTGTTACTATGAAGGCATTGAGGTAAATATTTGAGCACAATTAGTAAATAGTCAGGTCGAAATAAAATATTTAGATGGAAATATACGAGATACACTTTAAGTGTACAGTTGTGTGCATGAAAAGTCGTACAAGTTGTATGGTGTAAACCTGCCTATGATGTTCCAGATTTCATAAGAAAGTAGTACACGTACACATTTGACACTACTTGTTAAAGACTTGTCAAAGTCGATAAGAAGTTTAATTAAGACTGACAAGCCTAACCCACAATAGCCTATTACTGCTGTACGACTTTTTCATGCACAGAACTGTACATTCGTTTCTAAGAATCGAACATTATTACAAAATGGGGGTTCTTAGTTAATAAGTCATAATTGAAATTTGCTTACTTCTTAGGTAAAATCAATACAATTTGAAATTGTTATTATGAAGGATAATTAATGCAAAGTGGATGTACCTGCCCCATTATCGGATCATTAGTTGGTATTGAAAGCTGATAAATAAAGGAATTCTGGGTTTCTCCGTCGGCTAGTTTCTACAAAGTACAATAAATACTGTGTTGCTGTGGAGGGGAGTCCGTGACGAGTTACTGCTTATTCTCAACACGTTTGTGATCTTTGAGTAGTGTTTATGAAAATGGCATCGGGTGCAAACTTTACATCAGTTAAACCCAATACATTTGTTGCATAATCTGTAAGAGAAAAAACTATAGTGCTTAATGTGTATGATGCACTTGTTTATCAACAACCCACGAGTTTCGTTCGCCAGATAGTGTCTACATGTTCTAATATGACGGGAGTGAGTGAAAGAATAATTTACAGGTTTTTAAACGAGAGGAAAAGTGGAGCCACTATCACTCGATGACTTTGATAGGACTGCCATCCGAAGGAAAGTTCACTCTTTCTATATAAATGAAGTGATACCAACAATAGACGAAGTTCTTCAGGAAGACGACGATTTACCACAAGTAGACAGAACCAAATTATTGAAATTTTTACGCGAGATGAGCATTTCCTGGGAAAAGCAGAATGGAAAGTCCCTCCTTATAGATAAAGAGGAAATTGTGCGTTGGAGAAGAAATTATTTTAAAGCGTTCAGGAAGTATCGATATGAAGGAAGGACAATTTATTATTTGGACGAAACAAGGCTTAACGAAGGACATACTGTGCAGGAAACATGGGTCGACACTGACATAAAAACTTCCCGCCAAGCAGTCATGAAGGATATTCAACTGGGTTGGAAATGAGCATGGTTTTGTCAATGGTGGTTTGCTGCAATTCGTCTCCAAATCAACAAAAGATTACCACTAGGTGATGAATGCGGATGCGTTTGAGGACTACTTTTCATAAATGATAGAGCTGTTGCCTACGAATGCCGTTATTCTCATGGACAATGCTAGATACCATTAAGGAAGCGTTGCCAACATCAAAATGAAAAAAATAATATATTTGATTGGTTACAGCAGAAATATCCCCCACACGATAATAGCATGATAAAAAAAGAATTATTATCCAATGCGAGGCAACACAAAGCAAACTACAAACAGTACATAGTTGACGGAATGGCTGAGGAAAAAAATATGGTTGAATTACGATTACCTCCATACCATTGTGAGCTCAATTCTATGGAGCTCATATGGGCTCAAGTGAAAGGAGACGTTGCTAGGAACAACACTACTCTCTCCAAAGTGACAAACGGAAAAATTTCTTTCAAAACCAACAATAGCTTGAGTAGATTTTCGGTCAATACAAAAGACAGAATTGACAAACTTTCCAAAATTGGTATATATAAGTTAAATTGTGAAGACTGCGATGCAGCCTACATTGGTAGAACTTGTAGACCTTTGAAAGTGCGTATTCTGGAACATTCGAACAGTTATAAAGTTTCTGCCTTCGGTCATCACTTAAGATTCAACAATCATAATTTTAGTCCAAATAGAAATTCACAAATCTTACATGAGGTCAGTTCCAAAAATTATAATAGATTAGATTTTTTGAAGACTTACACATTAGTAAAGAAATACTCAACAATAACCTTGTCTCAACACGCAAGTCAATTTAAATAGATCCTATATTCCACTCATGACGTCTAAATAAATAATATTGAAATTCTCAGCCTTTTCACTCTAATTTTCCATTTTAATTTTCTTGTTAATCATGCTAATAATTTTCAATTTCCATTCTCTATGTATGATGGATTTACTTGTATCTCTTTGCAATTTGCCAGCCTCTTTTCCTGTTTTCTCCATACTGAGAACACAAGTCATGTTCTGGATTATCACCTTTTAGACTCTGTTTTATTCCAGCTGTGGGAGTTGGGTCTAGTTCCCATTAGACTTGTATCACACTACTCATCTCTCGGTTGCGGTTCAACTGAGCCATGGTGGAGAAGGATTTTTATTTTTATTAAGGAAAATTTAAATTCATTGTCCATGGACACTACCAGAATTATTCAATTGTTTGTTTTGATCAGGACAGGTCTAATTAGACTTCTCCCTTGAACTTATATTCAATTACGATGACTCAAATGTGAGAATTGAAGACAAGACTCTTCAATTCTGGTCTCCCTCGGAATACTGGAACATATATTTGACAGATGATAGTCCTCATTAGATTGATCATCTTCTAGTGTGTTTTTCGTACGACAGGGATATTCCTTTCTTGATTCTGATATCTCTATGGTTCTGTGTTCCATGTCAATCTACTTCATCGTTCACTTGTCAATCTTGTCACTTGGGTCCAGCTATCACACCTAAACAATGGCTTTTAAAAGATAATGAAAATGTAATCTCAATTTTCATCCTGGCCTGAGAAATGTTTTTTAACATGTTTGTCACGTAAACATATGCAAAACTCATTGATCATGAGATATTTTAAGGTCTTTTTGACTTCTTGTACACCTGACGAGTAAGTAACCCCACATTTAAAATATTTCAATTTTCTTTCTTAAAAAAACTTATCAGTAACTTGTTCTCTATCAATATTACTCACTTTCAGGTACGCACTGATGATGACCTAAGGGTCGAAAGCGCTTTGCTACGATTTTAATAAATTATTTTATGCACGAAATACAATTTTCTTTCATCGATTATTTAGATAAGTAACTACATACATTTATTACCACCACTATTTGCAACTAAATCATTTCAGGTGAGCTGCCAAAGTCGCGCACGGGACGCAGTTATAATAGTTTGACAAGTGTAACTTTGATACATCCAATAATCGATGAAATGTCAATTATTACTCTCAGTTTAATATTGTTATAAACATGTATTGTTTGTTGGAAAGTTTTATAAATAAATATTAAAACATGGTTTACCGAACGCACTTCCCTGATCAGTACTTTTACCATCTATGCTAGACTGGAAAAGTAAATTCGAAAACACATGAAGTTTTTTTTTTTTTTTTTATGTTCTGGTTCCCACGAAAAGGGATATCCTGTAATGTTCAGAGAACATCGTGGAAACCTAGGGAAAGAAGGTAGGAGTTGGTGTTCTTCTTAAATTTCTGAAGGTTGTATGCCTCGGGGAACACCTCCCTAGGCAATGAGTTCCAAAGCCTCGCTGTTCGTTGGATGAACGAGTCTTTGGAAAGTGATGTTCTGCAGGTCTCCAAAGTGACCACGAAGGGGTGTGATGACTGAACTTGACGGGTTAATCTCGAAGAGACTGCCAAAGCAGGAACGATTGTTGATATTTCAGAAGAGCATCGCCCATGAAAATATCTATAAAATAGAGACAAATCGCCAACTTTTCTACGGTGTTCCAGACAAGTGAGCGAGTTTGTAAGCGAGGCATCACCGACGAGACGAATTGCCCTTTTTTGGACAGAATCCAATAGCCTCAGGATATGTTTAGGTGCCGCACTCCAAATATGGGAACAGTATTCCAGGACAGGTCGGAGCTGTGCCTTATAGATCATAAGCAGTTGACTGGGGGTGAAATAGCTCTTGGCACGAAACAGAAAACCAAGTTTTGGGATGCACTTTTGGCAATGGACCTCACGTGATTTTCCCAGGAAAGGTTATTGCTGATAGTAATACCAAGCATCGATATGGATGGCTTCAGTGGTATGGTTACTCCTGACAAAGTTATGTTAGGCACAGTGAGATCGGCTTTTCTAGAGAAAAGACATGCTTGTGTTTTGTTTGCATTGAATTCTACCAAGTTATTAGATCCCCATTCGAGAATTGTTGCTAAGTCCATATTTATATTATTAACATTTCTTCCTCGTTCATTTCTGGTTTCACGGGCTGATATAGGGGCCCTGGAGAGAAAGCGGTATGGAGGGTACTATCATCGGCAAAGCTGTGTAGTGGACATGAAGTTGCTTTCAACAGGTCGTTGATGTGAAGTAGAAATAGTGTTGGTGCGAGAATGGATCCTTGCGGAACACCAGCATTTATGAGTAGAGTGTCAGATGAAACTCCATCGACCACTACATGGAGAGACCTGTTTGAGAGAAAACTAGCAAGCAGAGAACACAGCTGAGGGGGCAAGCCATAAGACGGAAGCTTGGCGAGGAGTCCCTGGTGCCAAACTCGATCGAACGCCTTGGAGATATCTAATGCCACAGCTAAAGTTTCTCCATACTTTTCAATAGATAGCTGCCATATATGTGAGACGTAAGCGAGCAGGTCACCAGTTGATCTCTGATGGCGGAAGCCATATTGCCTATCGTTGACAATTCCTGAGTCTTCCAGATATTTCATGAGCTCGATGTTGATGGCTTTTTTCCATGACCTTTGAAATAATAGATAACAGTGCGATAGGTCTGTAGTTGCTAGGTAGGGCCTTTTTGCCTTTTTTAGGGACTGGCTGTACTCTTGCAATTTTCCAATTGGACGGAAATACCCCCAAATTGTAAGAGTGGTTGAACAACTTGCAAAGAACAGGTGTTAGTTCGGGGGCACATTTCTTGAGAACAATCGGCGGGATTCCGTCAGATCCACAGGCTTTGTTGGTGTTTGTTACCATGAAATTCATTTGAGCCGACGGTAAAGAACTTTTCGCAGATTTGCATTTATAATGAGGGTGTTTAGCTGCCAGTGAAGAAGGGTTAATTAGAGTTCACCCCTTTTTCACCGTTCCGCCTTTGGCTAGCGTGCGTATCATTATTCAAATAATCAGAAGCTATTTTTGCAGAATTTGCCAGTCCACCAAACGTTATACCGACTGGTCTATCAGTAAAATAGCGCTTACAAGCAGTCAAGGCACACGATATCCCACTCTTGGGTTTTTAAAACAGACTCTTATAAATTTAGACCATTCAAAACGGATTATTGAAGGACATCGTGAATGTATAAGTCTACCAGTACCCAAGAAGGTTACATCAGAGATTAAAAGCTTCCATACAAATAGAAAACACCCCCCCAGCATGTCAATATGAAATTATTTTTGTGAAACAGTGCACAGTGTATAGTGACAATAAAACGAGCCAAAACTTAGTTTCAATGAATTGAAATATGAAAATGTCTCACCTGTAACACGCAAAACTCTTCTCCGAAGATATACGGATATTTGGACCAAATGGAGTATATTTCTGGAGGTAATCCCGAAGTCAGCAACAGGAGATCACTGATCGCCAAACTGAAGAGATAATAATTGGTAGCAGTGTGCATGGACTTGTTCTTGGCGATAACTATACACGTGCTGATATTGCCCAGTAACCCACTGAGGAAAATGACGACATAGATGGCAGTTATCGGTATGACGATGTAGAGCGGGTCCCGCCTCGGTCCCCAATCAGTCTTGGGGAATGCTGCTAGTGAGCTCGAGAGATTGAAGTCAGCGGAAATATTGTTGGTGATTTCTTGGCTCTGGTTGGAATGGAATCCGAGTTGCATGGTGGTATGGTTGTTAGGTCATGGCGATTTGGAGAAGCTCTGAAATAAATTAACCGATTTAGAAAATGTGTTTTTCTTATCGTATTTGTTGAAATAGTAATTTTCATAGGTGTTTAACATACTGTATATTATTTATATTTTTTTATCAGGAGTGTAAGGTATGTCAGATAGTGAGTGATTTTGTTATAAATAATTTTGAAAGAAAAAAATGCGTTTTTGGAATTTGAAAACATTTCTATTTTATAATTACGGAATATCACACTGTTTTAACAGTATTGAATGATACATATATTATTGTTGCGTTTTTATTGGAATAAAATTATAGTTTGAAAAAACAAAAAAAGTACGCATATATGGCAATAAGGTCTGAAAAGTTGAAAATAATTAGAATGAAGTCATTGACCAAACAATTTTCTTTATATCAGTTATCTTAATATCCTTATGAAAAGTGAGTGAAGAGTCCTTATTGCCACAATGTGTGTTTTTTTCAAACTATAATTCCATTTTTAACTTTTTAGTCCAAATTGCTACGGAAGACTAAAAAATACTACGGGAGGAAAACTCTTCGATTGAATCATCCACATGATATGGAAGTTATTACTAACTAAATTTTGGCGAATATGCTGAGAACCATTGCGTCAGTGCATTCACCATATTTACTAGTAGCTACTGAAGAGATCCATTATTCACCTCCTGGTTCCATCATCAGATCAGCTCCAAAATATCAAATTATAGTATCGTCATCAAAACTACATATACACATCAAGTTTGATTTCAATACGACAATTAGAAGTAGGTTGAAATTGACTACCAAGATTCGATTACATTGTTTGTTAGTTACAAGTGAAGCTAATAAAACCGTTTTAATCAACAATAATCATCTATTCCAGCAGTAAGATGATTTCTCCTCATACTTCTATTGTTAATCAATCATACGCCAAATTTTTCAATATTTTCGTTATTCAAATTGATCCAAAGCGGAAGTGAACGAACTTGCATGGTAGCCACGACAAACAAACTTTATGAAATGATGCAAAAACTTAAAATTCATAAGGGAGTGACAATCAGTGAGATTGAATGACTGTAAAGCTGAACATGGTTTGGTTTATGAGCACAACGTACAGTTCTCCAGATTCGTATTTCTATTATGTATGCCCTATTGAAATATTCTTGAACGTTTGTATCATTATGGTTTCATTGCGAGTTTACGAATAATACAGTCATTTTCGAACGCTGATTCGTATACGAAGTGGAAAATTGCGTCTGTGAAAAATACATGAATGGAAAAGTTATGGCATATCAGACAACTTATTAAATTAAAGAAAAAACCATCCGCAAGCGGGAGTCGAACCCACGACCTTCTCTTTTCGAGTCAGACGCTCTACCAACTGAGCTATTTGAGGACATAGGTACCGCCGCATATTTGTGAATAACTTTTTCCCATAATTTAATGTTAGTGTTAAAACGATAGAAAAGATTTCGAGTACTTATCAATGGCCATCAAGATCAGTTAACCTTTCACCCTAACATCTCCATCGACGTGACGGTTTCAATCGGAGTTCAGGAAGATAATCTCCAACCACTGATAGGATTCTGCCATTTACATTTTCAGTGGTATTTTAGATTGCTACTGATGTGTTACAGACTTCTGTAACGTATCACAGAAACTCAATGAGTAGTTTTAATACAATCAGAGAGCAGTTCAAATTTTTTTAGATTTTTCGGGAATTTATTTCTTAATTTTTTAGTTAGTAGATGTGTATAAGCTCATCACGGACCTGATTCCCACCATTGTAGACGAATAACTTTTCCCTGTTCTCATATAACGTCAGGAACTTTCATTAGCCATGTTAGACAGTAATTCGCTATTTTTGAGATGCCTTACATTCATTCTGACGGGAGAAATTATTTAATATCGCACGAAGTCGAGACATTTTCTAGCTTACACGGTATTTCCATTAGTCGGACGACTCCGTGAAATCATCAAGAAAACGGCAGGCAGGAAAGATATAACTATATCATCTGAAGTACCATAGCACTGTACCTAACCCCTTCTATCCCAGATTATTCCGGAGGGAGAAAAAAATAACTAGGATTCATTTGATCTCAAACATTATTTTGGAATCATTAGACATATCATATTGTATTTGTTGAACATAAAACTTGCATTGAAGGTTTATCTTATAAATAACCACTTTCCTAGAAAAATATGGACTTTTTGGGTGGGGGCAACATTTTTCAACCGAATGGAATGAAATTCGGCACAAAATTACTTTTTAATAATGCCTCGAATAGGTTCGAAGATGTGCAAAATCGGTCGTGTAATTTCAAAAAGCGGCTTTGAAAGATTGAAAAAAAAATATTGATTTTTTATTTTCATACCAGAGCTCCATGAACTCCACAACTTTTATCGGAAAAGTTTTTCTTTAAGATATACAGATAAATAAAAAAAACGAGTGTGCTTTATACCACACGACTGAAGTAAAACTTCTTTAGCTCCATCTATATCTATATATATATATATATATATATATATATATATATATATATATGTTTATATATGTATAGATGTAGAATATATACATGAATATACATATATTAATTTTCTAATAACCTATAATTTCATCATTTTAGTTTGGTAAATTTAGTAAATTATTATTAGAGTCATGAATGATTATAAAAATAAAATAAAAATTAATTAACCTACTAACTCCAATGATTTGTCTCGGTTTTTGTACATGATCTATAGTGGGATTTTCATCATCAACTTCCATTTGATTATTGTCATGTTCAATCACGATGTCACCAATTATTTGTAATGGTGAACCTCGACAATTATTAAATATTTTATTATACACGTATTAGATAAATTTTATGTTATCCTATTTTGAAAATTTGCTGCAGTAAATTGTAGGAACGCGAGGCCGAAATACGTAAGAGTAACAAGGAGAAAGAGAGAGACAGATATACAGAGAGACAGAGAGGCAGAGAGACAGAGAGACAGAGAGACAGAGAGACAGAGAGACAGAGACAGAGAGACAGAGAGACAGAGAGACAGAGAGACAGAGAGACAGAGAGA